>OZ024746.1:25890626-25930626 GCA_964016885.1 Eledone cirrhosa | reverse complement strand
GAGCACCCTCCCCCACTGCTGATTTTGTCACCCAGGTAACGGAAGCTGTCCACTATTTCTATAGAACCCTCTGCGCAGTTGAAGGAGCTAGTATTTTGTGGGCACTTGCTGCTACTTATTGCACCAGAGCACCGGCCACATGTAAAATCTATGTTCTTAGTTAGCTTACCTGTGATCCCACTACATCTTTTATGCACTGTTTCTTTATACATGGCTTGTATAGCTCTCACAAGCCATTCGTCAACATCTAGTTTTCTAAGAGACCACCAGATAATGGAACGGGGGACTCTGTCGAAGGCTTTCTCCAAGTCGACGAAAGCTAAGTATAGGGGTTTACTTTTAGCTAGGTACTTCTCCTGTAGTTGTCGTACAATGAAAAGAGCGTCTGTGGTACTTTTGCCTGACACAAACCCGAACTGCATTTCATCTAGATCAATTCTCTCTCTGATTAGTTGCGCTATTACTTTTTCCGTGACCTTCATGACCTGGTCGATTAATTTAATGCCTCTATAGTTACTCCTATCTAGGGCATCTCCTTTTCCCTTATAGCAGTTAACGATGATGCTGCTACGCCAGTCCTTCGGAACAACCCCATTCTGTACGACTTGGTTAACTATCCGGTTGACCATGGTGTGTCCCACCGAACCAGATGCCTTCAGCATCTCAGCAACTATTTCCGAAGGACCAGCCGCCTTACCCGTCTTCATATCTTTGATTGCCTTGCTTATTGTACTACCCTGGACTAACACTGCTGGTCCCTCTATTGGGTCGATGTGGGGGAGACTGTCTTTCTCCCATTTGTTCTCCTCATTTAGAAGCCTTTCGTAGTGACACTTCCAAGCTACCTTCTTATCAGCGTCGGTGATGGCAAGTATGCCATCATCGTTAAGCACACACTTCTCCCCGACAATATCACGGTTTTCCTTGACACATTGCCTGGCAATCCTGAACACCTCACGTTTTTGGTCCTCACGTTGTAGAACATGCTTGAACTTTCTTTTCTCTGCTTCCCTTCTTGCGAAGTACACTTGTCTCCTAGCTTCCCTCCTGGCTACCTGATAGTCTTCTCTACTTCCCCCATCCCGCCATGCTTTCCAAGCCTGCTTTTTGGCCTTAATTGACTCCTCCACCTTACTGTTCCACCACCATGTCACCACCATACATATATATATATATACATATATATATATACATATATATATATATACATATATATATATATATACATATACATATATATATATATATACATATATATATACATATATATATATACATATATATATACATACATATATATATATACATATATATATACATATATATATATACATATATATATACATATATATATATACATATATATATACATATATACATATATATATACATACATATATATACATATATATATACATATATATATATATATACATACATATACATATATATATATATATATACATACATATACATATATATATATATATATACATACATATACATATATATACATATACATATATATACATATATATATATATATACGTCATCATCATCGTTTAACGTCCCTGTTCCACGCCTGCATGGGTTTGGACGGGGGTTTTCCCACTTGAGGCAAGAGTGGTTGTCTTGCTCGCATAGGACTGTCTGGCGGGTTTTCTACAGCTGGATGCCCTTCCTAACACCAACTACATTTACAGTGTGGGGCTGGGAGGTTTTTACCGTGTTGCCTACACGGCCACATTACAGCGTGGACTGTCTGGCGTGTTTTCTACAGCTGGATGCCCTTCCTAACACCAATCACATTTACAGTGTAGGACTGGGAGGTTTTTACCGTTTTGCCTACACGGTCACATTACAGTGTGGACTGTGTGTTTTTTTGTCGTGACACCTACACGATCTCGTTTGTTTCGGCCTGGATGTTGTGGCACCAACATAACTTTGCATTGAAGGGGGCGGTGTGGATGGGGTGGGACGGGGGTGTATTTTGTTAGAGATGCCTACTGACTAGTAGGTTTTACTTTGTATTTAGGTAAGGCGGGTCTTCTCTGTTACTGAGTACCGCCAAAGGTCTCGGTCCAGTGACATTGTCTTGGAGAGGTGTAAGTGTGTGAGGTCGGAATTTATCAGCTCGTCCCAGGTTTGCCTGGGTCTGCCTACTCCGTGGCTACCATCTATCTTTATTGCCCTGCACTTTGTTATACAGCTGTCGTCTTTCATGCGTCTTTCATACATATATATATATACATATATATATATATATATATACATATATATATATATATACATACATATACATATATATATATATATATATATATATAAATAAATATGGAGGCACATGGCTTAGTGGTTAGAGCATTGACCTTGCAATCGAAAGGTTGTGAGTTCAATTCTCAGACTGGGTGATGTGTTGTTTCCTTGAGCAAG
This sequence comes from Eledone cirrhosa, assembly GCA_964016885.1. NCBI lineage: Eukaryota > Metazoa > Mollusca > Cephalopoda > Octopoda > Eledonidae > Eledone > Eledone cirrhosa. Next base: position 25,928,193 of record OZ024746.1, on the reverse strand, counting down.
ACACTTTATTTCACATTGCTCCAGTTTACTCAGCTGTAGAAATGAGATGATAGGGACTGGGGTCCCTATCATTCCACTGCAAAGTGGTCGTGGAGGTGCCATGGAAAAAAAGCACCCAGCACTTACTGTAAATGAGGTTGGTGTTAGGAAAGGCATCCAGCTGTAGAAATCAAGCCAGAATCAGTTCCCGTTCCACCCTTGCAAGCAGGGAAAAGTGGACATAAAATGAAATGAAAATGATGATGAATGAAATATATACATACATACATATACATATATACATATATATACATATTTACATATATATATATATATTAGAAAGTGAGGGTTTTTTTACAAAATGAAAAATAACCGAGTGAAAGTATAAAGAAAAAAAGATGAAATCGAAAATGCAACTGGAATCTTATTTTTTAAAAAATATAAATATTTATTTGGTTCCTTTACCGGTTTCGCAGTTCTTCTGCTTTTCAAAAATAGAGTTGAGATGGAGGGTCTGTGGTTTATATATATATATATATATGTATATATATCATCATCATTATCATCACCGTTTTACGTCCGTTCTTCCACGCTAGCATGGGTTAGACGGGTTGTCCTGTTGTGGACAGTGTCTGGTCGGCTGACCATGCTTTGCTCATACAGGAACTGATTTGGCTTGATTTCTACAGCTGGATGCCCTTCCTAACACCAACCTCATTTACAGTGAGTGCTGGGTGCTTTTTCGTGGCGCCTACACGTTCACTTTACAGTGTGGGCTGGGTGCTTTTTTGCTGTGGCACCTCCACGACCACCTTGCAGTGAGAGGGTGTGGGGGCATATTGTCTATATGCTTCAGCTTGTACCCATGGGTACCCATATATATATATATTTATATATACATATATATATATATATATATATATATATATATCTATATATATACACACATATATATATAAATATATATATACATATATATGAATGTGTGTGTATGTATGTATTATTATTTAACATTCATTTTCCCTGCTATGTGTGTGTATATATATACACACACATACACAGTTGTACATATGTCATGTACAAGTGTACTAAATAGAATGGAATGCATGACCGTTAATAAACAGCAGTTCAGCATCAATGACTTATAAATTCTATAGATTTTGTGTGATGGGGGAGGAGGGCGTGGGAGGTTTGCAGGAATTATTCTTCATGTGACTATAAGTAACATCAATGAAAGAGTCTGGCTGTAACCAACAATTGATTTCAGGCCACACAGCTCTTTCCCAGGTATATCATATAGATAGTTATTTATATCTATAGCATATTATTTATATCTATATCATATAGATAGTTATTTATATATTAGGCTTGCACTGATTAATCAGCAGATAATCAATGTCGGCCATATTGGCTTTTTTTGTCGATTAATCGGTTTTGGATAATTACATTATAGATAATCAGCCGATTAATCGGTAATTCGCTAATTTGCTTATTGCTTTCTCCCTATTATATACATAGTACAGGGTGGCCCAAAAGTCACTAGACCATTTCAACAATAAATATTTTAAATTAGTCTAGTGACTAAATTGTTTTGATGGCAAATATATATATTGTGTGTGAAAGGTTAAGCTTCTGCAGGCATCAGCAGGGCCAGTACTACCATTAGATCAACTAGGCAGATGCCTAGGGCACAGACCTCAGAGAGACACATTACTGAACCTTAAAGGATCACAGTTTTATACAATTTTGTAGAATTAAAGTAAATATGTAATAATTTCCTGCAATTAATAAATAAATCAAAACTTTGCCACACAGTAACATTGTGGAAATATCCAAAGTAGTGAAGAGGCTTGTGTGGCTTTTATGACTTGTCACAAGGTTTCAGTGTAGTAGAAAATGTAGGCTCAGTAATTTTCTTAGTTTTATAAAAGCACAAAGTGTCAACTTACCAGTTATTTTATTTAGGACAAAGGTTCTCAACGGGGGGCATATGCACCCCCAGCGTTCTCGGAACTCCAGGGGGGGGGGGCGTTTGGGAGCAAGGTCGCGTTAGGGGGGCGTTTAGAGCTGGGGGGGGGGGGGGGGGGGGCTGGAAGACCCTTTACGTTGGTAAGTTTTATAAGCCATATTTGTATGTCTTTGAGACAGCCAGTGTGAATACATTTGAATGAGCTTGCAGACAGCATAACTATAGTCTGACCGCAGCTGTGTGCAGGCGTGTCTAGACATTAACCGGTAATTTGAGATCCTAAAAATGAAAAAACCCACAATCATCTGGGTCAAGGACACTTTGAGCGCAGCCAGTTAGAATCTTATCTTTCCTTCACCGATAACAATGTATTTCATGTCTGAAATTATTGACTCAACCGTAACGAGTTAACACTATATAGGTCTATTTTATTCTCTATTGTATAAATAATATTACAAATAAAAAAAGAAAAAAAACACGTAAAAAAAAACAAGCGGGTAGCACATACATCTAGGACCACATACAACATATAAGCAGGTAATACACGCATCTAAGACCACATGCAACACATAAGCAGGTAATACACACATCTAGGACCACATGCAACACATAAGGAGGTAGCACACACACACCTAGGATCACATAAAACACACAGGCATGTAGCACACACATCTAGGACCACATACAACACATAAGCAGGTAATACAAACATCTAGGACTACATACAACACATAATAAGGTAATACACACATCTAGGACCACATGCAACACATAAGGAGGTAGCACACACACATCTAGGACCACGTAAAACACACAGGCAGGTAGCACACACATCTAAGACCACATTCAACACATAAGCAGGTAATACATACATCTAGGACCACATACAACACAATCAGGTAATACATACATCTAGGACCACATACAACACATAAGGAGGTAGCACACACACATCTAGGATCACATACAACACACAGGCAGGTAGCACACACATCTAAGACCACATTCAACACATAAGCAGGTAATACACACATCTAGGACCACATACAACACACAAGCAGGTAATACATACAGCTGGGACCACATGCAATACATAAGCAGGTAATACATACATCTAGGACTACATACAACACACAGGCAGGTAATACATACATCTAGGACCACATACAACACACATTGTATCATGTGCTACGGACGACGCAAGAGCAATGGTCGGCCAACATAAGAGCTTCGTCACTCTTCTGAAGAGAGAAAATCTCTCTGTATTTGCTGTTCATTGTGTCATTCATCGACAACACTTGTCTGCGAAGAAATTCAGCAAACCTCTGAGCAAGTCCTTGCAGGTGGCCATTGATGTCATCAATTTTATCAAACAGCATTCCCTCAATGAACGAATTTTCCAGCAACTGTGCCAAGATAATGACGAAGAATTCGTCAAGTTGCTCCTTCATACTGAAGTGAGGTGGCTTTCAAAGGGCAAGTGCTTTACTCACTTCTTTCAACTCTTCGACTCTATCATTGAGTTTCTAAGAGGATGCAACACAGAACTGTACAAGAAAACCCTCGATGTGAGGCAAGACTGCGCCTACCTCACCAACATCTTCGACAAATGAAATAGCGTCATTTTGGCTTTGCAGGGAAGAAGATCACCTTGCTTAAAGCAAGGAATGCTGTGAAAACATTCCTGGCCAAATTGAATGTTATCGAAAGGAATCTTTGTTGACGGGAATTCTATAATTTTCCTAGTGTCACCAATGTTCAAAACATTGTAAGCGATGACCAACTCCAAATTTATACCACTCACCTCCGTGCGCTACAAGACAACATGAGAGAATGGTTTGTCGACCCTTTGCCGATGGACATCCCAATGTGGATAGCAGATGCTTTCATAGCTAACGTCGACGATTTGGACGTTAAATTTCAGGAAGAATTCATTGAACTTCAAGCAGATAACATGATCAAAATTAGATTTCCCAAAATAGGTGAACCCCTTTTTGGGATGCAAGAGGAAATTCAGCGTTGATTTCCACACCTACATGCAGAGGCTAAGAGATTTGCTCTGCCTTTTCCAAGCTCATACTTAGTCGAGAGAAGGCTCGCAACCGCTACAATGTAATTACATGTGGAGATCTCTGGCTACATCTTAGGAAAATTCAGCCTCACGTCAAAGAGTTAGCTAGACTCCATGAAGCTCAAGGGTCCCATTGAAATGAGTCAAAGTTAAAGTAAGTTGATTTATCTGAAAACTTGCATATGCTATTGTTACAAAGCAAACTAAACATTTTTTTATTTGTAGTTGCAGTCTACAATTCAATTACTCATTTGTTGTATATATTTTACCATTTATTAATAAATAAACCCTCCCGCGTGGTCATGAAAACCCTCTTCCGTGGTCTCTAAGCTCACAAAGCAGGGGGACATCAAGTTTGATATTAACATTTATTCTGTCCGTTTCATTAAAGGGAAAATTGGAAAGCTTTGAAATGATATAATGCCCACTTTCTTCCAGATAAGAACACTCTTGGGATAGACAGAGTTTCTCTTGTATAAATGTTCAAAATAGCTGGTATCGCCTGGTGGGAATATAACAAATTCAACTGGTCCTTATTCATAAAAAAGAACATTTATGTTCCTTTTTTTGAAATTTATATATTTCCTTTCAAGGAATGTATTTATACTCTCAGCTACCTGAATATTGTTAATCAATTTTTTAGTAATCTATTGATATCAAAATCAGTAGTATATTGAAAAATGAAAAAATAGGGAGGGGGGGGGGGCGTTTCGTGATTGCAAGCGACAAAAGGGGGCGTTTGGCCTAAATGGGTTGAGAACCTGTGATTTAGGAGAATCAAGCATGTAACTGGTATAAGGGAATACATTTTGTAAGGCTAGCCTTGGGCATTAAATGCCTAGACACTGGCCTTGGGTATTAAATATCTAGGCACCAGTCTTGGGTACAAGTTATATGTTTGGTAACTCAACAGATAAAGAATTCTTCTTCACCCACTTATTCCTGGGAGGGTTGTTGGGGTAGAATCCTCTAGTATTCTTTCTAGCAGGTCTTGTCAGAAGTAACTACCTCCAATTGATCCAGCTGGATCCCAAGCAAGATCAGCCAACCTCATGGATGTTATCCAACCATCCTGCTTGGAGTCTACCCCTGGGTCTACTGCTGGCTGGTTTTACTTGTAAAATCTGTGCAGCGATTCTTTCCTGAGACATTCTAACCACATGTCCATAATATCAGAGCTGTGATCTCTCAATTCAGAGAAGTAGAACCGATAAAGAATTATTTTGAAAAATAACCATCATAATATTGATTGAAATGAAGTATATTTCTCAGAGAATAATACTTACAATTTATCTCCTAATTATTTGAAACTATGGTATTTCTTTATATAAGTTAATGGCAGACAGAGCTCCTATTTAAGATCCCTCCTGCTGGGATTTGTCTATCACACAATTACTTGAAATCACAGATATCTTGGGTCCAGCTGACAATATATTGATTTAAACTGCCTGAAACCACCCTTGGCTCTATAATTCTAAACTGCTAATATTCAAGTGTTTATATTTATCTAAAAAAAAACTTGCATCATAATTTTATGTAAGAACATTTCAGATATATACTAGTTTAATAATGAGACAGTTATATTACTAAATCTTTATATAAGTTCTTGATTATTTTTTTTAATTATTTGAAAATAAGAGGTAGTGTCATTTTCATTAGAAATATGGTAACAAAAGGCTTAACTGTTTATTCCCTATTGGCTATTTTAAGCATTTCATACCAACCGGGCCCCACATGCCCCTATTTCTTTGGAACAAAACCAACCATTTTAAAAGATTCCTAATTATAATAAAATTTCCCAACATAATTTGGTGTAAGAACTTTTGTTAATACATCTGATAACAAACCACCTGAAACCATCTATGTATATTTGAAAGTGGTAATATTTATCTAAAAACCTATAATAATTTTATGTAAGAACTTTTGTTAAGTTATGTTTCAAACACCAGCTCAATAATGAGAAATCCCCTCCAAATTCTTGATAATTTTGAAATGTTTTTGAAAATAATAGAGTGTCTTTCATTAGAAATATGGTTAACAACGGTGTTAAGTTATGTTACAAATACCAAGTTAATAATGAAATAATAAATTTATTAAAATCCCTTCAAATTTTTCATTAATTAATTGAAATACAGTGTATGACATTAGAAATACAGTCACAAAAAGGTTAAGGAGAAATAAAAGCCAGAGAAATGCTGGAAAGTTATCAAAATATATCAGTCCATAAATCTGTTTCTTGTCATGGCACCAACATTACTACTTTACAGTCTACTGAGTGTATCTTACGGCATTAGTCTATCACTTTACAGCATACTGTATGTATTTTATCATGGCATCAGTACTATCACTTTACAGAGTGTACTGGGTGTATTTTATCATGGCACCTGCAATACCACTTTACAGCGTACTGGGTGTATTTTATTATGGCACCTGCAATACCACTTGTGTTGTGAGAAGGTTGTGAGAGTATGATGGGAGAGAGTGACTGAATTATAATGAGAGATGGTTGAAAGGGAAGTAATGGGAGATATACAGTAATGAAAGAAGGGTATGAGAGAATGAAGGGTGGCAAAGGATCAGTAGTAGGAGTAATGGAAGACAGACATTCATTATCATCATCATCATCATCATCACCGTTTTACGCCTGTTCTTCCACACTAGCATGGGTTAGACGGGTTGTCCTGTTGTGGGCAGTATCCAGTCGGCTGACCTTGTCTTGCTCATACGGGAACTGATTCTGGCTTGATTTCTACAGCTGGATGCCCTTCCTAACACCAACCTCATTTACAGTGAGTGCTGGGTGCTTGTTTGCTGTGGCACCTCCACGACCACTTTGCAGTGGAATGATAGGGACCCCAGCCCCTATCATCTCATTTCTACAGCTGAGTAAACTGGAGCAATGTGAAATAAAGTGTCTTGCTCAAGGAAACAACACATCATGGTAAATCTAATTAACACATTATGGTAAACCTAATAATTTTCTAAACTATATTTTTTATCCTGCATAAATCTCAATAAACTAATTGAACTCTGACATATTTTGGAATATGTTAAAAATTATATTAACCAGGAAGAATGCTCTCGCTCTCTCTCTCTCTTTCTAAGACAGCCACAACACTACAATGCTCTCTCTCTCTCTCTCTCTCTCTCCCAACACAGCCACAACACCACAGTGCTCTCTCTTTCTCTCCCAACACAGCGACAACACCACAATGCTCTCTCTCTCTCTCTCCCTCTCCCAACACAGTTACAACACCACAATGCTCTCTCTTTCTCTCCCAACACAGCCACAACACCACAATGCTCTCTCTCTCTCTCTCTCTCTCTCTCTCTCTCTCTCTCTCTCTCTCTCTCTCTCTCTCTCTCTCTCTCTCTCTCTCTGTCTCCAACACAGCCACAACACCACAATGCTCTCTCTCTCTCCCTCTCCCAACACAGTTACAACACCACAATGCTCTCTCTTTCTCTCCCAACATAGTTACAACACCACAATGCTCTCTCTCTCCCTCTCCCAACACAGCCACAGCACCACAATGCTCTCTCTCCCTCTCCCAACACAGTTACAACACCAGTTAGAATGCTCTCTCTGTCTCTGTTTCCAAGGCAGCCACAACACCAATGTTTATCAGTCAATATTTAAAAGACAAAATCTCAGAAATAACCAATAATGGTAGACAAACATCAAAAGCTAACTAAAGATTGTTAATCGGTGTAAAGATCACATTTATCATGCTGTCACTCCATCTTCAAAGTTATTTAGTTGCCTTTCTCTGTTTCTTGGTGTTGATAATGATATAACCTCTATATTTCTTATTAATGTTATTTTCATCTGCTATTTTTTCAAGGTATGTGGTGCAGTGGTTAAATTGTTGGATTCATGATTGTAAGGTAGTGAGTTTAATTCCTAGACTGTGTGGCACATTGTACCATTGAGCATCTCTTCATTATGCATTGTTTCAGTTCACTCAGTTGGCAAAAATGGGTTGTAATGACACTGGTGCCAAGCTGTATCAGCCTATGAGTCTCATTCCCGGACTGGGTGGCATATTGTGTCCTGGAGCATGACTCTTTATCTTACATTGTTTTAGTTCACTCGGTTGGTCAAAATGGGTTGCAATGACACTGGGGCCAAGCTGTGTCAGCCTTTGTTTTTATCTTGGACAACACTGATGGCAGGGAGAGGAAAGACTGGAATACATGGTTGACAGCTAGTCTTCCATAAAGCACCTTGCTCTGGCTTGTACCTTGTAGTGAAAATTTCCAGTGGCAATCCATGGTCAGTGATGATTGAAAGAGGACTCCCATAACTGAAATTTTGTAATAAACTGATGTTTAAATTAAAATATTATTAAATATTTTCTGATTTAAGTTTTCACATTTTTATCATTTACAGTGTTATCTGCATCTGTTTTAGAGTAGATACACCATATTTCTGCATGTCAGAAGAAATGACAAAAAGTGTTAATGCTAGGAAGGTCAGCCAGTTATAAAACATTGCTTTAAACGACTCCATGATCAATATGAATTCTATCATAGAGCCCGCAAGGCTAACCCCTGCTTTGGCAGGGAATAATGGCTTTAGAGTGCTTGTCTAGTGCTGGTACCATGATAAAATGAATGCAGTACACCCTGCAAAGTGGTAGTACTTCTGCTATTATAAAATACATTAATTAACTCTGTAAGGTAGTTAGCATTAAGAAAGGCATCCAGCTATAGACACCATGCCAAAATATGGACCATATGAGCAAGATGTGGTTCTCCAAGCCAGCTAGACTTAGGCTATAACAACTCAACCAGCCCATGCCAAAATGAAAAGCAGATGTATAATGATGATGATGAGTACATGCAAGTAGGATGTTCTTTTTTTCAGTTATGATGACAATTGATTTAACTAGATTCAGTGGATTTGAGTTTGTTTGTTTTTTCTTCTCTTTTTAATGTCATAGATAGAGGAGAAGGCCAGTATGAATGGACCTTTACAGGACATTCAGGACTGATGGGAAGTAGAGAGGAAGTTATATTCAGACCAGGGACTCAGTTCAATTACTGACAACAGAGTAGGCTCAACTAAGGGCACCCCATGAACCAGATGGTAACGTTAAATCTGTACCTGTAAGCCAAGTGGTGGCAGTGTTAAACTAGGCAACAGATTAGACTGCTAATGGCAGGCTAATAGCAGGCACACAAGGGTTAGGTGGTTCTGTTAAATAAGGTATGGTTGCATGGTTAGATGCAGTTATGGATGTATGGTTAAGATAAGTGCAGTTATGGCTGTGTGGTTGGGTGCAGTTATGGCTGTGTGGTTGGATGCAGGTGTGGCTGTATGGTTAAGTGCAGGTATGGCTGTATGGTTAAGATAGCTGCAGGTATGGTTGGGTGCAAGCTATGGCTGTGTGCGAAGGGTCAAGAGAAATATTTGTTTGGAAAATGTTCTATGGCTGGATGCTCTTCATATCCCCCAACCACTTTACAGAGTGCTTTGGGTGTATTTTCTTATGGTACTGACACTAGGGAGATTGTCATGTCTTAACCCTTTAGCATTCACATTACTCTATATTTACTATTGTATTTTCACAGAAAAGGCTTTATCGAACATAATATCGAATCTATGAGATATTTATTTTAAGAACAATTCCTTAACACCAGTATGAGCAACCAATTATCACCGGTTTGAACAGAAAAAGGTGGGAAAATTCTGTCTGGTTATGACCGGTTCAAATGCTAAAGAGTTAAACACAAATGAAGTGTGCTCTTGATCCTATGTTTGGCAAGTTTCCATCTTCCAAATTCACTCAAAAAGCATTGACCAACCCAAGTCTATACTAGAAGACGCTTGCCATATATGCCAGGCAGTGGGATTGAACATTTAACTGTGTGGTTGCAAAACCAACATCGTAACCACACAGTCATACAGTGATATATTTCATAACATTTAAAAGTATATCTCAATGATATCTATTTTTATATTACTGCTTAATTTAAAAAAAAAAAACATTTTCCCTGTCAATATTTCTAGAAAGATATTTTATTTATTATATTTATAAGTAAAACAAAGATATTATAATATACATAAATATATATTTCTAAGTAAAGCATATGTGTGTTTCTATGTGTATTTGTGTGTGTATGTAAAAGATATTTCTAAGTAAAGCGAGTGTATGTCTGTGTGTGTAAAAGAGATATAACATATATAAATATATATTTCTAAGTTAAAATATATGACTATGTATGTAAAAGAGCTATACATATATACATATATACATATATATACGTAAACCAGAAAAAAAAACAATGAGTTAAAAAATGGAAACATAAAAAAAAATCAAATAAACAACATAGTGTAAGGGTAGTTTGTGTGCATATATGTGTGTGTGTGTCAATATGGCTTTCTATTATACATTCATTTTTTAGATATTTTCTGTGTTGGCGTATATATGCAAGTAGTTTCATTACTGTTCTCTATAGGACTAGCCTTACCCATTCAAGCTTGGAAAAAAATTGACATAAATCAATGATGATGATATATATACATATATATATATATATATATATACATCATAGTATATTATATATATACATGCATATATATGTATCATAGTTTATGTATATATACACACACTTGTGCAAATGTTTATATAAAGCTGCCTACTCGATGTAAATGTAGTAAGGAAGATACAAGAGAAGAGAATATCTATAGACCACTGATGAGGAGTTTGCATGTCCACTATCCAAATGATCACTAAACTTGGATTTTTAGAGAAAGAATGAAGTGCTTTAATCCGTAATTTACAAAAGGCCATGATATCTGGACCCTTCAAAGTCTCTAAGGCATTCTTAAGATTTAAAGCATAAATGTAAAAGGGTGAGGATATATATCTTCCACTAAACGATGTAAGCATCAGTACAGAAAAACAGAAAGGCTAGAGTTCTTTGAAAGAAATAACTAGTGATATTTATTCTGTACCAAATTACAGACACTCCCCATCAGAATGGAAGTGGACCAAGGACTATGATAAGGTGGTAAATCAGCAGACTTGTTAAAATGTCAGAGAGCATGCTTTGTGGTATTCACTTTGGTTTTCTGCACTCTAAGTCCAAATTCTATTGGCGGTCAGCTTTGCCTTTCACCCTTTTGAGGGAAACAAACTCAGGAAACAAACTCAGGAATCAAACTCAGGACCTTATGATCATGTGCCAAACACTCTAACCACTAAACCACACACACTTTCACAGTGACTGGGGTACAAATGGTGTGACACATAATTACAGGTCTGCGAACTCTGGTAACCACAAAGTGTCTTCTATATACAAAAGGTAGGTTGTGTGGTGAAACATTCACCTCACAAACAAAAGGTTTGATTCTACTGCCTGGCACCTTGGACAAATGTCTTCTACTATAGCCCCAGGCTAACCAATGCCTTGGGAGACAGAATTTGGGAGATGGAAATTGTGTGAGATCCCATCATTCATCCTCGTAATTTTTACAGTGACTTTTCCATGCTGGCACAGGTTGGATGAGACTTTAATGAGACAGTATTTTATGGCTAGACATTCTTTCAGATGCCAAGATGTGAGCATGTGTGCATGTGCATGGACATATGTGTATAGGCATGCATGTGCATGTGAATGCATGCATGTGTGTATGAACACCATTTTGACAATTGGTGATGCTGTTTGTGTCCCTCATAAAGAAGAGTCTTCAATCATATCAAGGACATGACAACCTCTCTAGTGCTGGTGCCATGAAAAAATACACCAAAATGCACTCTATAAAGTGGTAGTGTTGGTGCCATGATAAAATACACCCAGTACACTTTGTAAATTGATGGGTGTTAGGAAATGCATCAAGCCATAGAAACTATATCAAAAAGAGAATGACTGAGCATGATATGGTCCCTTGAATTTTCCAGGAAGGCAATAACTTGGAATAAGAATTGACTTGGACCATAACAACATATATTACATAAGCCAGTAATTAAAAACAGATGGATGGTGATGGGAGATGATGATGATGAAGAATAATGTTGATGATGGTTGGATGATGAATGATGGTAATGCTGATGATGGTAATGATGACAAAGATGAGGAACACTGATGATGGGGATGATGATGAATGGTGAACATTGGTGTTGATGATGATGATGATGACAATGAACACTGATGATGTATGATAATGACTATGACGACGATAATGAACAATAACATTGCCAAAAGTCATATTTTTTATCTGTTGTCCAGCCAGTCAGAGAGAGAAAGAGAAACTTCTAAAATTCAGCAATAACTAACCAGATCATGTTTGACAAAGATATCAGAAATCTTCAGAAAATTTGTGTGTGTTATCTCTGTTTGATTGTTGTTTTTCTCTAAAGTTTATAATGAAATATTTCACATATTTTAAAAATATTTTTCCCCCAATCCCTTGTCATTTTATTTAAAAACCAAAGTTTTCTTTCTAAGATTGGCAATATTTTTTTAGCATACAAATCAAAATTTTTCTGAGATTTATCATTAGTTTTCTACTATTTATTTACAATTTTGTATTTCCATGTTTTTATTTAATTTTGAAGTTATTATTCTCAACTATTGGTATTGTGATATCATGGTTTGTTTGGGTTTTTTTTTACTTGTATATTTTTTTTTTCAAATTATATTTATTTATATTTTTTCTTAAGGGAATTCAATGTAAATTTACAAATATCTTTAATCTTAAAGAACAAATTAGTTTTGTTTTTGTAGTTTGTGTTCAAAATAAACAAAAACAGAGGCAACAAACTTGTCATATTTTACTCTGGCTTGAAATATTTATTAACAAATAGCTTGTTTTTTTTAACCCTTTTGCCACCATATTTCTTTCTAATGAAAGAGACTACCTATGATTTTCAAATAATTTTGAAAATAATCAAGAATTTGGAGCGATTTAGTAATATATCTAACTTTTATAATTATTTATATGGTGTTTGGAACATAAAGATCCTTACATAAAATTAAATGGAAGGTTTTTAAATAAATATAAACGACTATATTTCTAATGAAAGACATTACATATGATTTTCAAATAATCATATTTTGTAAATATAAAGGAGCGATTTAGTAATATAATAAACTACATCATTATCTATCTGGTGTTTAAAATATAATCTTATTGATACCAAACTAATTAAAACCAGCTCAGGTTTTATGATATAAAACCACACATTTTAAAGGGCTCCAATTTAAATCTAAATCTTCCAACATAATTGTATAAAGAGCCATTTGTTACAAGCATTATCTTAATAATTAAATAATTAATAATTTTAATAAATCTTCAAAATTCTTCATTAATTAATTGAAATACAGTGTATGTTATTAAAACTATGCCAACAAAATGCTTAACTAAGATTCTTACATAAAATTATGATGGTAAGTTTTTTTACATAAATGTAAACACTCAAAAATAAACCGTTATGTATCATAAAATCAGGGGTATTAAAAGGTTTGGTATTAAAAGGGCTAAAATACTGAGAAGAATTAATTGGCTATCCACACCTAGACATTTCATCTAAAAAATTATACCTTTTCATACCAGCCCATCCAAAGCTGGCTCTGGTTCTATGAAATAACACCACCAGTTTTAAAAGGTTCCTATCTAGATGAACATTTTTCAACATACTAATAAAATAACTTTATTAAATCCCTCAAAATTCTCCATTAATTAATTGAAATAGAATATATGTAATTGAATATATGGTCACTCTGATGAGAAGTTTTGTGTAAGAATCAAAGGTAGTGTTGGGAAAGTTGGTATTAAAAGAGTAAATTTAGGCTATCAAACAGTTTTTAAACAAAGAAATTTATGTATGACAGTTGAAATTTTGTTATTATTATGCAACATTTATGATGGTAGATGAGCAGAATCATTAGAGCATTGGATAACATGTTGAGCAGCATCTTTATTGGGTCTTAACTCCAAATTCAAATCTCATGAAGGTCAACTTTGCATTTCATCCTTCTGGGGTCAAGTACTGGAATCGAATTCAGTGACTTTTCTCTACCCCTAAATTAGAAATCCTTATTATCAAACACTATTTGTGTTTGACAGTATATAGTAGTTACCAATGTTTTCACAACTAAGGACCACCATTACTTGCTACAATTACCTCCCAGATTGTTATACAGCAAGAATAACATTTGTAAAAGTGAAATGTTTATACCTCGAGAAGAATGGATACCCAATATTATGTACAGACAGTTGAAACGAAATACTTGAAATTTAGAACATAAGTTGTGCACCCCCAATACTTCTTTTGTGAACCCTCAATTTTCCACAGACAAAAGGTTAGTAACCACTGGTCAAAAGTTTCATGTTTATAATCAAACATTACAATATTTACAATATTGTGTAAAGATATTTTTTCTTTTGTATCAAGAAACTTATGTATCACAGTCTAAAGTTTCATGTACATTAATCAGTTTTATTGAATATGTCACACTTACCAATACCACCACCACCAATTACAAATTTCATTATATATATATATTTATGTATGTAATGTTTTATTTTGACCATATTTTACTTGTCTATTTGTTCACCTACAAGTGAAAGTTTCATCTCATAACTTATCTTTTTTAATTGATATGTCAAACATGTCAACTGAAGACAATTACCAAATTTTACTTCTAAACAGTGTAAAAAAGTCCCAGAAAATATAATATTTATCACTAGAAGAGCTGTGAAGTTAGAACAATAGAATTCTGTGATGGGTTATATAAGGAGTGCAGGCATGACTGTGTGGTTAAGAAGTTTGCTTCACAGCAATAGCATTTTGACTGATCTCACTACCTCAGTTCAACAAAAGTCTTAATCATCATCATTATTATTTTGGCAGTATCCGTAGAGGGTCGGGCGCCATGCATTGAAGCATAGAGTTACCTCCCTTTATGATCTGAGTTCAAATCCCGCCGAGGTTAACTTTGCCTTTCATCCTTACGGGGTCGATAAAATAAAGTACCAGTAATGCACTGGGATAATTGCTGGCCTGGTGCCAAAAGTAGAAACAATTATTATTATCTGTTTTCCATGCTGGCATGGGTTTGACAGATTGTCATGGTTCAAAACTATATAGGTCAGAGAAATTTTAACTTGATCATATTTTGGCATAGTTTCTAAGTCTGGATGCCATTTCTAACACCAACCACTTTAGAGGATATATTAGGTGTATTATATTGTAGCATCAGCAATACAATTCTAAAGAGTGTACCCAGTGCATTTTATCATGACACCGGCACTAGAGAGGTTGTCATGTACTCAACATGACTGAAGAGTTTTCACTACCCTATATAATCAAACTGTTAATATAAATAAACTCAACTTAGGTTGACTGCCCTTTTCTTCCGTTTGTACCCTATATATATATCGTTTTGACGTCCGCTTTCCATACTTGCATGAGTATCATCATCATCATCATCATCAACGTTTAACGTCCGTGTTCCACGCTTGCATGGGTTTGGACGGGGGTAGTCCCACTTGAGGCAAGAGTGATTGTCTTGCTCGCATAGGACTGTCTGGCAGGTTTTCTACAGCTGGATGCCCTTCCTAACACCAACCACATTTACAGTGCGGGTCTGGGAGGTTTTTACCGTGTTGCCTACACGGCCACATTACAGCGTGGACTGTGTGTTTTTTTGTTGTGACACCTACACGATCTCATTTGTTTCGGCCTGGATGGCGCAGCACCAACATAACTTTACATAGAACGGGGTGGTGTGGATGGGGTGGGGGTGGTGGCGGGACGGGGTGTATTTTGTTAGAGATGCCTACTGGCAAGGCGGGTCTTCTCTGTTACTGAGTACCGCCAAAGGTCTCGGTCCAGTGACATTGTCTTGGAGAGGTGTAAGTGTGTGAGGTCGGAGTTTATCAGCTCGTCCCAGGTTTTTCTAGGTCTGCCTATTCCGTGGCTACCGTCTATCTTTATTGCCCTGCACTTTGTTATACAGCTATCGACTTTCATGCGCATCACGTGTCCATACCAACGTAGCCTTCTCTCGAGTAAACAACATCTGATCCCTCTTATCTCTAATTTTTTCCTTAGTTTGTTTATGCTTTGCCGTTCACCTATATTACTGTTACACATCCAGTGGAGCATGCAAGCTTCGTTCCTCTCTAGTCTGCGTATATCCTCTGCACACAATGCTCAGGTCTCACTGCCATGCAACATTGCTGTTCGTATGCAGGCATCGTACAACCTGCCTTTCATTTTTAGGGAGAACCCTTTAGCAGCTAATAGTGGTATAAGCTCTCTGAACTTTTTCCAACCAGTTCTGACTCTAGCTACAGTACTTTCAGAGCACCCTCCCCCACTGCTGATTTTATCGCCCAGGTAACGGAAGCTGTCCACTATTTCTATAGAACCCTCTGCGCAATTGAAAGAGCTAGTATTTTGTGGGCACTTGCTGCTACTTATTGCACCAGAACACCGGCCACATGTAAAATCTATGTTCTTAGTTAGCTTACCTGTGATCCCACTACATCTTTTATGCACCCATACTTTGCATTTAGGACATAAAATGTATATATATGTATATATATATAAATCAGGATGGATTCTGTTTGAAACAGGTTCGACCATTACTCAACAGAGTACTCAATACTTGGTGTAGTAGAGTATGGTTATATGTATTATAAAGAGTCGGGTCCCAATGGCAGAGCTCTTGCTGTTTCAACTGCTAGAATGACAAGAGCTCAGCCATTGGATCTCGACTCTTTATAATACATATATATACATACATATATATATATACACATATATACATACATACATATATATATATATACACATATATACACACACATATATATATATATATATACACACATATATAAAATGACTGAAACCAGTACAATAAAAGTATGACTAGCAGACCAGGGTCAATAACAAAATACAAAATGAAGCCATGGCCATAAAAGACTTTGGAAACAGATTGTTTTGTAATTACTTTAATGTTTTTCATTATAAGTGTTTAATATACAATAAAATATGTTTTATATGAGTGATATAAAGGATAACCAAATGAGCAGATGTTTCTTAATACGATAACATTGTTTAATTACATTAATTTAACAAATTAGAATGGTGAAAATAACAAAACTAGAGTTATAACACTATCAAGTGAACAACATGATGTCTGTAAGCCAGATTTAGCCCACAGCCCATAATTATTGCTGTTGTTGGGGCTGAAAAGTTCATAGGCTGAATAAGGAGCAGTATGCTAGAGTTGTGAAATCTTGCATGCATTAATTTCAACTCTTCGTATTAATAATTGCATTGTTTCTTTCCAGTGACTGTTGAAAAATAAACCTCATTTGGTCATTCCATGAGAGTATCTTACTTTGATGCTCTTTATTGAAAAATTAATCTGCATATCATAGTTTATGCTGGTTATAAAGACATCACCTCTTAGATGGTGTCAATATGAAGATGCATGAGGACAAACACACATATATACACACACATATATATATATACACACACACACATGTATTTATATGTATATACAGAGTTACTCAATTCTTTAAAGACACATCTTTTTCTATCCTGTTCTGATTGTCAATTCTTTTAAAATAAATCATGACAGACATCAAACTAAATCAGCAAAGGAAAAGACAAGCTGTAATCATTGCCTTAAAGGCAGTGTATAGGGATGTAGAGATTTCTTGCTTCCTGAAAGTTGCACGGTAGTTTGTTAATTTTCACAAAAAATTGGAAGCCACTGACAGAAATTCTACAGTAGCAGCCAAATGTTAAAAACTCCTGCTAAGGGTCCTAATACTAGCAGAACACCCAAATTTGTAAGAAAGGGATAAAAACATTATCAATAAGAATCCCAGAAAGTCAATTAGTGCTATTACTAAGGAGCTCAAGGTTTCAAAGCACATTCTCAAAAAAATTGTATACGAGGATCTTCAATACAAGTCACATGTGATGCGGAGAGGCCAATTGATGCCTGTAAAGACAAACGATAGCTGTCTGATCTGTGAAAAGTGCTTGTTGAGCAAGTTGAAACACCAAGAGCCTGGTGATGAGAAAAACTTTGATCAGGACCAAAAGGTCAACTGAAGGAATGACAGATGGTTAAGCAGAGACCCTAAAGACATTTCAATAGTCATGCACACAAAATATCCAGCAATTGTAATGGTTCTGGGTGTCATGGGCAACAAAGGAGATGTCATGCCTCCTCACTTCTTTCCACAAGGCTTGAAGCTCAATTCTGCTGACTATAAGGGAGTGTTGAAGAGAGTTGTGAGGTCTTGGATAGAAAACATGAGCAAAGGAAGATCGCACACTTATCAACAAGACTCTGTACTACCACATAAGGCCAAGTCAATCCAAGAGTGGATGAGTTACAATCTCCATGATCACATCATGCCAAACATATGACCTACTATTTCTCCAGATCAGAATCCATTGGACTACGAGGCTAGAGTTTAAGACACTTCACTATGGTTCCATGCAGGTGTATCAAACCCAAAGGCTTATATGGTTGTGAAGCGAACATCTTAACCATACAGCTATCCATGCATCTATTGTAGTTACATAATCACTGTAAATATTCAATCAATATTAATCAGTACAGTCTAGTTTTCAATTGTTTTTAGGTGAACATCAATCACACTTTAGATCTTTAGACAGTGATGGTGGCGGGGGTGATGATGTTAATGATGGTGAGAATAATGATGATGGCGATGGTAATAGTGGTGGTGATAGTGATAATGATGATGATGATGATGGTGGTGTTGAAGATGGTGGTGATAATGATTGATGGTGGTGGTGAGGATGATGGTGGTGGTCGTAATGATAATGGTGGTGGTGATGCTGATAATGGTGTTGAAGATGTTAGTGGTGGTGGTTTTTATGGTGATGAGGACGATGTTGATGGTGGTGGCGGTGATGATAATGGTTGTGCTGATGATAATGGTGGAGGTGATAGTTATGATGATGGTAGTTGTGTGAGTGAAACACTTTGAATGCTTAATGAATTGTCTTTATCAGTTGGTCTGAGGAAGAGCACAGCAGCCATAGCAACCCCAACATACCCTCATAGATTGTGAAGGTATGTGGCCTAGTGGTTAGGATGTTGATCATGGATTCAAATCCTGGGCTGGGCAGTGCAAAGTGTTCTTAGGCAAAATACTTCATTTAACCATCAGACTGGGGATCTTATCGAAGCATCTAAGAAACCTCCATGCAGGATACAATCTTGAGCAAGACATTTCATGTTGCTCAATCCATTCAATTGCAATTCAAAATGCCAGCCTTGTCACATACTGCGTCATGTCAATCTCCCTGGGAACTACATTTATTTCAAAAGCAAGCTAATCTTTTGATCAAACAACTGGAACATACTTTGATGGAACTGATGGAAGCCCAACACACACAAGCTACATTATTATCCATCTTAATTTCATTTTACACTCATTTAAATCAATCACAATCATTTTCTTTCAGACTTTATCAAACAATTTAATTATGAACATAATTTAATTTTAGATTCGTTAATATCAATTATAATTATTTCCTTTCATATTTTACTAAATAAATCATCTGTAGTTTACATATGTAGATCAATTAGGTACTGTTCATTTCATTTTATTTTCCGATTATGTATACAGTAATTGCCAGAAAATGCCGAATTTTTGTGATACTTAAAAGAGACTTAAAATGAAAGAATGCAATAGTTTGAATTAGTAACTTACTACAGGGGTCAAATTCTCCTCAATAAAGTTACTTCTTTTACATACCTAATTAAACCATTTTTGTTTATTGGTTTCTGTCATTAAACTACAGCCACGCTGGGGCACCACCTTAAAGGAATTTCATTTGACCATATTGACCCCAGTGCTTATTTTTTTTCAAATCAGGTACTTATTTTACCAATCTCTTTTTGTTGAACCACTATGTTACAGTTTGTTGAGGACACATTTTTTTAATAGCTCTAACTTTTTCTTAACTTGTGCTGATTATCATTTCATTTCAGATAAATGATGACAGACATCAAGCTGACTAAGCAAATGAAAAGACCCACTGTAATCATTGCCTTAAATGCAGTGTATAGTGATTTAGAGATTGCTTGCTTCCTGAAAGTTGTGCAGTCATTGTTGTCAATGCTCACAAATAGCTGGAAAGTGCTGGCAGGGATTCTACAGCAGCAACCAAATGTAAAACACCTACTAAGGGTCCTAACACCATTAGAACACCCAAATTTGTAAGAAAGGGATAAAAACATTATCGATAAGAATCCCAGAAAGGTTTCAAAGCACATTCTCAAAAAAATTGTATACAAGGATCTTCAATACAAGTCACATGTGATGCAGAGAAACCAATTCATGCCTGTAAAGACAAAAGATCTGATCTGTGCAACGTGCTTGTTGAGCAAGTTGAAACATCAAGAGTCTGGTGATGAGAAAACTTTGATCAGGACCAAAGGTCAACTGAAGGAATGACAGATGGTTATGCAGAGGCCCTAAAGGGGGTCATGAGCAATGAGGGAGATGTCATGCCTCCTCATTCCTTTCCTCAGGGCTTAAAGGTCAATGCTGTTGACTATAAGGTGTTGGAGAGTGTTGTGAGGCCTTGGATAGAGAGTGTAAGCAAAGGAAGACCATACACCTACCAACAAAACTGCACCATCTCATGAGGCGAAGACAACCCAAGAACGGAATAGTTACATTCTGCATGATTACATACCCCCCAAACATATGGCCTCTTACCTCTTCAGACCTGAATACGTTGGACCACTATGTATGGGGTATAATCAAGAAAGAAGTCAATCAATACTCCCATAACACTATAAAATCTCTGAAGTCTGCCATAACTAGCACAATGTCCAAAATAGGGGAAGATCACTGATTCAAGCATGTCAAAGTTTCAAACCTTGTATTGAAGCAGTCATCAATGCTAATGGCAGATTCATTGTGTAGATGTGTCAAAAAGAGTCTCTAGATTATTCATGTCAATTTTTTCTTTTGTGATTTATGTGTCTTTTACTAAATTCATGCAAATGTCCTCTAAGAACTGAGCAACCCCGTATATTGTTCTTTTACCCATGCTGAAGCCATGCTGAGGCACTAAATTAAATATGCGTTCCCATGCTGTGAATCGAACCCAGGCTGCCTGGGTGAAAGCCAGGAATCCTAACCACTATATTATCTACTATTTTTAACAACCCATTGCTTCTGGGTTTTTTTATATTTCTTATTGTTATTGAACAAGGAGGTGGTTGCTTGTTATTTCCACAACAATATTAAAACATTTTTTTTTTTCTATAAGTGTTAACATTCGATTGATTTAAGAAGTATTGGGAAAATTTGCAACTTGAAATATTGTTGCTCCAAAGCAGATAACTCTAATAGTCGAGCATTATAAATAGTTGTAAACAAATAAACAGGTAGAGAGGCAAGGTGCCTTTGTCCACTTTTTCCCCTGTCTCCCAGAGTTTCCCAAACTATTTCAAACGCAGAACCGTTTTTGGTTGAGAAACTTTTGGGGCAACCCCAAAGTCTAATATAGTCATAATATAAATATACTTCTCTACTTTTTTCACAGAACCCCAGACACTCCTTTGCAGAACTCTTGGTTTCTGCAGAACCCTCTTTGGGAACCACTGCTTTAACCAATCAATTTTTTTGCAATTATTTAATAATCAACTATTATTATTGTCATTTACGTTGGGACGACTACATTTCACATTTCATTTTTTTTTTAATCGTATTTGGGAAAATTTATTTGTTTTTAACCAATTTTCCAACTAAAATTCATTAATAAGTATAATGATTAAATCTTTCGTATAATGATTAAATCCTAAGAGACTGCAGACGTCTTCTCTTGCTATAGGTTTCTGAACAACGGGCTTTTTTCTTTTCTTTTTTTTAATTACATTTTTCCGAGACGGATAAAAAAAAGAAACAGGTTGATTCAACTTCATAAAAGTTTGCTCCCTCTCTCTTACACACACACACACACACACACGTCCTAACACATACATTGCACACACACACACACACACACACATACGCCATTTGCGCACATCTCATTTGTACACACATGCGCACGCCCTTTACACATACATGATCTTTACACACGTTCATACTCACAAACACACACACGCGTTCTTACACAAAAACACACTTTGCACACAAATGCTCTTTCACACACGTACGTCCCCTTTACACATTCACACACACCCTTTACACATTCATGCTCTTTCACACACGCACGTGCCCTTTACACATACACACGTTCTTTTGTGTTAACACAAAAGAAGTTATTTTATTCTTTATGTTAGTAATTTTTAATTTAAAATGACCATGATTAGTGTTGGGTACTTATATCTGGATAACAACTGTAGGAATTCATCGACCGCTATCACTCATCATTAATATTTAATTAAGATACGATACTCTCAATAGTTGTGCCTGTTTATTTTCTTGAAAAGACTCTAACCTCTCTTTGAATAGAAGTTTCTCGTGGATACGTTAGTTTTTATAAAACTGGAAAGAAAAGAAAGCTACCCAACACAAAACCAACCATTGTTGAACATATTTAACTGATTATTTTCTCTATAAAAGCAATAAGGGGGAAATTAAGAGAAGGCGTACGCACTAAATTATACACAGTAACAGGGAACGTTGATGTTTCCCTCTAATAATTTGTGAGGCAAGCGAAGCAAGGCGTGGCATTACTGTAGGTGATGCCGAGGCTAAGATGCTGAAATAGCCAAGGGAATTATCGAGCATCAACTGATACTTCAGTATGACTCGATGATAGCGTGGCTAAGGTGCTGGAATAGCCAAGTGCTTTTCACGAGCATCACCTGGTGCTCAGTACTTCAGCAAACCCGAGTGATAGTGTGGCTGGGGAACTGCAATAACCAAGTCCCCTTACCAGCATCACCTCATAGTTCAGCAAGATGAGCAACAACATAAAGTTGGAGAGTAAGGTAAACAAATTTCGCAGTTTATGTTTATTTAGGCTCTAGTAGGTAACATCCTCTTCTTTCCAGCATGGAGGTGGATGAAGCTCTGCTCCAGTGGATGGAGCTGGGTTTGTTAGTTCCTGATGAAGAGCAGAAGAAACTGAGGCAGAGAGTCTGACAATTTTCGTCCGAAAAACACTTTCAACTCTCTTTGATCAATCTGATCAATTCTCAAGATGCAGCCTATTTTCTGTGAGTGCTAAATTCTCGGATGAGTGGGTTGATACTTTGCCTGTGGCTAACATCGGGGACCTACTCAGTCTGGATGAGCCCGGCATCTCCATTGTACACAGAGTTGGAGCTGATGTATGTGTGGGTTGGTCTGGCGCCTGAATGTAGGTTGCTTTGCTTGCCATACCGAGCTGGACCTAATTATCAAGCGGACTCTAGCTCTAGTAAATATTACCTCAATTCTGGAGCTAACCGGGATTGTCCAAGGATGTTGGGAAAAGGCCAGATTGTCTTACCCTTTGTCCTTGAGTAAGAGGTAGATGTCTTATCTGGGGTGCCATCATTAACAACTCTTTTGCTCCTTCCCACATCCTAGATGTGGTAAAGATGAGGGTCACTGCATCTGTAGCCGAACGAAATAAAACATTTTAAATACCAAGAATTATTGGCACACTATTTTTGTCAGGATCCTATGACTTTTGAGATGCTGGACCACTGACAACGAAGTTCTTGTCATTGTTAGTGGTTCGCCTAACCGATGTATCGAGTTATAACAGTGAGGGTGCTTGGATATTCCAGCATCTTAGCCACGCTATAACCCACGGCAATGCTGCGAGTATATTGGCTTGCCGCAAAATGTATTAGAGGGAAACTCCAGCGCCCTTTGTTGCGGTGTGGGATTTAGAGAGAGAGAGAGTGTGTGTATGTGAGTATGTACGTGTATATATATATATATATATATATATATATATATATATATATATATATATATATATATATTTGTGTGTGTGTGTAAAAAATTTATTATCTATAAATGAAAATAACTGTATGGATTTTTGTTGCCAGTTTTGAAATCAATAGTCTGTTGATGGTGATCGATTACTTAAACATTACAAATTGTTCGCAATTCTTTCAGAATGAAAATATAAACACAATAAATACAGCGAACTCTTCCGTTCCTGACCACATCCTAGATGAAGTGACGAATGTGAGGCGGGGACACTGCATCATTATCCGATTGGACTAAACTACTGCAGTGGTTCCCAAAGTGAGTTCCACGGAACCCAATGGTTCTGCGAAGGAATGTCTAGAGTTCCGTGAAAAAAGATAGAGGAGTATATTACGAGCATATAACAGTATTAGACTTTGGGGTTCCCCCAAATGTTTCTGAACCAAAAAGTGTTCCGCATTTAAAAATGTGTAGGAAACCCTGAACTACTGAAATATCGTGAATTATCTGTAAACGTTTTGTTTTATCTTTAGCATGTGGTATTCGAGATATTTGGGGGAACTGTGCCACTGGCAACGAGGACTAGGAATTGCGAAGTGGGCTAGGCGGTATATATTTAAAATTTTCAACATAATCGTAAGCTGCAAAATTTCACTTTAAAAATAATCACTACGAAAGTTATGAGGAAACAAACCTGAAATAGGGCTCTTGTTTCTTCAAACTTTAGTTATGCTGGAAAGATTAAAGCTACCCATTATTTTATGTGACAAGTATATCGTTTCTTGTTTAATATTTTGAAGATAAAAAATAGCTTGAACTTAAAATTATTATCAACTTACATATTTCCTTGGTAAATCCTATTTAAATGTTTTAAAATGTTATTTCTGCTAAGTAAGTTGTTTGTTTGAAAGCAAAGCTTTCTCCATCAAGGATGGTGGGAATATCGCGACACTTTGTTTCTGACTTGGAGAAATTCTGTTATCAATATGACCATATATGGAAAGCGGTTTTCATTCGTTTTAAGATCACAGGCAACTTCTGGTATTCTTCATAGATGTTTTACATTGAAAATGGTAATACCGGCAATCCCCGTAATTCTTCACCCTAAACAAAGAGATGATGCACCATAAACATCAAATAACTTTGGCTTTTTCACTCCTCATGCTAATGTTGATGATTATGAATTATAAGATAGAAGATAGTGCCCCTCGTCATCTTAATAACTCCCATTCAACCACCTACCCTCCCACAGTAGTCAACGGTCTTTTGCATTAAGAACGTACAACACTTATTTAGTCCCAAACACAATTGTATTCAAATTATTATGTTTAAGGAAGTTTTATTTTCATAAATAGAAATGGTTGTTAACCCCCCACCCCACCACATACGCATACAAAATAAATTCCATCACAAGGACTCTCAAATTTATAACACGAAAATCAATGTGAAAATAGGTTTCACATTGAGTTACCTTTAATCGATTTTCGAACCTTGTTGGTTTCTCAACGACGTTCGAAAATTGATTAAAAGTATTTATTACTTTGTCAATATACAAGGAAATACGCATGATTGACATGTTTACATGTATATTTATTAATTTCTAATTTAGACACAAGGTCAGAAAATTTAGGAGAAAGGCAAAATTGATTAAATCAACCTCAGTAATTGACTGGTACCGATACCACCGGATATTAAAAAGGTGTAAATTTATACAAATATCTACGTAGTCTCGGTTAACTCTATAGTGTTTATAGACAGATATACATTTATTTAACTCAGATCAACACAAAACTCTAGTCTCCCTCAAAGTAGGATCCTTCAACTTCATAGCACTTGTAGCGTTCCAGCCACTTCTGGAAGGTCCCCTTGTAGTTGTAGCGGTTGTCTCCCTTGTTTGGATTAACATCTAGACAGGAAGTAGAACCCTTTCTGTAACTTCCGGTCAGAACCCTATAAAACTAACAACTTTAAGTTCTCACTCTCTCATTGCCCTTTCGGCACCAGGCCAAGAGCCTCTCATTTGCCTTCCGGCGCCTGGCCTTAGCCAGGCGTCCTCTGCCAGCCGCGTTTGCCTGGCAATCAAAACGGTAACGACTAACTTTGTTTCATTCTTTCATCTATTTCTTTGACATGTCAACTATACTATCTACCATTGTTAATTAAATATTACACACACAAACCATGTCTCGTTTTGTTACATTCATACAACCCAGTACTCTCGCTATATAGTCATCCAATGTGAAGCTGTCTAAGGCACTTGTCACAGCCTCCTTGTCTCCTTCACATCCTCAAAGCGAATACGCCTGAACTTCTCATTCAGCTTCGGGAACATCCAGAAGTTGCATGCGGCTAAGTCAGGAAAGTAGGGAGGATGTGGGATAGACTTGATCCCCATACCAGCCAAGTAGTTGTATGGTAGATATAGAGAGTGGGAGAGTGAAGTGGTGATTTATATATAGAGGGAAATTGGAATATATATATACGGGGGGGGGTGGAACTGGGGAAGGCCGGGGGGTGCCCCCTCCCTCATAATTATATTTTTCTCCCAAAACTACCAAGACATCTATTTGGATCTTTCATTGTATTATCCTTTATAGTGTTACCGAAGCATTTATAATGTTATTTATGTATATATTTAAAACATATTTGTTATGTTACGTCCCTTTACGATCTGAGTTCAAATCCCGCCGAGGTTGACTTTGCCTTTCATCCTTACGGGGTCGATAAAATAAAGTACCAGTAATGCACTGGGTAATTGCTGGCCTTGTGCCTAAAGTAGAAACAGTTATGTTATTCTACTGTAAATTTATTTATATGCTCTGTTTATATTTTCATCCTGAAGGGAATTGCAAACGATTTGTAATGTTGTTTGTGCAACTATGAATAAAAATATTTCTATTTGGATATGCGCTACAATTTATGTAAATGTTATGTTTATCGCATATCGAAGTTTTCTGACCACTTTAGAGTGCAAAAAGCTAAACTAATCACTACAACTAAATTGACCAACTTTGGTCCCCTCCAATTCAGAAATGCTTCCACCGCCCCTATATATGTGTGTGTGTGTATGTGTGTTCTATATATTCTACCTGGAGTTATATATATATATATATACATATATAAAATATTAAACAAATAATGAATAAAACAATGAAACAGTTCCTTATATTAAACAAAAAAATTTCACTATTTAACGATCGTTTCTAGGATATATATGTGTTAGAATTGGCATGCATATTCAATAGATCTATGTACAAAATTATACAAAATTATACAAACTATCAAGATTAAATATACATACCAACACATATATACGCCGTCTTCCGGCGTATATATGTGTTGGTATGTATATTTAATCTTGATAGTTTGTATAATTTTGTATAATTTTGTACATAGATCTATTGAATATGCATGCCAATTCTAACACATATATATCCTAGAAACGATCGTTAAATAGTGAACTTTTTTTGTTTAATATAAGGAACTGTTTCATTGTTTTATTCATTATTTGTTTAATATTTTATCTTGACTCTGTATACCGTTTATCTTTCACCGAAAGTGATTTTTCATTACATCTCTTCTTTCCATGATATCCGGAATACATTGAGTTCTTCATACGGATTGGACACTACCGTAAACTCTTGGTAGATTTATCTACATATATACATATATATATATATATATATATATATATATATATATATATATATATATATATATATATATATATATATATATATATATATATATATATATATATATATGTATATATATATATATATATATATATAAGATCAAAAGATGGTTAAAAGAGTTCCATGTATTTTATTATGCGCATTTCAAAAACAAATATCATCATGCAATAACATTTGCGTTTTCGTCAGATAAAATCATCATCATCATTCGTCGACTACTGTCGAGATGATGGATCTCACTCTCATGCCCCAGAATTCCCTGTGCCCCATCGCCGCCCCCAGGTCCTGTCTACTGATTCCCGTATCCCTAGAGATAACGTCAGGGAAAGACAGCTTCCTACTCCAAGTCAGGGTTCCAGAGCAAGAGATATGATATGAAGGTCACACTTGTGAATAGTGCACTATTCACAAGTGTGTTTTAACCTTCATATCATGTCTCCCTATTTTATCTGACGAAAACGCAAATGTTATTGCATGATGATATTCGTTTTTGAAATGCGCATAATAAAATACATGGAACTCTTTTAACCATCTTTTGATCTTATATATTATTTATACTCCACTCCTACAAACTGTAGAGTGCTACTTATCCGATATCTGCATTGCTTTATTGTACTACAATAAAACTCACCTCCTACATATATATATATATATATATATATACAATGATATTAAATAAATGGAAACTATATTTATGAAACCATATTTATTTTATTATATATATTTCAAGCGCTTTCATCAGATAAATTACGAAGTTTGTTTTATAAATAGAGACATACCCATGAAAATCATACCTTATCGGTTGGAAATTCACTGGATAGTCACGATCCAGTGATTTTATTTAATATCATTGAATATTTACTCCAGTTATTTGTTGAGAGCTCTAAATCAGTTATAAACATTTATGTTTGTCGGACTTCCAACAAATTAAATACCACTTATATATATATAGTTTCGTTGACAAATATATCAATATGCCCAGACACGCAGATATATTGCCCTTGGTATGACAGCGTGGTTTTAACTCAAGTAGGATAACTAGTATACTACAGAGCCGTTATAGTTGTATTCTGTCTTTTTACATATAGCGCTGGCTTCGGGATCCCCCTGCTGGTCCTTTAACCTTGTTCTGGTGACGCAGCTCGATGGAGCATGCAACTATTGATATACTCTTGTTTATAGGCTCTGATGATTCCTGCCATGGGGTATGGATGAAACACTGTTAGTTAATAAAACAATGTATTTCTAAGCACTCTTTGGTTATTCCTATAACTATATATATATATATTAAAATAACAAATTAAAGTTTAAGCAAAGAATTGCTGCTTTCACCCTTAACGGGAGTTTCAGAAGATCCCGTTAAGGGTGAAAGCAGCGATTCTTTGCTTAAACTTTAATCTGTTATTTTAATAAATATTTGCTCTACGGTTCTTATATATTTGATATATATTTATCCTTATCAAGCCCTCTTTGGAATTTAGTCCTCAAATATATATATATTTATATATATATATATATATATATATATATATATATATATATATATATATATATATATATATATATATATATATATATATATATATATATATATAAAATAAAGTTAAATAAAAGTCAAATAATTAAAATTTAGCTTCGTTTATTACTGATATATATATTTCAGTGACAGCCATCTTTGGCTGTGACCTCTTCAGGCAGTTTGAATTAGTATGGTATAGACAAGTACATATGTTGTTTAGGTGTATGATATTGTCAATACTCTGATATGCCCAGTTCCTTGTTGGGTTGTTAATTCACTGGGGAACTGGAGTATATATATATATATATATAACGGCGATGAATTAGTTTTGCGAGGCTTTTGATATGAAATCGTGTGTCGAAACAAATATTGTTATACTTGGGGAGGGTCATATTTGTGTAATATTGCCAGAATTAATAACAGAACACACTCACTGTTTGGTTGGTTTTCGCTTCTGTGTCTTTTATATCGGTTAATTTTATTTTATTGGGTCCTCAATGTTGCCATTGACTGACCAACGGTCAAAATACAGATACAATATAGACACAAACACATATATATAGTCTATCAAAGTTCTTTCGTTGCACATCTGCAACATCGTCAGTGGTGCTATTGTTTCCTCCCGTTGCATTGTATGTCTACGCCATCTTTATTTAGTCTGTTTATATATTTATTTATTTTTTTGTCTTCTTTGCGCATGCGTTTGTGTGTGTGTATAGTGTTTTGTTTGATGTGTGTTCGTGTTTGGGTGACTGTGTATTGGTTAATGTATTCTATCTTTACTAGTGTGTGTTTATATGTGTTTGTTGTTATTGTGCTTGTGTCTGTATTTATCTATTTATTTATTTATTTATTTATACTTCTCTTAGGTCAGTATTGTTTGTTTGGGTGTTGTTATTCCATTCATTTTTTCTGTTTAGCCTTGGCCTTCTAAGTTCTATTTCACTGGCCTCTCTGAATTGCCTATCTGCTGGGTCATTTCTATGTTTAGATATTATTCTAATTTCTATGTTGTCTAGGTTACCGTTGTGTTGTTGTCTGGCATGTTCGTATAATATATATATATATATATATATATATAACTTGTTTTATTCCATCTGTATTCCCATTTCAGGGGCAAGTAATGGTGGTGGTGGTGGTGGTGGTAGTAGTAGTAGTAGTAGTAGTAGTAGTAGTAGTAGTAGTAGTAGTAGTAGTAGTAGTAGTAGTAGTATGCATATATATAAAACTGTGATTGTGTGCTTGTCTGTAATATAATACAGACAAAACTACTCATAATTGGAAAATACTTTGAAAGGAAGTTGCTCCTGAATTGGGAATACAAATAGAAAAAAAGTTTCGCGTAAATCGGAGCCCGGGATTTTCTGGGTACCTTCATAAATTGTGAGATAGAAAGATAGAGAGAAAGAGATAGTAGTTGAGAGAGAGTAGCGAATATTTCCTG
Organism: Eledone cirrhosa; assembly: GCA_964016885.1. Classification (NCBI taxonomy): domain Eukaryota; kingdom Metazoa; phylum Mollusca; class Cephalopoda; order Octopoda; family Eledonidae; genus Eledone; species Eledone cirrhosa. Next base: position 25,897,607 of record OZ024746.1, on the reverse strand, counting down.
CTAAATAGGAAAGGTTTCTAAGTGTGTGTGTGTATATATATATATATATATATAATGAATTCATAGGGATATATGTATATATTTAGACATAGTCACAGATACATATATGAGTGTGGCCACCTTTCACGGTGTGGCTCAATGAAAAAATGAATTAAGCAAATAATTTCTCTCTGTGAGACAGTGTTTCTCAGTATTAAAGGTTATCTCTCTCTCTCTCTCACTCATTTTCTCCTCCTCTCTCATCCTTCCTTCTTATAATCCTCTTCCGTCATCCTTTCCTTATGATTATATTTTTTTTTCTTATTATATTCTTTCTTCCTCTTCCTTACCTTTTCCTTCCCCCCCCCCCCCCTTCCTTTCCTTTTTTTCCCAATCTCATATATTCATCTTATTTTATTTTTCATATGTTGATTTAACACTTCACTGCTCGCAAGTGTTTTTTAAGCTTCATATCATGTCTCCCTATTTTATCTGATGAGAACGCAAATATCATCCCATGATGATATTTGTTTTTGAAATGAGCATAAGCATAATAAAATACATGGAACTCTTTTAACCATCTTTTGATTTTATATTATATATATATATATATATATATATATATATATATTAGAAAGTGAGGTTTTTTTTACAAAATGAAAAATAACCGAGGTGTCCTACACGAGTGAAAGTATAAAGAAAAAGAGATGAAATCGAAAATGCAACTGGAGTCTTATTTTTAAAAAATATATATATATTTATTTGGTTCCTTTACCGGTTTCGCAGTTCTTCTGCTTTTCAAAAGGTGAGTTGAGATGGAGGGTCTGTGATTTTTCTCACAGATGTGAGAAAAACCACAGACCCTCCATCTCAACTCACCTTTTGAAAAGCAGAAGAACTGCGAAACCGGTAAAAGAACCAAATAAATATAGATATATTTTTTAAAAATAAGACTCCAGTTGCATTTTCGATTTCATCTCTTTTTCTTTATATATATATATATATAGAAATTATTGTAGCAAGAAGCCAACAGTATTCCATAATATATATATATATTACCTGTTACCCGGAGATTTACCCATTTGCATTGTCGAGACTTCCAAACGACTTATAAATATTTACTTATTGTTCCACAATGCTTCAAGCAAACTTCAATACTCTCATATATATATATATTATGGAATACTGTTGGCTTCTTGCTACAATAATTTCTATACTTTTCATTTATATATATATATATGAAAAGTATAGAAATTATTGTAGCAAGAAGCCAACAGTATTCCATAATATATATATATATATATATAAAATCAAAAGATGGTTAAAAGAGTTCCATGTATTTTATTATGCGCATTTCAAAAACAAATATCATCATGGGATGATATTTGCGTTCTCATCAGATAAAATAGGGAGACATGATATGAAGCTTAAAAAACACTTGCGAGCAGTGAAGTGTTAAATCAATATATGAAAAATAAAATAAGATGAATATATGAGATTGGGAAAAAAAGGAAAGGAAGGGGGGAACAATAATTTCTATACTTTTCATTTATATATATATCCTGGGTATGACATTAAACTACATCCAGTGGCAAGGCTCCAGTTCGGGAGTTCAGGAGTTGTGGGGGAATGTGGAGTTACCCCTTAGTTGTCATAACTCCCAGGTCTGTACTGGCTCTGAGTAGTAGTTAGGGCTCCATTTATGGGTTAAATAACTACCTTATTCGAGTGGCGCCGGTAAGGTATTGTCAGCCATTGAAAAGAAATATGGAGAGTCGATCTAATAGCACTAGGGTTAGAGCCCCTAATTACACTTATATATATATATATATATATATATATATATATATATATATATATATATATATATATATATATATATATCCCACTACAATGTTTTTTATTTTGAAACAACAAATGTTTTTTCTTAATCTTTCTATGCTCTGGTTATTTAAGTTCCTAGCTATAAGGAGCGTGTCATCTCTATAAATCCCTCCTTGGAGGTTACTGAATTCTTTATGTATGTTGTGAGCTATAAATAATCCCACGACGTCAGTGATTTGCGCTGAATCGTTCGATCCCATTGTGATATCGAAGCTGTTTATCCTATCCTTTCTTACCCAATAGCTATTTTCAAATTTTATGATAGTCCTTCTAGCAGCTAGTATTATTTCAATTTCATCAGGGGTAATATCGGAGTTATTTTGGGCAAATATAAGCGCTTTATCTAGGGTGGCTGGGGATATGGACGCGTAGTAATCGTTTATATCGAATTGTATGAAGTCGCATGCTTCTCTATTTCTTATTTTACTGAACCATTCAATCGCCTCGTTAGTGTTACCCCATAAATTGATTTCTAATTTTCCCTTTATTTGTGCGATTACCCTATCTAGAATATTCTTGCTAATTTTACTTATATCCGACTTAGATGGGCATATTAATCTGATAGGAGGATTTACTTCAAAATTATTTTTGTGATCCTTAAAGTTAAATGTGGGGTTGCTTCGTATCAGCTCGTTTTACATGTTAAAGTCATCAGTATACTCTGTCTTACTTAGATTGATGTTATGATTATTTTAACTATTTACGGTCTAGCTAATTTATTGTAGTATTGTTAGTATTGTTCTGATTTAATGCCACTACTATATATAGAAACCATGCCTGTGTATTCCCTTCATTCTCGCATGCTCTGATGAATTGACTGGTTATAACAAAGTATTGGTGTTCGATTGACGCAAAAATAGGCGGGTAGCGATCTCTAGACCTACCAGTTCAGAGAAACAATTGTCAGCAATGTGAATAAAGCCCTTATTGTATAGCAAACCATGTCACACTTCTTTCCTTTCTTGATTTATATATATATATATATATATATATATATATATATATATATATATATATATATATATCATCATCATTCATCATTTCATTTTACGTCCGCTTTTTCCCTGCTTGCAAGGGTGGGACGGGAACTGATTCTGGGTTGATTTCTACAGCTGGATGCCCTTCCTAACACCAACCTCATTTACAGTGAGTGCTGGGTGGTTTTTTGCCGTGGCACCTCCACGACCACTTTGCAGTGGAATGATAGGGATCCCAGTCCCTACCATCTCATTTCTACAGCTGAGTAAACTGGAGCAATGTGAAATAAAGTGTCTTGTTCAAGGAAACAACACATCACCCGATATGTATATATATATATATATATATATATATATACACACACACACACACAGTAATCCCCCGCTATATCCCGGTTCACTTTGTCGTTAGAATAAGCTATCTCACTTACCGCTTTTCATAGGCGCCGCTAAATCCCATGGCTGGTTTCTCCTCTTCCACGTGCGTCCAACTGATTAACACCGGGAGCTGCCAAACTCGCGTCCACCACGTTCCTGATCACCACTAGAGAGAGGCCGACCTGCTGGCCCTTCCGGCCAAGCACTCTTCCGGTCAAGCACTCTTCCGGTCGAGCACTCCCCAGCTTCCGACCACCGCACACCACACCATACCCCCACACTTTTCGCGGTCCCGCTATATCGCGGATTTTTCTTTGGAACGTATCTAATTTCCTATCGCGGTAGTCCTCGATAGATCGCGGATTTTTCGTTAGAACATATCTATTTTCTTATCGCGGTACGTACGTCCGAGTAAGAAGTGTTTAAAATTTAAACTTATTAAATAAGTTTCGATGTGTAAGGAAGGGGCATTTTAAGGCTTTAACGATAAAAAAATGTTTTTATTTTTCATTCCATTAGTTTTACTGATTTTGTTTTTCTTTAATCTACTACAAACTCTTCATAGATTGACGGGAGATGTGCAGTGTATTACCAAGCGGCTCACGTGGCTGGTAATGGTCGCTATTGGTAACTAGTGGTACGATCGTTGATGGTAGTTTTGTATACGATCGTTACTGGCTGTTTTTTTTTTGGTGTTTTAATGAGTTTATATGTACTTAAAGCGTCTAGAAGAGGTATTTTAAAGCTTAAACTGTGAAAACAACGGTTGTCTTTAGTAAAAGAAAAAATTCACACGCAGCAAGATCTAGCGAATAAGGAGGCTGTTCCAGTATGCCGATGTTCTTCTCGACCAGGATGTTCAGGGTGTTGTGAGACGACGATCTTCCGCATGCCCAAATCTTTGGTGATAATCTTCCAAATGTTGTCGCGGTTCATGCTCACTTGCGATCAGGGATTATCTGCTAATTTGGGGTTATATCCATAGCAGACGTTCCCCGATTATGTATATATAGGCATACGTCAAGACGGGCGGTCTCAAAAGTGAAAGTAAATTTATTTTCATTTTCGAACGTCGTGTTTACATTTTGTGTGTGTGTTCAAACGAAACATGCTGGCGACGAAGCTTCTTCTTTGCACGGCTCCATGTGTTCTTTATGAGCTGTGTGTGCACATCAAGGTCCGCAGGATCTACAAAGTTCCGTTCGTGCACCACAACATCATGAACGTAAATCCCACCTTCAATTTCCGAATAGGAAGCCCAACCATCGGAGATGATGCGGCTGCCTGGCAAAATCCCTGCTGAATGATGGGGACGAGAGTGTCAGAGCTTCGATTTGGGACTTCTACATGGCAGCAGCGTCTAGAATGGCGGACTCACCATTCTGCAAGCCTCATTACAAGATTACTTCGGTATTGAGTACTCTTCTCTCAACCGTCAACTACACACACATATACATATATATATAATCAGTTAAAACGACAGAGGCTCTGATTCTGTCTTAAAGACAGAATCAGAGCCTCAGTAACTAATTTAGATCTAAACACACACACAAAATGTAAACACGACGTTCGAAAATGAAAATAAATTTACTTTCACTTTTGAGACCGCCCGTCTTGACGTATGCCGTATATATATATATATATATATATATATATATATACAACCACACTGTAAACGTGGTTGGTGTTAGGAAGGGCATCCAGCTGTAAAATACCCGGCCAAATTTACAGTCCTCGCCGGAGCAATGTGTGGCATGGCCAACTCTGGCCAGATTTGCCTCGTCAAACCCATGCAAGCATGGAAAAGTGGACCCTAAACGGAGATGATGATATATATGTGTGTGTGTTTCTGGCCATTTGCAAGAGTATCTGGGTGGGTGTGAGCTCTTGGGGTTAATGGTGTTGTTGGCTTTCATATTTTTAGCACAGGAATATCCGAGTTTCACCCTACTTGTTAAATCTGAAGAGTTGTGGCTGTGTAGTGGGAACTATTCATGAATTAGGTATTAAATAAAATTTTAATATACACAAAATTATGACCAGACAAAATTTAAACTGAGACAAAGTTCTATTATTTCATCTTTTCCAGATGGGTAGGAATTGTCAATTGAACTTCACACTTATTTCAAATTATCAACACGCAATTTGACTGTTTTCTTTTCAGTTACTGTCACTTCAAGCTAAATCTTTCACCAACGGCAGAATGACTGACACGGTAGAAATAATTTCCTGTCTTCCTCGAATCTCATCTCGAAAATGATTTATTTATTTATCCATTTATTTATTGAATTATTTATTTTATTTGACTTGTGTTTTCAATAATCTCAAAGGCAATTTGCTGAAGTATCAAACGTAAAAAACAGTTGAGAGATGTGACAAGACACAGGATATTATTCTAAACAGAAACGTAGAAACGTAAATAAATTATTTTCGTGTACGTGATATATATATATATATATATATATATATATATATATATATATATATATATATATATATATATATATATATATATAATATATATATATATATATATATATATATATATATATATATATATATATATATATATATATATATATATATATATATATATATATATATAGTAATAATAATAAATTTGAAGACTAAAATCCAAAGAGGACTCGATAAGGATAAATATATATCAAATATATAAGAACCGTAGAGCAAATATTTATTAAAATAACAGATTAAAGTTTAAGCAAAGAATCGCTGCTTTCACCCTTAGTTTCTGAAGATCCCGTTAAGGGTGAAAGCATCGATTCTTTGCTTAAACTTTAATCTGTTATTTTAATAAATATATATATATATATGAGTGTGAAAGAGAGATTTGATAGATATATTTCGTTATTTGCCACAAGGGCGCACAAAAAATGGAACAATACAAAGACATATGGCGGGGATTTTACATACAAACGTATAAAAAGAGTAAAATTATAACATTTAAAAAATTTAACAGTCGAAATCCCCAATAGGAGGAGGCGTTACAAATGGGTTGTTTTACACCTGGTAGATAGAACAACCCTCAACTCCAGGAGCATGTTTTGCAAGTGCTCCTTTCTTCTCTTCCTCAACCCACAGGTTTATATACAAAGAAGGCCCAATCACTCGGGCCACTCTCGGGCCCAATCACTCGGGCCATTCTCGCCACATTCACCCACCTTTCAGTAAATTTACTGGGGTGCAGTACCTCTCGCTCCACTCTGATTCTCCTATCTAAAGAAAGGAATGAGTTGTTGTCCGGAGAAAAAGGCATCTGTCCTCAGTCCTCTCAATCTCGTCCACCAAATTACCTTTTTCACCATAGCCACCATACAGAGGAAAACCGCTTCTTCGTTTTTAAATGAAGGTGGTGGTTTGATCCTTACTATGGACTCGACAGTAGTTGTTCTGCGTAGTTCCACAGGTCGGTTACGCCCGGGCAGTGTACGATTGCGTGCAGGACGGTTTCAATGTCCTGCTCGCATCTTGGACACGTCCTTTTTTAAGGATCCCTGCGAGGGCGTATGTGCCTGTAGATCTTGTCGCGTACTGGTAGAGCTCCTCGGTAGCACTACCAGGCCAGGGACTTTTGGAAGTTGTCCATAGGTTCTGGGCGGAAAGTCCTACTGAACAGACTGGTCAGCTCGTCTTCTTCGAGAACGTCGTCGCACTTGTTCCGTACTAACCCTAAAGAGAGATTTGATAGATAGATAGATATATTTAGGTGGATGGATGATAGACACATTAGTTTTAATGTTGC
>OZ024746.1:25878126-25885626 GCA_964016885.1 Eledone cirrhosa | reverse complement strand
AAATCAAAGGTGAATGTATCTGTGGAAGCTCAAACTCTTGTATATTAATTTCATGAGCAGGCTGTCTTATTGTTCAAACAACTGAAGCACAAATAGTTGGAACTGACAGAAGTCAACACACATATATCTATGGAATACTCAGCCACTTGTACATTAATTGCATGAATAGGTTGTTCCATTGTTTGAACAACTGGAACACTCATCATTGGAATTGATGGATGTCCAACCACAACAACTTGATAACTTCTTATATTATGGCATTATGGCAATAACTAAAATAGATGTATTCAAGAAAATGTCTGAATTTCAATTTTAGATCTTCACAAATACTGTAAAATTGCAAATTGGACGGGATAGTTGAGTGGTTAGCCAAATTTATTAAACTGTCTCTGTTACTGAATTTGAATGACCAGAAGGAATAATTTTGTCTCGTGTCCGAATATTATTTCATTTTTCAAATGATTATAATCTTTATCGTAAATGGTGACAAAAGAAAAATGCGGAGTTCTTTTATATCAATCATATTTATAAGGCCACGATTTAGTTCATTTTCTTGCTGTGCTGGCTTAATCATCTCTGCTGTACTTCCTCTTGTTTTCTTTTTCTTTTTATCTATTTTCTTTCGTTTTTCCTTAGTTTTTCGTTAAGACTCTGTGGCTGTCTTCACCATTTTCTGCTTCACTTCTTTTCGATTTCTTTGCTTTTTGCAGCATAAAATTAAGAATAGCAATTCTATTACCCAACTACTTGGGTTTGTGGTCTGTATTTAAAGATGATGGCATCTAAAGAGACACGTCTTGTTCCATTATCTGTCAACCTTAATCAGATTGCCCTGAGAAACACTAACTTTCTGTCAAAAACTATTCACAATTTTAAAACTCCATATATAATTGCACATTCCTTCTTCTCCTTCCTTTCAGATTACCATTATAACCTTAGATGCTTCTAGAATCAACTATAAATGGCTCAATTTTCCTGCTTTCTGCTTATTTTTTCTTTATAACTTCTAACATGACTTTCTTTCTTTTTTCTTTCTTTTTTTCTTTTTTTTTTTTTTTCTTTTTTTCTTTTTTTCTTTTTTTCTTTTTTTCTTTTTTTCTTTTTTTCTTTTTTTCTTTCTTTCTTTTTTTTTCTTTCCTTCTTTCACTAACAGCAACCTTAAATATTCAAAGCAGCTGTCATTTTCCCATCAAATTTCTTCCAGCTGATGAAATTATCGACTCACACTTGGACATTTGGTACTCCTGACATGTGATGGATACCTCTACATACTGTAATGTATCTGGTAATTCCCACATCTGCTGGACACCATTATGTACAGTTTTCTATTTAATACTTCCCACATGTGCTGGACACCAAGACGTATTGTCATCCATTTAATACTTCCCACATGTGCTGGACACCAAGACATACTGTCAACCATTTAATACTTCCCACATGTGCTGGACACCAACATGTACTGTCATCTATTTAATACTTCCCACATGTGATGAACACCAACATGCACTGTCATCCATTTAATACCCCCTACATGTGCTAGATAAAAACACATACTGTTGTCTATTTAATATTTGCTACATGTTATGGACATCAACATGTACTATCATCCATTTAATACTTCCTACATGTGATAGACACCAACACATACTGCCGTCTATTTAATACTTCCCACATGTGATGGACTGCAACACATACTGTCATTTATTTAATATTTCCATGTGTCATAGACATCTGCACGTACTGTCAACTCTTTTGTACTTCCCACATGTGACACACACTGGTACTTCTCTCATGTAACAAACTCCTGCACATATTGTCTATCTTGTACTTCCTACATGTAACAGACACTAGTAATTCTCACAAGCAAAACATATTTATACATACTGTCATGTATGTAAAATAAACTATTGAAATATCATAAATTAGCAGCAAACATATATATACTCACAAGCTCTACTCCTTTGACTGGATGGTACATCTCATGTGTACCTTGCAGACAAAATGACAAAAGCATTGTCATGTAGAACAGCCAGTGATACCCACTTCATTAGCCATTCCACCTCACAGGGACTCTTTCCTCGGGTGTCACATAATCCCCCTGATTTGGCAGTCTTACTATAGATGGTTGTTTACTAGGTGGTGGCTCATGAGATGATGGATCAACATGTTAGTTTCATTGATGGGGTTTAACTAAATCATGGATGAACATATCAGCTTCATTAAATGGTGATTCAATACATCAGTTTCACTAGATGGTGGATCAGCATATCAACATTTTACCAAGTCACCCAGTGCTGATGCAATCACCCCCTCTCTCTCTCCCACCCCCTATCTCTCCCACCCACCCACCCCTCTCTCTCTCTCTCTCTCTCTCTCTCTCTCTCTCTCTCTCTCTCTCTCTCTCTCTCTCTCTGGCTGTCACATCCTAGATGTTCCACTACGGTAAGGATGAGGAGAATTAAGATAGTGTCTGTGTGTACTCACAGCTACATAGCCTCATGAAATTGTTAGTGAAAACATGGCACATACCAGCAAGTTATCCTTGTAATGAACTTTATCTGATATTTGAACCACTCCACCATTGAACCATGTTCTTTTAGTGATCAATGTTGACAGGGAAAAACCACCTCTTCTTAGCAACCTCATCATCTACATATAAGATTAACTGTAGTTGTTCTGAAACTGATCTGATCTATTAATATTTGACATATTGATGCCACCAAACAATGACAAATGTCTAATTAAGAGATAATGAAGACATAGTTATATATGGACAACATAAAGAGACAAAGATAAAGAATCAATTTTAGAGAGTGGGCAGAAAGAAATATTGATTACAGCAAACTGTACCAGTCAGAGAAATTCATAAAGTAATGTTGATCTTGTGTTTTCAATCCTAGCACAAAAGGGAACACATATTGTCATCATAATCATCATCACAATTTTACATCCGTTTTCTATGCCAGCCTGGGCTGGACGGGTTTTTACATTCTGTGACTAGACAGATCAGTAGACTGCCTCTTACTTGTACATTTCATTTTGGCATGGTTTTTACAGCTGGAGGCCTTTCCAAACTCCAACCACTTTACAGAGTATACTGAGTACATTTTATTGTGGCATCTGCACTATTATTTCACAGAGTGAACTTGGTGTATTTTATTGTGGCCCCAGCACTACCACTTTACAGAGAGTACTGGATACATTTTATTGTGGCACCAGCACTACCACTTTACAAAGTGTACTGGATACATTTTATTGTGGCACCAGCATTACCATTAATTTACAGTGTACCGGATACATTTTATTGTGGCACCAGCACTACCGAGTGCATTTTATTGTAGCACCGGCACTATCACTTTACTGAGTATGCTGGGTGCATTTTCTTCTGGCATCAGGTACACTCCATTTTGTATTATAGTTTAGATGATTGTCTATTCCACAGAGATGTGTACTTTTAATGTAATTCTCAGAGACTTTCATCGAGGCACTGTGTTTGACTATATTGGACCTTTCAATTACAGATACAGGCTATCTGATGGGCTTCCAAACATTTCGATCTACCCAAGTTCATTCACAAGGCATAGGTCAGCCAGTGAAAATGGTTGTAGGCACTTTCCCAAGATATCACACAGTGGGATCAAACCCAGAACAGGTAAATTTGAAATGGTATATTTGAAAATAAAGAAAAACTGATATGTAATTAATTAATGTTGTTATTCTCACTAATAGATTTTACACAGGCATGGTTGTCTGGTGATGGAATTTGTTTCCATTTAGGCTTAGTTTTATATGCCTAGATACCCTTTCTAAGGCAAACCACCTTACAGGGTGGACTGATCACTTTTTGTCATTCACAAACACAACCACCTGACAGGGTGGACTGGTCGCTTTTTGTTATGTTACCAACTCAACAACCTACAGGCTATTAATTTATATACATACATATATATATATATATATATATACAGTGGCAGACTGGGTCTAAAAATATTGGTTGCCAGGAGATGAAGGGGGCCCACCTACATATAGAATGCTATCACTTAATTTTTATAATGAATAAATAACATTTTCTAAAAATACATAAGTGGAAACAAAAACAGTACAATCAAATTTTTGCGGAAAAATCTCTCTCTCTCTCTCCCCTCCCCCCCTCTCTCTCTCTCTCTCTCTGTGATATTTGAATTTACTATGAGTTGGGCTTACCTTATTCATATATATATGTTTTTGCATGACAGTTAGATTCAAACTTACAATGATTGGCATTATAGGATTGGCAGTATTGGTAGAGGGTCGGACGCCATGCTTTGCAGCATAGGATTACGGCCTTTTATGATCTGAGTTCAAATCCCGCCGAGGTTAACTTTGCCTTTCATCCATACGGGGGTCGATAAAATAAAGTACCAGTAATGTACTGGGTAATTGCTGGCCTTGTGCCAAAAGTAGAAACAATTATATGTATATATATATATATATACAGTGGCAGAGTAGGTAAAAAAATATTATTACCTACATATAGAATGCTATCATTTAATTTTTATAATGAATAAATAACATTTTTAAAAAATACATAAGTGGAAACAAAACAGTGCAATCAAATTTTTGCGGAAAAATATCTTACCTTCTCCAATAAAAAGTTTTATGTATTTTGTGAAATCCTAAGACTTTTAATAATGGTTTCTTATATAGGCACAAGGCCAGCAATTTTGGGGGAAGGGAAAGTCGATTTAATCGACCCCAGTGCGTGACTGGTACTTTATTTTATCGACCCCCGTGAGGATGAAAGGCAAAGTTAACCTTGGTGGGATTTGAACTCAGATCATAAAGGGCCGTATCTCTATGCTGCAAAGCATGGCGTCCGACTCTCTACCGATACTGCCAATTCAATAATTGTTTCTACTTTAGGCACAAGGCCAGCAAATACCCAGTACATTACTGGTACTTTATTTTATCGATCCCGTACGGATGAAAGGCAAAGTTAACCTCGGCGGGATTTGAAAGGGACGTAACTATGCTGGAAAGCATGGCGTTCGACTCTCTACCGATACTGCCAATTCAATAATGACCTCTGGTCTTTCGCACTCACTGAATACATATATATATATATATATATATATATATATATATATATATATATATATATATATATATATATATATATATATATATATATATGTGTGTGTGTCTGTGTATCTATATATCTATATCTATATATCTCTCTCTCTATATATATACACCACCTTCACCACTAATTGATTTGACAGATGTCTTTAACCCATTGGTACCAAATATTATTTGGTCAGTAGTGTGTGTGTAATTATATAAATATAAATATATAGTGAAAACTTGGACGGAAACAAAAACAGAGAGGCAGACAAATAAAGGTTTATTAGGTTCACGCTCTTGAGAGTGGGGGGGGGGGGCGTTTCGGGCATAAGCCCTTCTTCAGGAGAAAATTGGGTAGGAAGATAGTTCCGAGGGTGTGTAGAGGAGTGGTGGAAAGACATTTAGAAAAAAGGGGGAAGAAGAGCAAATAAAAATAAAAATAAAAATAAATATATAGATATAAAAAAATAAAAAATAAAAAAGCATATATATAAATATATATATGCTTGTGTGTCCGTGTCTATATATGTACGTTTGCATGCATGAATGAATACACTAAACTTTAGATTTAGTAGAATGTGCAACCACTGATTCCAGCTATTTGCACTATCATATATTTTGGTTTCTAGTAATTCCCTGGGGAATTGGTTGACCAAATGCTTTGCTTAATTGTTTTATTTATTTTTTTTAAATGTTATTCTTTCTCTTAGAATTCAGGTATTTTTTGAAAGCAAACATTGGCCCCTAAAATACTACAGCAGGCCCTGCAATGTTACTGTGGGTGGGTTCTTGTAATGCTACCGTGGGCCCCCTGGGCCCCACTTGCCATTGGGCAACCTGGCAACCTGGCCAGTCCGCCACTATATATATATTTATATATATATATATATATATATATATATATATTTATATACTCTTTTACCTGTTTCAGCCATCCGGCTGAGGCCATGCTGGGGCACCGCCCTTGTTGCTACACATTTTATCTCCAGCCTGTATAGGTTGGCCACTGGTGTAAGAGGGAGTTTGTTGCTGCTGCCCTTAGGTTTCCCTCGTGCCTTGCTGTGGGCTCATCCGGGATCCTGGATAACAAGGGGTCGAGATGTTTCATGAAGACATCCACCTCCACGTCATGCAAATCTCTCAGATCCCTCGGCAGCTTGTTGAAGAGTTGAGGGCCCTTGAATCCCAGGCTATTGCAATACCTGCTCCTTATTCTAGATGTGGAAGACGGGAACTTTGGCACCACACAGTGACGTCCTGTTCAACGGTTGGTCCAGCTCCCAATGCTAAATATATATATTTATATATATATTTAGTAACAGAAAGAGTTATAGCACAGCTGATTAGGGACCGGGTGAATATAGACGAGATGCAATTTGGGTTTGTACCAGGGAAAGGCACCACTGATGCGCTCTTCCTTGTGAGGCAATTACAGGAAAAGTACCTAGCTAAAAGTAAGCCACTCTACTTGGCATTTGTCGACCTTGAGAAAGCCTTTGACAGAGTTCCACGTGCAGTAATCTGGTGGGCTCTTAGAAAACTAGGAGTAGATGAATGGCTTGTGAAAGCGGTACAAGCCATGTATAGGGGAGCAGTCAGCAAAGTTAGGATTGGCAATGAGTATAGCGAGGAATTTAGCGTACAGGTTGGGGTCCACCAGGGCTCTGTTCTTAGCCCTCTCCTGTTCATCATAGTCCTGCAGGCAATAACAGAGGAGTTTAAGACCGGATGCCCATGGGAACTCCTGTATGCTGATGACCTCGCACTCATAGCTGAATCTATGGTAGAACTAGAGAATAAATTCCAAACCTGGAAGCAGGGACTAGAGAGAAAGGGCCTCAAAGTCAACATGACAAAGACTAAGGTCCTTATAAGTAGACGAGAAAACAGAACCCAGATCCCCTCAGGGAAATGGCCTTGCTCAGTATGTAGGAAAGGTGTAGGTAGGAACTCCATTCTTTGCCCCAAATGCAAACAATGGGTACACAAGAGATGTAGCGGGATCTCAGGAAGCTTAATTAAGAATGTAGGATTCACATGCAGCAGCTGTGCTGAAACAGCAAGCAAACAGCCACAGGAAACAAGTACCACCAATCTCTGGGAGGGCCCTGTAGAAACAGTAGACAGCTTCTGCTACCTAGGTGACCGAATTAGCAACGGAGGTGGGTGCTCAGAAAGTACAATAACTAGGGTAAGAACGGGATGGAAGAAGTTTAGGGAACTACTACCACTGCTAGCTGCAAAAGGCTTCTTCCTCAGAATGAAAGGCAGACTGTATGATGCGTGTATCCGAACAGCGATGTTGCATGGTAGTGAGACCTGGGCGCTGAAGGTGGAAGACTTACGTAGATTAGAGAGAAACGAAGCCTGCATGCTCCGATGGATGTGTAACAGTAA
>OZ024746.1:25868126-25873126 GCA_964016885.1 Eledone cirrhosa | reverse complement strand
TTATGTTGAAGCTATTAAGAGTTGTCATTCCATATTAAGTATGATTATTGTGAATTGGCAGTATTGGTAGAGGGTTGGACGCCATGCTTTCTAGCATAGTTACGTCCCTTTACAGTCTGAGTTCAAATCCCGTCGAGGTAAACTTTGCCTTTCATCCTTACGGGGTCGATAAAATAAAGTACCAGTAATGTACTGGGTAATGCTGGCCTTGTGCCAAAAGTAGAAACAATTATTATAGTTTTGTTGTTTGAAGCTTGCGTGAATGAAAGAATATATAATATTATATATGTGTGTGTGTGTGTGTGTGTGCATATGTGTGTGTGTGTGTGTGGCAGCTGAGTTTCGTTGTTGGCAACCATCCACACCATTTGGCTGGGTGTCTGGTGGTTAAACAGACAGTCTTATCAAGGATTACATTGATCTGCTAAAGAATAATTATAATACAATGAAAGGTATGGTTCCAACTAAATTATAATCTTACAGACAGAGCCCTGAGAGACCCACTCTTAAGTTTACAATATAACTCATATATACACACACATCCACACTCTCTCTCTCTCTCTCACTCTCTCTCTCTCTCTCTCATATACACATATATACACATACACACACATACTCACATACACTCTCACTTACACACATACACACACACTATATGTGTGTGTGTATATGTATAGTGTGTGAAAGTTTCGTTGTTTGAGTGTTTGGCTCACAGTCGTAAGACTGGGAGTTCAGTTTCTGATGGTACATTGTCTCCTTCAGCAAGACACATATTTGCATATATATCATCATCGCTTTTACATCCACTTTTCCATTCTTGCATGGGTTGGACGGTTCCTTCTCAGCACGGCATCTCTCCACTTGTCGCATTCCTTTGTCATCTCCTCTGCCAGTTTTAGTGATTTGAGGTCCACTCTCTCAACCTTTGCCTAGGTTTTTCTTGGTTGTCCTCTATTGCAGCTTCCTTCCACTGGGATTTCTTCACTCATCGGTCATTGTCCATGTGCATCACATGTCCATACCAACGCAGTCTTCTCTCCTGCACATCATCTCTGATTCCCCTTAAACCCAGCTTCTCTTTCAGCTTGTCCAAGCTCTGCCTTTCTCTCACATTTACATTGCACATCCAATGAAACATGGTTACTTCATTTCTCTCCAGTCTACACATGTCCTCCACAGTCACAGCCTATGTTTCACTACTATATATATATATATATATGTAATATGCCCCATCTAGCTTTTTCTCCAGTTTTGACGTTAGCGTCCAAATGATAGAGCCATAAACAAGCACAGACTCCACAGCAGCTCTGAAGAAATTCCTTTTCAGTTTGGCCGGCAAGTTTGATTTCCATATCTTTTCCATTGCATTCAATGCTCCCCAGGCTTTTCCCAGTCTGATGTTAACATCATGTTCTGTGGAGGCAATATAGCTACCCAGGTATTTGAAGTTGTCAACTTGCTTGATTATATCGCCGTTTAGACTTCGCATACCAACTGAGGAGTCTTGGTTCAGGCAAATATATTCTGTTTTGCTCCGCGCTGCTTTAAACGTGTCTTGGAGGGAACACCCAACAAATAAGGATCTCTATGGCAATATACCACCTATCAGCAGGTCAATACGTGGACAGAGACTCAGATTTGCTGGCCACTGTTGGTGCAGCAAGGAAGAAATAGCAGGTGATGTGTTGTTATGGAGTCCATCTCATGGAGCAAGAAACGCTGGTCGTCCCAAGAAGACATACAATAGTAGGTTTAAAATGAGCACGAAAGGAGAGAAGAAAAAAGAAAGTTTAAGGAAGAAAATATCTAACGTCAAAAAGTATATATGTTTACGAAAATTTTCTAATGGTAATATTATAATATATTAAAAAAGAAATTAGTTAGGGTTTAAGTTTGTTTTTATGTATTGTAATATTACATATTGTTTTTATGTATTGTAATATTACCTATTACAATACATAAAAACAAACTTAAACATAACTAATTTCTTTTTTAATATTACCATTAGAAAATTTTCGTAAACATATATACTTTTTGACGTTAGATATTTTCTTCCTTAAACTTTCTTTTTTCATCTCTCCTTCCGCGCTCATTTTAAACCTACTATTTACGTTTACATATTACAATACATAAAAACAAACTTAAACCCTAACTAATTCCTCTAAGTTCATAACTCATTTATTCTTCTCCTTCTTTCACATTATATCCTTAATATTTTTATTTTAATAATACATATTAATAAATTCTTTTTTTCGCACATATTATTAAACTCTTCAATATACAACCCTTAATTTAATGCTATTCTTACTTCCTTTTTCTTCATGCATAAACCTCATTAACTTTTAAAATCTTTTAAATTATCTATTATCTTCCAACGGTTTTTTTAACTTCTCTCTGTGAGACAATATTTTTTCAGTTGTAAAGGCCGTTTCTCTCTCTCTCTATCACCCATTTCTCCTCCTCTCTCATCCTTCCATCTTATACTCCTCCCCCACCATTCTTTACTCTCATCTCCTCCTCTTCCTCTTCCTTACCTTTTCCTACTACCCCCCCCCCCCCTCATTTTTTTCCCAATCTCATATATCCATCTTAGTTTATTTTTCATATGTTGATTTAAAACTTCACTGCTCACAAGTGTTTTTTTAAGCTTCATATCATGTCTCCCTATTTTATCTAACGAGAACGCAGATATCATCCCATGATGATATTTGTTTTTGAAATGCGCATAATAAAATACTTGGAACTCTTTTAACTATCTTTTGATCTTATATTAGTTATACTCCAGTCCTACAACGATATTTGCATTGCTTTATTGCGCTACAATAAAACTCACCTCCTACATATATATATATGTATGTATCTATATATATATATATATATATATATATATATATATATATATATATATATATATATATATATATATATATATTTATTTATTTATATGCAGTAGTATTTTATTCAAAGGCTACAACAATGCTAAATGGACAGCAGAATTTGGAATAAATTGAAGGCAACAAAGGTGTTGGTGTGTTACCTGTTATTCCAAAATCTACCATCCATTTTGCATTGTCATAGCCTTCAAATAACATCCTACTTTATACTCTAACACAATGCTTCAAGCAAAACTACAACGCCTTCTTTTATATATATATATATATACATATAGTGAAAGAATGAAGAGTAACATGGTTGACTGTACAACAAGGGCTTTATTTCAGGTATTGACAATTATTTCATTGATCAGGTGAGTCTAGAGGTCGCTAATCGCTCGAAGTTGCGTCACTCAATCTCCATTACATTATTTACCTCTGATCAACTCCTCAGAATACAAAAATAATTCACACAAGGCAAGATATATATAGAGAGATAGCGTATAATCAAAACAATAACATCAATAATAAAATATATATGATAAATAGGTAGAGAAGTTACAGATGTAAAAAGTAAAAGATAAGAAAAAAGATACAGTAAAAAAAGTAAGAAAATGGAAAAATAATACAAATATAAAAGAAATAAGGATAAGTGAGAGCATATAAGTACAGAATATGATAGTGGTGGTGGTGAGTAAGTGTCCATATAAGGATTCTGTAGTGGGTTTAGTGCTAACATGAAAAGTCATATTCGAAACATACATAGATCCGTATAGAGAGTCTGAGGTAGTGACAGATAAAAGAAAAAGCAATAAATTAGGGATTAATTGGGAGATACTAGTATGAGATCTAAGGGCTAAGGGTGGATGGTGAAGGGAGGTTTGACAAATGTGTGTCGTAAATGTTTTGCTGATTGTCTTGTCTTAATGAGGTTGATGCGGGGGGGGGGGGGTTAGGGAGAGGGGGTGAAAGAGATGTTAAGAGATTTATGATCTAGTGACCAGTTGGCTGTTTGACAGCTAATAGCGGTGCGATGGTGTGTATTCCATACATTAAAATCCAGGTGGTTCAGTTCTAATTTTGGGATTGCTGACTCGAATCACGGTGGTTTGAAATTTGTGAACTTGGTAGCTATTTTATGCCTACAGAAAATTGATCTTTCTATTTTGCTGTTAAGCAGCATCTTGTCGTACCTTAAAATATGGAATAGCTCCAAATTTTTCCATGGTTTGTGTTTTTAAGCTGCCAGATTTTATTGGCGAGTGTCATAGAGTTCTCCAGTCTACAGTTCTTCATGGAGTGTCTGTGGACGTACCGCCTTTTTTTTAACTCCCCAGCCATAGAACCTATTTAGTGCCAAGTAGAGTTGCCTGAATTTACAGTACACAGGTACACCATACCCGAATCCAGGCATCTATTTTGCAGAGGGCACTTATCCGGTAGGTGGCAGTTACAGTCGGAGGCTTTTCTGTGTGCAGGTTCTCCATTGCGGTTTTGTATTTTGTTGTGGGTGGGTTGAGATTTAGGCCTATTAGTGTTTTGTTGTGATGCGCCTTGATGTGTTTGTGGTTGCAATGTTGTTATGTGTTTGCATTTTGTATTTGGTGCTATGGTGTATGTTGGTAGGTTATTTTCTTAAGAGATATTTTTGTGGTTGATTTTATGTATGTGTGATTCTATGTTGGCTGCAGTAGAGTAAGATAGTTTGATAGTTCTTCTATTAAAGATTCTATGGTATTTGTGTAGTTTAGGGAAGTGTTTGTCGATTAGCTTAAAGAATGTAGAAGGTAGTTTGGTTTTTATATATATATATATATAATTATTATTATTATGTAATAAACAACATAAGGCAATTATTCCATTTACAAGTGGTTTCTTAAAAGCAAAAGGTTTTGCTTTCAATCCTCAGATATATTAAAAATAAAACATTTAAAAGTGCCATATTGAACTTTGATACTTGGTGGTTGTTTCTAATTAAACTTGTAATTTTTATGGAGTTAGCTATATATTGTCTATATCGTCTCAAGGGCGATGACATGACCGTGACCTCTGGCATCACGCAGTAATACAGAAAACCCGACTTCCCACGGGTACAAGCCGAAGCTGAAGCATATAGACAATATGCCC
>OZ024746.1:25853126-25858126 GCA_964016885.1 Eledone cirrhosa | reverse complement strand
TGGCAAAGAACACACTGAGCACACTAATGTTATAATGAGGTAAAGCTGGTGCCATGATAAAATGT
Source organism: Eledone cirrhosa (assembly GCA_964016885.1). Classification (NCBI taxonomy): domain Eukaryota; kingdom Metazoa; phylum Mollusca; class Cephalopoda; order Octopoda; family Eledonidae; genus Eledone; species Eledone cirrhosa. Next base: position 25,858,061 of record OZ024746.1, on the reverse strand, counting down.
GCTTGGTCCACTTTGTAAAGTGGTTGCACTGGGTGCCATAATATAATGCACCCAGTCCACTCTGTAAAGGGGTAGAACTGGGGTCACAATAAAAAGCACCATGTCTTCCCTGTAAGGTGGTAGTGTTGCCGTCACAACAAACAACACCCTGCCTACTTTGTACAGTTGTAGTGATGCTGTCATAACAAAAAGCACCACCACCATACTCTGTAAAATAGTAGTGCTGGTGCCATGATAAAATGGTCCTAGTATATGCTTTAAAATGCTTGGTGTTAGGAAGGGCATACAGCTGTAGAAACTCAAGCCAAAAATGGAATATATGAGCTAGATGCGGTCACCTGACTGGTGTACCCTCGGAATGAGACAATCCGTCTAACCCATGCCAGCATAGAGAATAGATGTTAAATATTGATATGTGAAGGTGTGCAGTGTAATGGTTAGAGTATTGGACTCACAATCATCATATAGAAGGGAGTTTCATTCTTGGACTAGGCAGCATGTTGTGACCTTGAGCATGACATTTTATCTTATGTTGCTCCAGTCCACTCAGATGGAAAAAAAATGAGTTGTGATGTCACTGGTATCAAGCTGTATCGGCCTTTGCCTTTCCATTAGATAAAATCGGTGTCGTGGAGAGGAAAGGCTGGCATGCATGGTTGACAGCTGCACTTCCACAAAACACCTTGCCCAGGCTTCTTGCACCATCGAGTGCTACTTTTCAGCAGCAAATCTATGGTCAGTCATGACTGCAGCTGGCCTAAATCTTTTCACTGCTACTTTTGGAAATGTGTGATGACACTGAGGGGTGGAGGGAGGTTGTCTTGTGTGTTCACAAGATGGTAAGGCTTAGGGTCCTGAACACATCCTGGGACTTTCAGTTTTTGTCAAGTGTAATATCAAGGAAGGTTACTGTTGTAAGTAGACACAGCATAACTGGATAATTAAGAAGTTTGTTCTGCAATCATTAGGTCCTAGGTTCAATTCCACTGCCTGGTATTTTGCGCAAGTGTTATTTTATCATAGCCTCAAGTCGACCCAAGTTCATTGGATAGACTGTACACGTAATTCAAATGACAAACCTTGCCTCAAATTGAGTCACATTGAATCTCTCTGAAAATTATGTTAAGGATACACATGTCTGTGGAATATTCAGCCACTTGTTGTAGTGCACCTGAGCACTGTACACAATAATTTCATTATTATTATTATTATTTAATATTAATTTCACAAGCAGGCAGTTCAGTTAATAAAATACTGAATGAAATGATTGAGAGGAGCTTTAAGATATAATTGTAATGACGACATGTTACAACTGGGAAACACATGTTTAAACCACTCTTACTATGATGCTGGGAGGCGGTGAATTGATAGTCATTAGAATGTTGGATAAAGTGCTTTGCGGTATTCATTCCCGCTCTCTCCTCTCTCAATTCAAAACCTACTGAGGTCAACTTTGCCTTTCATCCATTCGAGGTCAATAAAAAAAATGTACCAGTCTAGTACTGGGATCAATTCTAAATATAATTTCTATCTCACTTCCTTTCTCTCACCCTCTATCCTTCTCAGGAAGAAATCTGATGTACTTAGACCTGGAGACGTGATGGGATCTGCCAGGTTTAAAAATGCCCTAAGAAACATCATATGTTAATATGGCATCCATACAACTCCCTCAGGAGTTACTGGTCCATACCATGATGCTGAAGTAGCTGTGATATGACCACAGCTTAACATACTCACTCAAAGGCTAAATGTATGTTTATTGTACATAAACATTGTAAGTGGATCCATACACAGATAAATATAGATTATTTTAGTTTACTAATGCACACTACACTCTGCATTGGGGTAATATTGGTATCATGATAAAATATACCCAGTACACTCTGTAAAGAAGTAGTGCTAGTGCCACAATAAAATATACCCTGTGAACTCTGTAAAGTGCTGCCAATATACAATACACCCAGTACATTCTGTAAAGTGTTAGTGCTGATGCCATGATAAAATACACCTATTACACTCTGTAAGGTGGTTAGTATTAGGTAGGGCATCCAGCTGTAGAAACCATATCAAGTATGGAACAGACAAACAAGACAATGTTCTCTGACCCAGCTAGTCTTAAACCATAACAACCCATCTAACCCATGCCAGCATGAAAAGTGATGATAATGATATATATTGGGAATGATCGACAAGATCTCAGACCTCATTTGCTTATCGAGTGGGGTGGAACTCATTAAATTGGACCAAGGAATGTTTCCATTGGTCTTTCCATTGCAGATATTATCTACCGGTTGCAAGTCCTAGCAGAAAGAGCAATGTGAAATAAAGTGTCTTGCTCAAGGACATAACACATCACCCGGTCCAGGAATCAAGCCTACAACCTCTAACCAATAAGCCATACACCTTCACATAATATATATTAATATATACATATTAAATATATCAGATAATATGTAAAATATAATATTAGATGGTCAATTTAGCAGAGTATTTAGAGTATTAGTTTTTCAGTGTCTCTTTGTTCAAAGTTCAAATATCACAAAGGTCAACTTTACCTCTCATCCATTTGAGGTTAATAAAGAAAGTTTTGGTCCTGTGCTGGTGTAGCTCTATCATCTTCCAGCTGTCACATCCTACATTTTCTACTAGATAAAGGAAAGTAGAACCAAGAGGGTGTCTGCATAGGCATCTAAAACCCTTAGTGAAAACATGATACATACTACCAAGTCATGCTCAATTGTCAGTGATGGTTGTAATAGTTTTAATACAGAGTATGTAATCTATCTGCTCAACATTACCAGACGTTACCAGACGTAGACCAATTACATCAATTGTCAAGTCAAGAGTACTCAAACTATGTGGTCATATAAAAAGGTGTGAGTAGGTTATGGAAGGAAGGTTGGCTGGTAAGAGAAGCAGAGGCCAACAGCCAAAACGATGGCTTGATAATGTCAACTTATGGACTGGACTTAATCTTTGCTCTTTAAACTCTGCTATTGGTAATCGAACTTTGTGAAGAAAAATATCACCTGTTGATGCGCAGTCTGCAACTGGTGGAGTTTAGTGTCATTGCTACTATGTAATCTATAATCAAAGCAACAATTCTGATTCTTTGGAATTTTGGATTCAATATCTATCATCACAGATATCTTAATTTTTTCTATAGAAATTAATTCATAAGAAATTTTTCTAAATAAATTTGTTTGAAAATGAAAAGATATATTTAACATACCATGAGCTTGGTTGTAATTGTGTGTATATGTGTGTGTGTGTGTGTGTGTGTGTGTGTGTGTGTGTGTGTGTGTGTGTGTGTGTGTTTTACTTTAATGAGAAGTCTTTGGAATAAATAATCTATATTTAATCACAAATTGAATTGTCTCGCTGTTGGTTCCTAATCAATAAAACATGAGACATGTCTTTTAACAGTAACAATTCTGTTGAAAAAACATGAAAATCGTGTCTTCTTGATGCCGGCTTTCACTTTCAAAAAAATTTAAAAACTTCTCAACTGTGATAAATCTTTAAAATAAACTCAATAACTTTCTTGTAACATTTTATCTACATCAAAACATTTTGTTGTAAATTAATTCTTTATCTAACTTTCATGCATGCTGTTTCTTCAATAAAACAACATGCTTCATAGTTAATCTTCCCAATTGTAAAAAGTCTTTCAATAGTTGAAGAAATTGTAGAAGAATTTAAGTTTTTCATTACAAATTAATTCTTTTCTCATTTTAACCCTTTTATTACCATATTTGAATTAATTAATGAAGAATTTAGAGGGATTTACTAAAGTTATTGATTGTTTAATTAAAATATTTGTAACATAACTTAACAAATGATTAAACATTATTATATTAGAAGGTTTTAATTTAAATAGAAACCTTTTAACATATGTGGTTTTGTTTCAGAAAACCAGACAGAAATATTTTTAAGAAAATAACATTTTAAAAAAATACTAATAAATAGAGACATTGTCTTTTAAAACATTACTATCGATAAGAATTTCTAATTTAGGCACAAGGCCAGCAATTTGTGGAGAGATGGGGAAGTTGATTATATCAACCCCAATACTTAACTGGTACTTTACTTTATCAACCCCATAAGGATGGCAAAGATAACCATGGCTTAATTTGAACTCAGAATGTAGAGAGCCGGAACTAAATACTACAAAGTACTTTGTTTAACATTCTACCAATACTACCCATCCACTACCCTTTAACATTACTATCAATAATTGTTTCTACTTTAGGCACAAGGCCAGCAATTACCCAGTGCATTACTGGTACTTTATTTTATCGACCCCGTAAGGATGAAAGGCAAAGTCAACCTCGGAGGGATTTGAACTCAGATCGTAAAGGGACGTAACTATGCTGGAAAGCATGGCGTCCGACCCTCTACCGATACTGCCAATCCACCGCCCCTTTATCAATAATGCCATTCAGAATTTGTTTCAGCTCTGAGTTCAAATCCCATCGAGATCAGCTTTGCCTGTCATCCTCTTAGGGTTGATAAAATAAAATACCAGTCCAGGGTGGGCGATTGGTGGATTTGTTAGAGTGTCAGATGAGATGCAGTTTTGTATTTGTTTCAGCTCTTTGTATTCTGGGTTCAAATCTCACTGTGGCCTACCTGTATGATAGGCTTTACCTGTTACCATAGTTAACACTACTACCTGACTCTTGAGTGTCCATAGCAAGTATATGAATCTGATCTCTGAATGGAGGATTCCAGTCTGCTTTATTCTCAGTTATATATGTTCCTGCTCTCTACAGAGTACACTGGGTACATTTTATATTTTATCACAGCACCAGCACAAGAGAGGTTGTCATGTATAATAATAATAAATGAAATTATTGTGTACAGTGCTCAGGTGCACTACAACTCGTCAAAGGTGTATGTATAGTACATAGAATAATATGAAAATGTCAGGAA
>OZ024746.1:25793126-25848126 GCA_964016885.1 Eledone cirrhosa | reverse complement strand
ATATTTATATATAAAAATTAACTACCGACAGAAATGCTAATAATATGCAAATTAGTACATCCATTTCAGTGTTACTACTATATGTGATAGGGCATACAATAAGCCTCTTAGTTATGTATTTGTATCTATATATAGTAGTATCACTTAAATGGATATACTAATTTGCATGTTATTAGCATTCATGTTCGTTGTTAATTTTGATTTTTATTAAGTTGTGTGCTATGCAACCAAAGTATACAACATATATATATATATATATATATATATATATATATATATATATATATATATATATATATATATATTATATATATATATATATATAATATGTGTATAGCATATATAATACCTAATGTGTATATATATGTATATATATATATATATACATTAGCAGGGAAAAGCGGACGTAAAATGATGAGGATGATATATATAGTATTGAAGGCACATGGCTTAGTAGTTAGAGCATTGGGTTTCAAATCATCAGGTTGTGAGTTTGATTCCTGGGCTGAGCAGTGTGTTGTGTCCTTGAGCAAGACACTTTATTTCATGTTACACCACTTTACTCAACTTTAGAAATGAGTTGTGACATCACTTGTGCCAAGCTGTATCAGAAGTTTCCTTTTCCTTAGACAACCTCAGAGGGGAACATTCTAGGTGCAATGTCTTCCTAATGTTAACCAATTTACAGTGTGTACTGGATGCATGTTAGTGTGGCCCCAGCACTACCACTTTACAGAGCGTGCTAGGTACATTTGATTGTAACATGAAGACTGCTAATATATAGAGTGGGATGGGTGTCATTTATCATGGCACCAGCACTACCACTTTACAGATTGCACTTGATGCATTCCACTGTGGCATTAACACTAATGCAATTATTGTGTCCTTAGCTGGACTAAGAATGGAGATGATTAGAGTGGGTGGGAAGGAGATAGGAGCATGGTTGGTGTGGCACTGAGGGAATTAGCTTTGCATAATTTGGCGTTCAGCCCCACTATGGCCAAGTTTTTTATACACTACTTTGTACATATATATATATAATGTGTAGAATCTTGATGTATATATACATAATGGATAGAATCTTGATATATATATATATATACATATATATATATCATCATTGTTGTTTTAATGTCCAATTTCCCTGCTAGCAATGGTGGAATATATATATATCATCATCATCATCATTTACGTCCACTTTTCCCTGCTTGCAAGGGTGGGACGGGAACTGATTCTGGCTTGATTTCTACAGCTGGATGCCCTTCCTAACACCAACCTCATTTACAGTGAGTGCTGGGTGCTTTTTTGCCGTGGCACCTCCACGACCACTTTGCAGTGGAATGATAGGGACCCCAGTCCCTATCATCTCATTTCTACAGCTGAGTAAACTGGATCAATGTGAAATAAAGTGTCTTGCTCAAGGACACAACACATTACCCGGTCTGAGAATTGAACTCACAACCTTTTGATTGCAAGCTCAATATATATATATATATATATATATATGTATATATTTATATGTGTGTGTGTCCATGTTTGTGTTTATGTTTGCATTTGTGTCTATGTCATGTAATTTTTGTAGTTTGACAAAAAGTGTTCAATAAAATAAGTGACAGGTTTGAAAACATAAGCGGTGGGGTCAATATGATAGACTAAATCCCCTTTAAGGCAGTGCCACAGCATTACCGCAGTATTGTGAGTGAAACCGGTAAAAGAATAAAAGAGCAAAAGAATATTTTATAAAGAGATTCTCCTTGCTACATAAATCTTGTGATTGTATTGGGTTTAATTGTAAATCAGAATGGCAAGTAGGAGTTGTAAAGAATTACACTGTCATGATTCTTCCTACAGTAATAACAATTACATTGAGAAGTCAGCAATAGAATGACGGGTCTCTCTCTCTCTCTCTCTCTCTCTCTCTCTCTCTCTCTCTCTCTCTCTCTCTCTCTCTCTCTCTCTCTCTCTCTCTCTCTCTAGGTTCCTGCTTCTAAGGTGATCGATAGAAAATCAGTTCAACTTCACCTGGTCTAATTAGTTTTTAACACATCCCAAAGGTAAGGTCTGTTGCCCTACCACCACTACCACCACTGTCACCACCACCACCACTACCTCTACCGCTACAACCATAACTGCTGCCATCACCATCACCACCACTACTGCCACCGCTACAACCACCACTGCCTCTATCACCACAACCACACCACCACTACCACTACCACCACTACCTCTATAACCACAACCACACCATTACTACCACTACCACCACAACTGCTGCCACCACACCACCACACCACCATAAGCACCACTACCGCTACCACCACAACTTCTGCCACCACACCACCACCACCACCATAAGCACCACTACCGCTACCACCACAACGTCTGCCACCACACCACCACCACCATAAGCACCACTACCGCTACCACCACAACTTCTGCCACCACAACACCACCACCATAAGCACCACTACCGCTACCACCACAACTGCTGCCACCACACCACCACCACCACAACTACCACCACAACAACCATCACCACCACCACTAACACCACCACAACCACAACCACCACCATCACCACTATCACCACCACCACTAACACCAATGCAACCACCACCACCACCATCACCACTACCACCACTACCTCTATAACCACAACCACACCATTACTACCACTACCACCACAACTGCTGCCACCACACCACCACCACCATAAGCACCACTACCGCTACCACCACAACTTCTGCCACCACACCACCACCACCACAACTACCACCACCACAACCATCACCACCACCACTAACACCAATGCAACCACCACCACCACCATCACCACTATCACCACCAACACCACCAACACAAAGAGATCTAACACTTCAAAAACAATCAAATGATTCTTTTTGCCAATAACAGTGGCTGATGGCAGCGAGATTCCTCTTCTCTTCTTACTGGTGGTCAGAAGAAAATACAGGAAATTGAAAACTCCATCTTTCTGGCTTACAATCTTGAAATCTTGCCAGTTTTATATGGCTCACTTAATTCACCATCTTTTATACCTTTCAATTCCTCTTAGCAATGTTTTTTTTTTTCTTCACATTTACCTATCTCACATATCCTGAAGATGTTCAACAAACCAGTTCCTTAACAACACTAGATATTTCAATTACTAATTTCTGACAGCAAATCACACTTTGCGTGTATCGGTAGTGTTGTTAAGTAAAGCGTTGAAGTGACAGGCTTGTTACAACATCGGATAGAATAATACTTTTCCGGAATTTGTTCCGGCTCTCTTGATTCTGATTTCAAATCTTACTGTCAACTTTGCCTTTCGTCCTTTTCAGGTTGATTAATAAAGTACCACTTTGATGGTACTGGATAGTTTCTTTCTCCACTACTCTCAGCCCGCACCTTTCTCCCTCTCTCTCTCTGTATCTATCTCTCTACCTATCTATCTACCTATCTACCTACCTATCTATTTATCTATCTATCTATCTATCCATCTATCTATCTATATCAGAAAACCAGCTGCACTCCAGGATGGAGAGGGAAAGACTCACTTTTAAATGCCCAAGTCACATTATATGTAATTGTGGTGTTTCTAAAACTCTTCCAGAAGTTAAGAATATATGGCATGTTACAGTTGGTAGTAACCTGCAGTAGATGCAGTATGGCTGAATGGTTAAGGGATATGCTTTGCAATCATTAGGGCCCAGGCTCAATCTTAAAGTAGGGTGTCTCGGAAAAGGGTTATATGTAAAAAGTAAAGAGAAATAACAAAGATAACAAAACAAATGGCACAGTACATCGAAGGAATATATTAGTTTAATGCTTGAAACAGCAGGAAGAGAGTCTTAACGTTTCAGATGCTAGTCCTTCATCAGAAGAAAGAATGAGAAATTAAAGAAGAAATAGAAAGATTGAGGAGACAGGCAGGGTGGAAATGGAAAAAAGACTTTTTGAAAAAAATAACAAGTCCATTCATGTTGTCATATATATATATATATATATATATATATATATATAGGAACGAGTAGGACCCCGACGGCTGAGCTCAAGCCGTTTCGACAGCTAATTCTCCGTCAAAACGGCTTGAGCTCAGCCGTCGGGGTCCTACTCGTTCCTATTACTACCCTAAGTATTGAGTACTTTGGTGCGTTATGGTCCACCTGGTTCCTTACCACATTTTCTCCGTTATATATATATCATCATCATCATCACCGTTTTACGTCCGTTCTTCCACGCTAGCATGGGTTAGACGGGTTGTCCTGTTGTGGGCAGTGTCTGGTCGGCTGACCATGCCTTGCTCATACAGGAACTGATTTGGCTTGATTTCTACAGCTGGATGCCCTTCCTAACACCAACCTCATTTACAGTGAGTGCTGGGTGCTTTTTCGTGGCGCCTACACGTCCACTTTACAGTGTGGGCTGGGTGCTTTTTTGCCGTGGCACCTCCACGACCACCTTGCGGTGGGGGGAGTGGGGGCATATTGTTTATATGCTTCAGCATGTACCCATGGGAGGTCGGGTACCCTGTATTACTGCGTGACGCCAGAAGTCACGGTCATGTGTCATTGACTTTGAGAGGTGTAGTTGGGTAAGGTCAGCTTTTATCACCTCATCCCAAGTCATCTTGGGTCTCCCCACTCCGCGGTTTCCATCAACTTCTAGTGCTCTGCACCTTTTTATGCAGCTGTCATCCTTCATACGCATCACATGTATATATATATATATATATACAGTGGATAGATGGCTGGCTGGTTGGATTGAATCACATCTCACACAAGTCATTGGTCAACCCAAGACTGTTGTGGAAGATACTTATCCAAGATGCCATGCAATGAAAGTGAAATGAACCCCTTAACTACACAGCAATGTCTGCTCCTATATTGTTAAATTTAACTTGTTAATATTTTAATTGAAATGAAATAGAATTTACAGCTCACATTAAAGCAGATTTAACTGGTCTCCTGTGAGGTTACGTGCACATCTCATAGAGGTTTCTTGGGTATTTTAACATTAAGGGCCTAGTCCTATCATGTAAAATAATATGAAATTAAACATCTTGCTTAAGAACACAACTTGCTGCCCAGTCCAGAAATCAAACGTACAATCTTATGATTGTGAGTCCAACACCCCTCACATACTTCCCGAAATTCTCCAACACTACACCTGATATCCCCCCTCCATACACACGAATACATGTATCTGTGTGTATATCATGACTCATACACTTTCATGACATTTGTACATTATTCTATGTACTATATTTACACCTTTGATGAGTTGTAGTGCACCTGATCACTGAACACAATAATTTTCATTATTATTATTTTTATCATTTTTTTATATTCCTTGTTTACAATTGCTATAGAAAATTACAATTAGATATAGAAAAAAAATATATGACAAACCAACCAACAATATTAAGTGATAAATTCAATACATCTAACTTATAACTAACTTTAAAATCCTTTTTAAACAAAAGTCATGTAAAATATTACTTTTAATGTATAAACCATTTTGAAGTTTTGAAGAACTATTTCAAGACATACTGATAGGTATTTGACAAGTGAACCATTTAAAAACAATCTTTTTATATACTTTATTTTTCAAGACATCACCAATAAGATGTTCACACTTCATATTTACACCAATCCATACTTCCACCCCTTATATTTCTCACAATATATTCTAATCTCATTTTCTCTAACAATTCACTCAACCCTATACATTATGTATATAAATACATTTATATATATATATATAATCTATATGTACGATATATGTGTGTATGTATGTATATATATATATATATATATATATATATACATACATACACACATATTATATATATATATTGTATATATATATATATATATATATATATATATATATATATATATATATACATACATACACACACATTATATATATATATTGTATATTGTTTGCTATCCCTAGAGATTGGACATAAATAAAGGAATAAAAAAAGGAGAAATATAAGGAAGATTAATGTTGACTAAAAACTGTCATTTATATATATATATATATATATATATATGAGTGTGCTTTATGTATTCATATATTTGCCTGTTATTACTAAAATAGAAATCAATACAGATATAGAGATATATAAATATATACACATTTGTTTGCTAGAATATTAATATATTTGTTATATATATAAAGTGGCAGTGTTGATGCCATGATAAGGTGCATGCAGTACATTATGAACATTTTTCATAAAATGCTGCAAGACAATTGCCACTTTCTAGAATTAACAACCCGCACTGTACCTCCACTGTAGCTCCGCTACGGTTCCACTGTAAAATCTATTGTACCTCCACTGTAACTCTACTGTAGTTCCACTAGTTCTACTGCAGCTCCACTGTATCTCCACAGTAACTCAACTGTAGCTCTGCTGTGACTCTACTGTAGCTCTACTGTAACTCTACTGTAACTCTACTGTAGTTCCACTGTATTTCTACTGCAGCTCCACTGTAACTCCACTGTATCTCCACAGTAACTCAACTGTAGCTCTGCTGTGTCTCTACTGTAGCTCTACTGTAGTTCCAGTGTAGACAGCATTACATAGCAGAATTAGCTATACTGTAACTCTGCTGTGTCTCTACTGTAACTCTGCTGTACCTCCACTGTAACTCTACTGTAGTTCCACTGTACTTCTACTGCAGCTCCACTGTAACTCCAGTGTATCTCCACAGTAACTCAACTGTAGCTCTGCTGTGTCTCTACTGTAGCTCTACTGTAGTTCCAGTGTAGACAGCATTACATAGCAGAATTAGCTCTACTATAACTCTGCTGTGTCTCTACTGTAGCTCTGCTGTGACTCTACTGTAGCTCTACTGTAACTCTACTGTAACTCTACTGTAGTTCCACTGTATTTCTACTGCAACTCCACTGTAACTCCACTGTATCTCCACAGTAACTCAACTGTAGCTCTGCTGTGTCTCTACTGTAGCTCTACTGTAGTTCCAGTGTAGACAGTATTACATAGCAGAATTAGCTCTACTGTAACTCTGCTGTGTCTCTACTGTAACTCTGCTGTACCTCCACTGTAACTCTACTGTAACTCTACTATAGTTCTACTGCAGCTCCACTGTAACTCCACTGTAACTCCACAGTAACTCAACTGTAGCTCTGCTGTGACTCTACTGTAGTTCCAGTGTAGACAGTATTACATAGCAGAATTAGCTCTACTGTAACTCTGCTGTGTCTCAACTGTAACTCTGCTGTATCTCCACTGTAACTCTACTGTATCTCCACTGTCGACACTGTTATGCTCTAGAATTACCAACAGTTCTACTGTAGACAAACATTCAACCCCCAAAATACACAAATGGTACAAACTATATCAATCAACCAATAAAAAAAATATGTACATTATTTTCTTAAACTGAAAAACAAATATATTTCTTTTGCTGCCACACTTCCATTAAGAATGGTATAAATTTATTGTTGTTGTTGTTGGTGGTGGTGGTGGTGGTGGTGGTGGTGGTGGTGGAACTGTCATTATTGTTGGTGATGTTATTGTTTTTGGCATGGCTGGTTATATTGTTGGTTTTTTGTTTGTGGTGGAAGTGGCAATGTTGCTGTTATTGTTATTGTTGTTGTTGCCATAGCTTTTGTTGTTGTTATTTTTCTTGTTATAGTTGTTGTTGTTGTTGTTGTTATTGTTGTTACTGCTGCTGTTGTTATTGTTGTTGCTATTGTTGCTGTTGCTATTGTTGTTGCTCTCCTCAATGATCAGTTCCAATATAAACATCAGTGTGAACAGTAAACACAAAATTCTTCATTCCAAAACAAAAAGTTTTGTAAGAGAACCTTTTTTCTTTTACTCTTTTTCTGGCTTCAGTTATTAAACTAAGGCCATGCCGGGGCATTGCCTTGATTTAATCAACCATAGCGAGCCCAGTACTTTTTTTTTCCAAATTTAGTGCTTATTTTATTGACGGAATATATATATATATATATATATATATGAAATATATGAAATATAAGAATCAAAGAACTGTTCAAAACATTATTGTGCTTACAGCTGTTTCCTCCAAACCGAGGTTTGGATTCTTCGGAGCAATTTATTAATGAATGGACAGTTATATGACCTCCTTTTCAGCCAAGAGACATACCGATACATATGCAAATATTGTGGGTCAGCATTCATTACAGCATTTAGAGTGGCAGTACACACTTCGAGATTAGATTCATATTAAAAGGTACAATCAAAAATCAAAAATACAGGTTAAAATACAACATGAAGATAAGCGGTTATCTTCATGTTGTATTTTAACCTGTATTTTTGATTTTTGATTGTACCTTTTAATATGAATGTAATCTCGAAGTGTGTACTGTCACTCTAAATGCTGTAATGAATGCTGACCCACAATATTTGCATATGTATCGGTATGTCTCTTGGCTGAAAAGGAGGGCATATAACTGTCCATTCATTAATAAATTGCTCCGAAGAATCCAAACCTCGGTTTGGAGGAAACAGCTGTAAGCACAATAATGTTTTGAACAGTTCTTTGATTCTTATATTTCATATAACTGCTCTGTAAATCATCTGATGTTTTTACATTGAGCTACTTAACTTACTGGTAATAAGGTAGTAATACATTACTGCCTACCACTATTTAGGGTTTGTATAAAAAATACATATAACTGCAAAAGGTTTTTGTATTTACATAACCATAAATAGTATAATTAATACTATATATATATATATATAAATTATTTATTAAAATAACAGATTAAAGTTTAAGCAAAGAATCGCTGCTTTCACCCTTAATCTTCTAAAACTAAAAAAATGAATCTATGGACGCAGTTTTATATATTTTTATATATATATTATTCTTATCGAGCCCTCTTCGAATTTTAGTCTTCACATTTATTATTATTACTATATATACATATATATATATATATATACTAACCTGACTTGTCTGATAACATGACAACCTCTCTAACCTCGAACCCATGCAGGCATGGAAAAATAGGCATTAAATGAAGATGATAATGATGATGATGATGATACACAACGATCTTCCACACAGTTTCTCTCTACAAAATTTTTCTCATATGCCATTAGTCAACCTCAACCTGAGGTTTGCCCAAAGTGCTACTCAATAGAACCGAACAAGAAACCATATGATTTCAAAGCAAATTACTTAACCACACAGCCATGGCTGCACCCATTTATGTAAGAATACAAATGTCTACATCTTACAAAGAAGCTCTTTTAAAAGACCATTGTTTAGCTCTATTCATCGACCCTTAACTTTTGATGGGGTTGAAGCATTTGTAGGGATACCATCTTTGTTATTTAAACCTATCATTCTCCAGATTGGCATGCAGCCAATTTCTTCCACAGAGAGAGAGAAGGGGTGGGGATACAGGAAAAATCAACTCTGGTACTTTATTTATCCACCTTGAAAGAATGAAAGGCAAAGCTAACCTCGGTGGGGTTTGAACTCAGAATGCAGAGAGCCAGAACAAATACCACAAAGCATTCTATCTGATGCTCTAATAATGACTTGGCTACTTCACCACTTTATTGCTTAACTACAATCTCATAATGTAACAGATGAGTGATAAATCACAGGTCTTCTTCTATTTCTAGATAATCTGGTACACTAGGTGACCTAAGATTGAAACCATTAACCTTACTTCCACCTCCCCCCACTGACCATATATATTACAAATTACACCATTACACCTCTTAATGTGTCCCCTGAGAAATGACTGGACACCACACCATATTATTGCCTCCTCTGAGGCAGACATAAGAATTAACCATTACATCAAGTTTATTTTTATTTTATAATCTTTGCTTTCCTATAATTCTATTAGACAAAAGCCATTCAAAGAAATGGGCTGAAAGTAATATAAGAGAAGAATATAAATCACTCTGTTGGGAATATTGTTTTTATCATTGGAGTTTTTGTTGTTTTTATTTTTACATTTATTTATTTTTAAATGTAAAAACATGTGGCTTAGTGGTTAAGGTGTTCAGATCATGATTGTAAGGTCGTGAGTTCATTTTTCCAGCAGTGGGTTATATCCTTGAGCAAGACACTCTATGAGGATTAGCTCAAAAGTACATAGGCCAACTATGAAGGATTCTGGTCAATCTATGTACCTTTCAGTCGACCCTCATATTTTTCATTGCTCCAGTTCATACAGTGGAAAAAAAACATTAGTGATATCTGTACTTCAAAAGACAAATCTTATCATACACTGTGTCATGCTGAATCTCCCTGAGAATTATATTAAGGGTACACATTTCTAGAGAATACTCAGCCACTTACATTTTACAGAGTGTACTGGATGAATTTTATTGAATACTTGCATTACTTTAATTTCATCAACACATTTAAATTGTCAGAGATTTTATTGTTGGGAGAGGAATATTTATGGAGGGGGGGGGGTCCAGAAAATTTCAGTTGTAGGGGTTGGGGAAGGGTAAGTAATATATTTTTAATGTTGAGTCATGTTGAGTGGTAGAAGTATAAAGCACTAAAAATAATGTGGGTGGGAGGTTGAAGCAGTAGAGCACCCAACTAGATGTTGGGTGGTGGAAGCAGTAGAGTGCCAGACTAGATGTTGGGTGGTTGAAGCAGTAGAGTGTCAGACTAGATGTTGGGTGGTTGAAGCAGTAGAGTGCCAGACTAGATGTTGGGTGGTTGAAGCAGTAGAGTGCCAGACTAGATGTTGGGTGGTTGAAGCAGTAGAGTGCCAGACTAGATGTTGGGTGGTTGAAGCAGTAGAGTGCCAGACTAGATGTTGGGTGGTTGAAGCAGTAGAGTGTCAGCCTAGATGTTGGGTGGTTGAAGCAGTAGAGTGCCAGCCTAGATGTTGGGTGGTGGAAGCAGTAGAGTGTCAGACTAGATGTTGGGTGGTGGAAGCAGTAGAGTGTCAGACTAGATGTTGGGTGGTGGAAGCAGTAGAGTGCCAGCCTAGATGTGAGGTGGTTGAAGCAGTAGAGTGTCAGACTAGATGTTGGGTGGTGGAAGCAGTAGAGTGCCAGACTAGATGTTGGGTGGTTGAAGCAGTAGAGTGCCAGACTAGATGTTGGGTGGTTGAAGCAGTAGAGTGCCAGACTAGATGTTGGGTGGTTGAAGCAGTAGAGTGCCAGACTAGATGTTGGGTGGTGGAAGCAGTAGAGTGCCAGTCTAGATGTTGGGTGGTTGAAGCAGTAGAGTGCCAGACTAGATGTTGGGTGGTTGAAGCAGTAGAGTGCCAGACTAGATGTGAGGTGGTTGAAGCAGTAGAGTGCCAGACTAGATGTTGGGTGGTGGAAGCAGTAGAGTGTCAGACTAGATGTTGGGTGGTTGAAGCAGTAGAGTGTCAGACTAGATGTTGGGTGGTGGAAGCAGTAGAGTGCCAGACTAGATGTTGGGTGGTTGAAGCAGTAGAGTGTCAGACTAGATGTTGGGTGGTTGAAGCAGTAGAGTGCCAGACTAGATGTTGGGTGGTGGAAGCAGTAGAGTGTCAGACTAGATGTTGGGTGGTGGAAGCAGTAGAGTGCCAGACTAGATGTTGGGTGGTTGAAGCAGTAGAGTGTCAGACTAGATGTGAGGTGGTTGAAGCAGTAGAGTGTCAGACTAGATGTGGTGTGGTTGAAGCAGTAGAGTGCCAGACTAGATGTTGGGTGGTTGAAGCAGTAGAGTGCCAGACTAGATGTTGGGTGGTTGAAGCAGTAGAGTGCCAGCCTAGATGTTGGGTGGTTGAAGCAGTAGAGTGTCAGACTAGATGTTGGGTGGTTGAAGCAGTAGAGTGCCAGCCTAGATGTTGGGTGGTTGAAGCAGTAGAGTGTCAGCCTAGATGTTGGGTGGTTGAAGCAGTAGAGTGCCAGCCTAGATGTTGGGTGGTGGAAGCAGTAGAGTGTCAGCCTAGATGTTGGGTGGTTGAAGCAGTAGAGTGCCAGCCTAGATGTTGGGTGGTGGAAGCAGTAGAGTGCCAGCCTAGATGTTGGGTGGTTGAAGCAGTAGAGTGCCAGACTAGATGTTGGGTGGTGGAAGCAGTAGAGTGTCAGCCTAGATGTTGGGTGGTTGAAGCAGTAGAGTGCCAGACTAGATGTGGTGTGGTTGAAGCAGTAGAGTGCCAGACTAGATGTTGGGTGGTGGAAGCAGTAGAGTGCCAGACTAGATGTGGTGTGGTTGAAGCAGTAGAGTGCCAGACTAGATGTTGGGTGGTGGAAGCAGTAGAGTGCCAGACTAGATGTGGTGTGGTTGAAGCAGTAGAGTGCCAGACTAGATGTTGGGTGGTTGAAGCAGTAGAGTGTCAGACTAGATGTTGGGTGGTTGAAGCAGTAGAGTGTCAGACTAGATGTTGGGTGGTTGAAGCAGTAGAGTGTCAGACTAGATGTTGGGTGGTTGAAGCAGTAGAGTGTCAGACTAGATGTTGGGTGGTTGAAGCAGTAGAGTGTCAGACTAGATGTTGGGTGGTTGAAGCAGTAGAGTGCCAGACTAGATGTTGGGTGGTTGAAGCAGTAGAGTGTCAGACTAGATGTTGGGTGGTTGAAGCAGTAGAGTGTCAGACTAGATGTTGGGTGGTTGAAGCAGTAGAGTGTCAGACTAGATGTTGGGTGGTTGAAGCAGTAGAGTGTCAGACTAGATGTTGGGTGGTTGAAGCAGTAGAGTGCCAGACTAGATGTTGGGTGGTTGAAGCAGTAGAGTGCCAGACTAGATGTTGGGTGGTGGAAGCAGTAGAGTGCCAGCCTAGATGTTGGGTGGTTGAAGCAGTAGAGTGTCAGACTAGATGTTGGGTGGTTGAAGCAGTAGAGTGTCAGACTAGATGTTGGGTGGTTGAAGCAGTAGAGTGTCAGACTAGATGTTGGGTGGTTGAAGCAGTAGAGTGTCAGACTAGATGTTGGGTGGTTGAAGCAGTAGAGTGTCAGACTAGATGTTGGGTGGTTGAAGCAGTAGAGTGCCAGACTAGATGTTGGGTGGTGGAAGCAGTAGAGTGTCAGACTAAATGTTGGGTGGTGGAAGCAGTAGAGTGTCAGACTAGATGTTGGGTGGTGGGAGCAGTAGAGTGTCAGACTAGATGTTGGGTGGTTGAAGCAGTAGAGTGTCAGACTAGATGTTGGGTGGTTGAAGCAGTAGAGTGTCAGACTAGATGTTGGGTGGTTGAAGCAGTAGAGTGTCAGACTAGATGTGAGGTGGTTGAAGCAGTAGAGTGTCAGACTAGATGTTGGGTGGTGGAAGCAGTAGAGTGCCAGAATAGATGTTGGGTGGTGGAAGCAGTAGAGTGTCAGACTAGATGTTGGGTGGTTGAAGCAGTAGAGTGTCAGACTAGATGTTGGGTGGTGGAAGCAGTAGAGTGTCAGACTAGATGTTGGGTGGTTGAAGCAGTAGAGTGTCAGACTAGATGTTGGGTGGTTGAAGCAGTAGAGTGTCAGACTAGATGTTGGGTGGTTGAAGCAGTAGAGTGTCAGACTAGATGTTGGGTGGTTGAAGCGGTAGAGTGTCAGACTAGATGTTGGGTGGTTGAAGCAGTAGAGTGTCAGACTAGATGTTGGGTGGTGGAAGCAGTAGAGTGTCAGCCTAGATGTTGGGTGGTGGAAGCAGTAGAGTGCCAGACTAGATGTTGGGTGGTGGAAGCAGTAGAGTGTCAGACTAGATGTTGGGTGGTGGAAGCAGTAGAGTGTCAGACTAGATGTTGGGTGGTTGAAGCAGTAGAGTGTCAGACTAGATGTTGGGTGGTGGAAGCAGTAGAGTGCCAGACTAGATGTGGTGTGGTTGAAGCAGTAGAGTGCCAGACTAGATGTTGGGTGGTGGAAGCAGTAGAGTGTCAGACTAGATGTTGGGTGGTTGAAGCAGTAGAGTGTCAGACTAGATGTTGGGTGGTGGAAGCAGTAGAGTGTCAGCCTAGATGTTGGGTGGTTGAAGTAGTAGAGTGCCAGACTAGATGTGGTGTGGTTGAAGCAGTAGAGTGCCAGACTAGATGTTGGGTGGTTGAAGCAGTAGAGTGCCAGACCAGATGTTGGGTGGTTGAAGCAGTAGAGTGTCAGACTAGATGTTGGGTGGTTGAAGCAGTAGAGTGCCAGACTAGATGTTGGGTGGTTGAAGCAGTAGAGTGTCAGACTAGATGTTGGGTGGTTGAAGCAGTAGAGTGCCAGACTAGATGTTGGGTGGTTGAAGCAGTAGAGTGTCAGACTAGATGTTGGGTGGTTGAAGCAGTAGAGTGCCAGACTAGATGTTGGGTGGTTGAAGCAGTAGAGTGTCAGACTAGATGTTGGGTGGTTGAAGCAGTAGAGTGTCAGACTAGATGTTGGGTGGTTGAAGCAGTAGAGTGCCAGACTAGATGTTGGGTGGTTGAAGCAGTAGAGTGTCAGACTAGATGTTGGGTGGTTGAAGCAGTAGAGTGTCAGACTAGATGTTGGGTGGTTGAAGCAGTAGAGTGCCAGACTAGATGTTGGGTGGTTGAAGCAGTAGAGTGTCAGACTAGATGTTGGGTGGTTGAAGCAGTAGAGTGTCAGACTAGATGTTGGGTGGTTGAAGCAGTAGAGTGCCAGACTAGATGTTGGGTGGTTGAAGCAGTAGAGTGCCAGACTAGATGTTGGGTGGTTGAAGCAGTAGAGTGTCAGACTAGATGTTGGGTGGTTGAAGCAGTAGAGTGTCAGACTAGATGTTGGGTGGTTGAAGCAGTAGAGTGCCAGACTAGATGTTGGGTGGTTGAAGCAGTAGAGTGTCAGACTAGATGTTGGGTGGTTGAAGCAGTAGAGTGTCAGACTAGATGTTGGGTGGTTGAAGCAGTAGAGTGTCAGACTAGATGTTGGGTGGTTGAAGCAGTAGAGTGCCAGACTAGATGTTGGGTGGTTGAAGCAGTAGAGTGCCAGACTAGATGTTGGGTGGTTGAAGCAGTAGAGTGTCAGACTAGATGTTGGGTGGTTGAAGCAGTAGAGTGCCAGACTAGATGTTGGGTGGTTGAAGCAGTAGAGTGCCAGACTAGATGTTGGGTGGTTGAAGCAGTAGAGTGCCAGACTAGATGTTGGGTGGTTGAAGCAGTAGGGTGCCAGCCTAGATGTTGGGTGGTGGAAGCAGTAGAGTGCCAGACTAGATGTTGGGTGGTTGAAGCAGTAGAGTGCCAGACTAGATGTGAGGTGGTTGAAGCAGTAGAGTGTCAGACTAGATGTTGGGTGGTTGAAGCAGTAGAGTGTCAGCCTAGATGTTGGGTGGTGGAAGCAGTAGAGTGCCAGACTAGATGTGGTGTGGTTGAAGCAGTAGAGTGCCAGACTAGATGTTGGGTGGTGGAAGCAGTAGAGTGCCAGACTAGATGTTGGGTGGTTGAAGCAGTAGAGTGCCAGACTAGATGTTGGGTGGTTGAAGCAGTAGAGTGCCAGACTAGATGTTGGGTGGTTGAAGCAGTAGAGTGCCAGACTAGATGTTGGGTGGTGGAAGCAGTAGAGTGTCAGACTAGATGTTGGGTGGTTGAAGCAGTAGAGTGCCAGACTAGATGTTGGGTGGTTGAAGCAGTAGAGTGCCAGACTAGATGTTGGGTGGTGGAAGCAGTAGAGTGCCAGACTAGATGTTGGGTGGTGGAAGCAGTAGAGTGTCAGACTAGATGTTGGGTGGTTGAAGCAGTAGAGTGCCAGACTAGATGTTGGGTGGTTGAAGCAGTAGAGTGCCAGACTAGATGTTGGGTGGTTGAAGCAGTAGAGTGTCAGACTAGATGTTGGGTGGTTGAAGCAGTAGAGTGCCAGCCTAGATGTTGGGTGGTTGAAGCAGTAGAGTGCCAGCCTAGATGTTGGGTGGTTGAAGCAGTAGAGTGCCAGACTAGATGTGGTGTGGTTGAAGCAGTAGAGTGTCAGACTAGATGTTGGGTGGTGGAAGCAGTAGAGTGTCAGACTAGATGTTGGGTGGTTGAAGCAGTAGAGTGCCAGACTAGATGTTGGGTGGTTGAAGCAGTAGAGTGCCAGACTAGATGTTGGGTGGTTGAAGCAGTAGAGTGTCAGACTAGATGTTGGGTGGTTGAAGCAGTAGAGTGCCAGCCTAGATGTTGGGTGGTTGAAGCAGTAGAGTGCCAGCCTAGATGTTGGGTGGTTGAAGCAGTAGAGTGCCAGACTAGATGTGGTGTGGTTGAAGCAGTAGAGTGTCAGACTAGATGTTGGGTGGTGGAAGCAGTAGAGTGCCAGACTAGATGTTGGGTGGTTGAAGCAGTAGAGTGCCAGACTAGATGTGAGGTGGTTGAAGCAGTAGAGTGTCAGACTAGATGTTGGGTGGTTGAAGCAGTAGAGTGCCAGCCTAGATGTTGGGTGGTGGAAGCAGTAGAGTGCCAGACTAGATGTGGTGTGGTTGAAGCAGTAGAGTGCCAGACTAGATGTTGGGTGGTGGAAGCAGTAGAGTGCCAGACTAGATGTTGGGTGGTTGAAGCAGTAGAGTGCCAGACTAGATGTTGGGTGGTTGAAGCAGTAGAGTGCCAGACTAGATGTTGGGTGGTTGAAGCAGTAGAGTGCCAGACTAGATGTTGGGTGGTTGAAGCAGTAGAGTGCCAGACTAGATGTTGGGTGGTTGAAGCAGTAGAGTGCCAGACTAGATGTTGGGTGGTTGAAGCAGTAGAGTGCCAGACTAGATGTGGTGTGGTTGAAGCAGTAGAGTGCCAGACTAGATGTTGGGTGGTTGAAGCAGTAGAGTGCCAGACTAGATGTTGGGTGGTTGAAGCAGTAGAGTGCCAGACTAGATGTGGTGTGGTTGAAGCAGTAGAGTGCCAGACTAGATGTTGGGTGGTGGAAGCAGTAGAGTGCCAGACTAGATGTTGGGTGGTTGAAGCAGTAGAGTGCCAGACTAGATGTTGGGTGGTTGAAGCAGTAGAGTGCCAGACTAGATGTTGGGTGGTGGAAGCAGTAGAGTGCCAGACTAGATGTTGGGTGGTTGAAGCAGTAGAGTGCCAGACTAGATGTTGGGTGGTTGAAGCAGTAGAGTGCCAGACTAGATGTTGGGTGGTTGAAGCAGTAGAGTGCCAGACTAGATGTTGGGTGGTGGAAGCAGTAGAGTGCCAGACTAGATGTTGGGTGGTGGAAGCAGTAGAGTGTCAGACTAGATGTTGGGTGGTTGAAGCAGTAGAGTGCCAGCCTAGATGTTGGGTGGTTGAAGCAGTAGAGTGTCAGACTAGATGTTGGGTGGTTGAAGCAGTAGAGTGCCAGACTAGATGTTGGGTGGTTGAAGCAGTAGAGTGCCAGACTAGATGTTGGGTGGTGGAAGCAGTAGAGTGCCAGACTAGATGTTGGGTGGTGGAAGCAGTAGAGTGTCAGACTAGATGTTGGGTGGTTGAAGCAGTAGAGTGCCAGCCTAGATGTTGGGTGGTTGAAGCAGTAGAGTGCCAGACTAGATGTGGTGTGGTTGAAGCAGTAGAGTGTCAGACTAGATGTTGGGTGGTGGAAGCAGTAGAGTGTCAGACTAGATGTTGGGTGGTGGAAGCAGTAGAGTGCCAGACTAGATGTGAGGTGGTTGAAGCAGTAGAGTGTCAGACTAGATGTTGGGTGGTTGAAGCAGTAGAGTGCCAGACTAGATGTTGGGTGGTTGAAGCAGTAGAGTGTCAGACTAGATGTTGGGTGGTTGAAGCAGTAGAGTGTCAGCCTAGATGTTGGGTGGTTGAAGCAGTAGAGTGCCAGACTAGATGTTGGGTGGTTGAAGCAGTAGAGTGCCAGACTAGATGTTGGGTGGTTGAAGCAGTAGAGTGCCAGACTAGATGTTGGGTGGTTGAAGCAGTAGAGTGCCAGACTAGATGTTAGGTGGTTGAAGCAGTAGAGTGTCAGACTAGATGTTGGGTGGTTGAAGCAGTAGAGTGCCAGACTAGATGTTGGGTGGTTGAAGCAGTAGAGTGCCAGACTAGATGTTGGGTGGTTGAAGCAGTAGAGTGTCAGACTAGATGTTGGGTGGTTGAAGCAGTAGAGTGCCAGACTAGATGTTGGGTGGTTGAGGCAGTAGAGTGCCAGACTAGATGTTAGGTGGTTGAAGCAGTAGAGTGCCAGACTAGATGTTGGGTGGTTGAAGCAGTAGAGTGTCAGACTAGATGTTGGGTGGTTGAAGCAGTAGAGTGTCAGACTAGATGTTGGGTGGTTGAAGCAGTAGAGTGTCAGACTAGATGTTGGGTGGTTGAAGCAGTAGAGTGCCAGACTAGATGTTGGGTGGTTGAGGCAGTAGAGTGCCAGACTAGATGTTAGGTGGTTGAAGCAGTAGAGTGCCAGACTAGATGTTGGGTGGTTGAAGCAGTAGAGTGTCAGACTAGATGTTGGGTGGTTGAAGCAGTAGAGTGTCAGCCTAGATGTTGGGTGGTTGAAGCAGTAGAGTGCCAGACTAGATGTTGGGTGGTGGAAGCAGTAGAGTGCCAGACTAGATGTTAGGTGGTTGAAGCAGTAGAGTGCCAGACTAGATGTTGGGTGGTTGAAGCAGTAGAGTGTCAGACTAGATGTTGGGTGGTTGAAGCAGTAGAGTGTCAGACTAGATGTTGGGTGGTTGAAGCAGTAGAGTGCCAGACTAGATGTTGGGTGGTTGAAGCAGTAGAGTGCCAAACTAAATGTGGTGTGGTTGAAGCACTAAACTAAATACCTTGTGGTATTTAATCCAACTTCTGCGATTCTGAGTTCAATTCCTGCTACAGCCAACTTTGTCTTTCCTCCTTCTAAAATCAATAAATAAAGTAGCAGTTTAATGGAGACGGGTGCTGGTGGAGTTGTTAGGACATTAGATAGGATTCCTTGCAGTATTTGCTATAGCTCTTTGTGTTCTGAGTTCAAATCCTGCTGTGGTCTACTTGGGTGGTAGCATTAAATCATAGCCCCGTTTAATATACCATCAACTGATTATAGGGTGCTGTAAACAGTGTTCACTCTGTTGCAAACTTCCAAACTGGGTCTCCAGGTTAAGGGCACCTTCTTCCATCTCTTCATCCAAGGTCATCAGCACTGCCCTTCTCTCCTAATTCTTTCCTGAGACATTCTAACCATGTAACTGTAGTATCAGAGCTGTGATCTCTCAATTCAGAGAAATAACAGCACTACCTGGAGCGACTCTCTGATCTCCAAACTACACACTCTATCGAGTAACATTACTTTAAAGACCTTCCAGAAGAACCCCATTTTGGTTGCTGTATTCACAATTGTATTCTTTCGGACACTCCCAAGATTCATGACCATAAGTAAGGGTTGGTTGGCACAAATACCAAATTGATGATAGCGAGTTTGGCTTTTTACACCTATCTCCCTTCTTCTGATTACCAAATGCTGAAGCTGGCACATAACTGCTCCAGCTCCTGCAATTCTTGCACTTAATTTATCCTCCTGCCTTCCATCACTCGTGAACACAGCCCTGAGATACTTCAACTTCTCCACATGCTTCAGTGGAACTCCATTCACATGTAGAGTGCACTGCCTCAATTTTCACAGCACTGATTTTCATTCCAGCCATTCAGCATTCGGCATCAAACCTATCAAGTGCAAGCTAGAGAAATTATGAGAGTGATGCCAAGAGGTGTTTTCTTGCTTTTTTTGATACCCACCAAACCAAAAGCAGTTCTGGTTCCATGAAACAAAGCCACTCATTTTAAAGGGTTCCTATTTAAATTAATATCTTAAAACAGAATTTTATATAAGAATCATATATCAAGTTACTATATTAATAATGAAATGGTTGATAATTTTAGTAAATCCTTTGAAATACTTAATTAATTGAAATATGATCATGAAAGGGTTAAATTGACTACAGTAAATAGATTGTACTTTAATTCATCTGCCCAGCAATGATACAAAACAAAATTGACCTTAATAGATTTGAACTCAGAAAATAAAGACACAGAACAAAAGCTTCATAGCATTTACTTAATGATCTAATGATTCCACCATAAGGACAACAAACAGGTGATAAAAGGTTTAGGGTGTTATATTGAAGTAGTAAAAAGTGGGTATATAGAATAGGGCCTAGGGTTGTTATTGTAATAGTAGTAGCAGCAGTGGTGGTGGGTGGTGGGATGGGGTGAGATCTAATTTGGAGGGGATGATAAAAGCGATGGTTGTAGTCATTATCGTAATAGTTGGCAGCATCTGAAACATATGATGAAGATGATGATTATAGTGGTGGTGGTGGTGGTGGTGGTGGTAGTGGTATGATGATGATGATGATGATGGTACTATGATGGTATGATGATGGTCTTGTTGATGGTGTTGATGATGATGATGATGGTGATGTTGCTGGTGAAGATGATAAAAACAATGATGATGATGATGATGGTAATGTTCAAATCAGGATTTCACCCTTTTTATTTATTCTTTCAACCATTTCATATTGTTGGGCTTGTTGTTATAGTTGTTGCTTTTATAGTTCCTCTGTTTGTTGTTACTGTTGTTATTGTTATTATAGTTCTTCTTCTTATTATTATTATTAATATTATTATTATTATTATTATTATTATTTATTATTCTTGTTATTGGTGATGGTGGTGGCGGTGATAGTAGTACTAGTAGTAGTAGTAGTAGTAGTAGTAGTAGTAGCAGCAACAGCAGCAGCAGCAGCAGCAGCAGCAGCAGTAGTAGTAGTAGTAGTAGTAGTAGTAGTAGTAGTAGTAGTAGTAGTAGTAGTAGTAGTAGTAGTAGTAGTAGTAGTAGTAGTAGTAGTGGTGGTGGTGGTGGTGGTGGTGGTGGTGGTGGTGGTGGTGGTGGTGGTGGTGGTGGTGGTGGTGGTGGTGGTGGTAGCAGCAGCAGTAACAGCAACATTATTATTTTTTTTATTTTTCGTTTTTTTTTCCTTGCAGCTATCTCCAGTTTGTCTGCACGAAAGCCAAGCTAATATATTCATGAAGTGACTTTATCAAAACAAATGACCACCACTACTAATAACAACTCCACCAACACCAACACCAACAACAACAAACAAGAAGATAGAATTAATAAAGATTATCAAGTGATTGACTCTGCTTCTAATTCAGGAAAGCAGTCTGTATTAACAACATAAAAATAGACAGAAAAAGTTGTGTCACCTTTAAAACTATCTTAATTAGATTCTATTCTTTGGTGAGAAGTGCAACTAAAATAATTGAATAACTAAGTCTTTGACTACCAATTCATGTGTGGTCTATACATTTATTTCCTGTAGACATAGCATGGCCGAAGGGTTAAGAAGTTTGCTTGCCAATCATAAGGTACGGGGTTCAATCTCACTGTGTGGAATCTTTGGCAAGTGTTATTTACTCAGGCTTTAGGTCAACCTAAGCCTTGTCGATGAAACTGGGTAAACAGAAATTGTTTTGAAGCCTGTCAGATTGACTACACAAGTAATTCAAAGGGCTAGCCTTCTCACACACTGTAACACTGAGTCTTCCTGAGAATTATATTAAGTGAACATGGGTCTATGGAATACTCAGCCACTTACACAATAATGATTTCTACTATAGACACAAGTTATTTACACAATAATACAAGATGAACTGCCCATATAATTCTTAAGGGCCAGCCTTGTCAAACACTGTGACACACTGAATCTTCCTGAGAACAATGTTAAGGGTATATATGTCTGTGGAATACTCAACCACTTACACTATAATACATGATGGACTGCACCTGTAATTCAAAAGATCAGCCTTGTCTCACACTGTCCTGCTAAATCTCCTTTAAAATTATGTTAAGAGTTCATGTCTGTGGAATGTTCAGTCACTTGCATGTTAATATGCCATGCAGGCTGTTCTGTTGATCCAACAACTGGTACATTCATTCGTGGAACAGATGGAAGGTCTATTCCATTCCAGGTACAATTTTCTCTAAACATAAGCTAACATCACTGATGATATTTAGAAGTGGCACTAACAGAAGATGGTGCATCATAGGAATATATATGAAAACATATACAATATGTTTATATATAAAAAACATACAAGAGTGTCTCTATGTTTTTTTTTTTTTATAAGCTGTGACTATGTCACAACTATACAGTAATGGTGAGAATGCCAGAAAGCTGTTTCTGGATTTTTATCCATCATCAGTGACATTTACTCAAAATAGACTGAAGCCTATATGTTTTTTTGTATATGAAACATTGACTGGATATATTCATTTGCATATAGTGTGAACATGATTGGTGAAAGGGAAGTAATTCCTAATATAACTGCTTCTACTTTTGGCACAAGGCCAGCAATTATCCCAGTACATTACTGGTGCTTTATTTTATTGACCCCATAAGGATGAAAGGCAAATTTAACCTCGGCGGGATTTGAACTCAGACTGCAAAGGGCCATAACTCTATGCTGCAAAGCATGGCATCCAACCATCTACCGATACTGGCAATCCCTGCCCAAGTAGCACTAATATAACGTGGTTCATCATGGATTAAAAATTCCTGTCTAATGTCTGATGTTCTTCTGTGGTTACTGAGATAGATGTGTCATGATCACAGCTTAAAACCCTCATAGCAATCTTTTTATATGTATATTATACATTAAACATATCATATGTAGTGAAAGTGTATGACCTAATAGTAAGGGTGCTGGACCTATGATCATAACATCGTTGGTTTGATACCTGGACTGGGTTTTTGTCTGAAGCTCTACTGATTCTGCCAATCCACCACCCGAGCAGATGATTATAATAATAATAATAATAATAATAATAATAATAATGGACCTCTATAACTAATAGCTGGGAAAATTGGATAAAGTATCTATGGAGAAGGGAAAAAAATGGACATAAACACCTGTGAGGAATCAAGGCCTGCATCTCTCAGAAACAACTACATTTCAAATTTCAAAACTTCCCAATGTTTCTTAAGTCAACTGAATGTTTACACATCTAGCTACAGGTTTAAAATCTTCTAAAAGACTGGCAATTAGTGACCAGGGATTCCTTAGTAAAAGAATGTGGTGCCTCAGCATGGCCATGGTCTAATGATAGAAGCCAGTAAAAGAAGAAAAGACTTTGGTCCTCCAGCTTGGCCACAGTGTAAAGACAGAAACTAGTAAAAGAATAAAAGGATGTGGTACCTAAGCATGGCCACAGTCTAATGACTGAAACTAGTTTTTAAAATGTGGTGTCCCAGTATAATCACAGTCTAATGACAGAAACCAATAAAAGAATAAAAGAATGTGGTGCCCCAGTATGGCCACAGTATAAAGACAGGAATCAATAAAAGAATGTGGTGTCCTAGTATAGCCACTGTCTAATGAAACCAGTAAAAGAATAAAAGAATGCAGTGCCCCAGTATGGCCACAGTCTAATGAAAGAAACCAGTAAAAGAATAAAAGAATGCAGTGCCCCAGTATGGCCACAGTCTAATGAAAGAAACCAGTAAAAGAATAAAAGAATAAAGGAATATATGTTCAAATAATTAAATTGAAATCTTAACCAAAATGACATTTCAATGTCTATATAAGTAGACAGAGGATAAAATATAACATTAAATGGATTATTGTTTAAATTAGAAACCTTATCTGAAAATATATTTGATGTTCCACTACCATAACACACCAATATATGACCAAGCAGTGTTGTAATGGCACTAACACACAATTACTGGTTATTTTCAAAGAAAGAATTAAGACTTGCTTCAAAGTTTGATTAAATGGTAGAAAACTCAATCTCCTGTTTGAAATGGATTTAATTTACTTAAACTTAGTTCTGTAGCATAGTGTTCTTAAATGTGAAAGTATGTAGCTTAATCTTTAGGGCGTTCGGTTCATGATTGTAAGATCATGTGTTTGAGGTGCTTTGATGTTTCATTTAACTTATCTGGTAAAAATAAGTTGTATCTGTAATTCAAAGGGCCAGCCTTGTTATACACTGTGTCACACTGAATCTCCTTGAGAACAACATTAAGAGCACATGTGCTTGTGGAATACTCAGGGCCAAACCTGTCACACAGAATCACCCTGTGAATGATGTCTAGCCCTTTACCATTTACTATTTTATTTTCACGGTAAAGGCTTTATCTCACATAATTATCTTACATAATATCGAATCTATGAGATTTTGATATTATTTATTTTGAGAACAATACCTTAACATCAGTATGAGAGGATGGTTACAGCTGGTTTGAACAGAAAGAGGTGAGAGGATTCTGGCCGGATGTGACTGGTTTAAATGCTAAAGGGTTAGAGTATATGTATCTATGAAATACTCAGCCACACTTTAATACAGGATGGACTGTACCTGTATTCAAAGAGCCAGACCTACCACACATTGTGTCACACTGAATCTCCCTGAGAACTACATCAATGGTACATGTATTTCTAGAATCTAACTACAATGGTACATGCATCTGTATAATACAAAATAGACTGTATCTGTAATTCAAAGAGCCAGCCTTGTCATATACTGTGCCATGCTGAATCTCCCTGAGAATAACATTAAGAGAATATGTGTCTTTGGTATATACAGCCACATGCATGTCCAGTTCATGAGCAGACTGGTACACACCTTGTTGGAACCAACAGACATTCTACCCACATACACACACTAATGAGAGCATTGTTGACACTAATGGAGATACAACAATAATTGAAACACTCGTTATTGGAAATCACAGACGTCCAACAACAACTGGAATATTCCATTATGGTTTGAGAAAAGATGAAGGGAGGGGACTAGGTAAGAGGAATAGAGTCAGCAATGGATAGTGTGAAGAGAAATGGAATGAGATGGTTGGATCATGTGTTGGGAAAGATGAAAGTGACTAGGTGTGAGGAGTGATGGGAATGAATGTAGTGGAAAGTGAGGAAGGGGGAGACCAAGAAAGACATGGTCATGGATGGTCATGAGAGGGGGGGGGGGGGGGGGCATGTGAATGATAAGAAGAAAAATGGAGACACTTGTCATAGGGCCCTGCAAGGTTAATTCCTGCTTTGACAAGGAAAATGACCTTAAAACAGTTGTTGCTGTTGATGTTTGAAAATACAGAAGTTGAATTTAAAACTAATTTAAGAGTGATTTCTTAATTAACCTCTATCATCAACTAAATATTCTATCATGTTTCATTCTGCGGTATATTATAGTTTCATTACTGATATTGTTTAGTCAGACATGCTCATGCCTACTGAAAATATTTTATGATTTTTTAGTAGTGTTATACTGTTGTTGTGTTGTGGTTTTTCTTCCATATTATTTGCAACATAACGAACCAAAAGCCAGTAATTACTATGTACATGTTTTTCTTTTTATGTGTGTGTGTGTGTTTTTTTTTTGTTTTTTTTTGTTGTTGTTTTTTGCTTTTGCTTGTCATTTATTTTCTCTGATATTTCAGTTAATCTTGTAATTACAATTCATATTCTTGTTTGTTTGTTTGTTTGTTTGGCTGTTTTTTTTAATCTTATTTTATTTGTATTCCTGCTCCACCTTCCCCACGTTGTCATTAAAAGCTTTAATCATGTCCGTGGCCATTTATTAAGGGCTGGCAACAGTTAACAAACAATCTCGCCAATTGAGATGCCATGTCGAACAAATATATCTTGGTCATTTAAACATGGAGAAATATTTCAGAATATGAATACTGATTGGCGAATGGTGGGAGGAGAAGAAGAACAGTGGGTGGGTGGAAGAGGAGATTAGGTGGAAGGAGTAGGAGAGTAGGTAAGAGGAGGAGGATATTGAGTAAGAGAAGGGGGGGTAGAGTGGTGGCAGGAGGAAAAGAGTAGGTGGGAGGTGGTGGAGAAGAGTGGGTGGGAGGTGGAAGAGAAGAGTGGGTGGAAGGAGGAGGAGAAGAGTAGGTGGGAGGTGGAAGAGAAGAGTAAGTGGGAGTGGAAGAGAAGAGTAGGTGGGAGTGGGAGTGAAGAAGAGTCAAAGTAAACATCACCAATATGTCTGGTTTAAACATTTTGTATTTTCTGGCTTGTTTTTTTTGTGGTTTTGTCTTATGTGATCCTGGGTTCAGACTCTTTGTGTGTCACCATGGACAAGGACCTTGGGTTGACTAATCTCTTTTGAAAGAAATTTGTTTGGTGCAAACTGTGTGGAAACTCGTCATATATATACAGGTAAAATTCTGTTAAAACGAATACCATTATAACAAATTTTTCAGTATAACAAATTTGTTTTCACTCCCCAGGGTAATAACCAAGAAATGCTTGATTTGTTTTGGTCGATCTCATTATAAAGAATTTTTCGTTACAACAAATTTTTTTATACTCCATGAATTTTATTATAACAGAATTTTACTGATATACTGATTATACTGGGTGCATGCTATCATGGAACTAGCACTACCACTTTAAATATTGTATTGGATGCATTCTATCATGGCATCAGCACTACCACTTTACAGTATGTACTGAGTGCATTTTATTGTGGCATCAATACTACCATTTTACAGAGTGTCCTGGGTGCATTTTATCATGGCACCAGCACTACCACATTAAAGATTGTAATGGGTGCATTTTATCATGGCACCAGCACTACCACTTTAAAGATTGTATTGGGTGCATTTTATTGAGACACCAGTACTACCATTTTACAGAGTGTACTGGGTGCATTTTATCATGGCACCAACATCACCAATTTACAGTACAGGTGTGTTTTATCATGATGCCAGCAATGGTGAAGCTGTCATGTACTTGATTCAACTGAAGATTCTTCTCAACCCTAATTGGAATGGTTTCTACAGTTTGACACCCTTCCCACCAACCACTTTACAGAGTATACTCAATGTTTATTTTTAAATTAAAATAATTTTTAAATATTATTTTCATCCACAATTTAATTTTCAAAGAAGAAAAGTGTTAGTGCATGATAGTTTATGTGTGTGTTTGTATGTATGTATATACACACATATATATATATATGTACATATATATATATATATATATATATATATATATATATATATATATATACATATATACACATACATATATACACATACATATATATATGCATATATATATATATATATATATATATATACACGTATATACATATATATATATTTATATATATATATATATATATATATATATATATATATATATATATATACCCATATATATATATATATATATATGGGTATATATATATGTGTGTGCGTGTGTGTATATATACATATATGGGGGCAGGTGTTGTTTTATTATTTTACTGGATTTGTTTTTTAATGAAATATCCAAAAATCAAATTCCATATTTTCATCTTGTTATGATATGTTATGTTAGCTATCATCTGCCATAAATATAATTATATTTTTCAGATATTCTCTTGAAATATTGGTAATGGAGATTCTAGAGCTAAAATAACTGATGTCTGTCTAGCTGTCAGCTTGTCAATTGCAACTCTAGAAATGTCTATCTTTTTCCCCTTTGAATAAGTCTCTTTTAAATGTAATTTGGAGAAGATATATATATATATATATATATATATGTGTGTGTGTGTGTGTGTGTGTGTGTGTGTGTGTGTGTGTGTGCGCGCGCGTGCGTGCGTGTATGCGTCTGTGTGTGTGTATATATATATGTATATATATATGTATATATATATATACATATATATATACACACACACATGTATATATATATATATATATATATATATATATATATATATATATATATATGTATATATATATATATATATACACACACACATATATACATATATATATATATATAAATATATATATATATACATGTGTGTGTGTATATATATATGTATATATATATATACATATATATATATACATATATATATATATATATATATATGTATATATGTGTGTGTGTATATATATATATATATATATATATATATATATATATATGTATATATATATATATGTATATATGCATATATACATATGTATGTACCTACATACATACATACATACATATCTATATACCAGTTGATAGGATTACATTAGAAAAGTAAACAAAGAGAAAGAATGGAAGGGATATGCAGATAAATAGTTAGATAGATAGACAGACAGATAGATATATTTCTTTATTAGCCACAAGGGCGCACAAGAAAAGGGGACAAAACAAAGACATGCCGGGGATTTTAAATACAATCATGTAAAAAAATATAAAACAAACAATTATAACAATCGACATCCCCAATCGTGGGGAGGCGCTACAAATGGGTTGTTTAATACCCCGTCGATAGAACAACCCTCAACTTCAGGAGCGTGCTGTGCGAGTGTTCCTTTCTTCCTTTTGCTCTCTTCTTCAACCTACAGGTTTATATACAGAGAAGGCCCAATCACTCGGGCGATTTTTGCCACATTCACCCACTTTTCAGTAAATTTACTGGGGTGCAGTGCCTCTCTCTCCACTCTAATTCTCCTTCTAAAGTGGTATCTAAAGAAGGGAATGAGTTGTCCAGAGAAAAAGGCATCTGTCCTCAGTCCTCTCAATCTCGTCCACCATATAACCTCTTTCACCATAGCCACTATACAGAGGAAAACCGCCTCTCTTTCATTTTTGAAAGAAGTTGGCGGTTTGATACTTACTATGGACTCAGCAGTCAACTGGATTTGTCCCATATGCAACAGCAGTTGTTCCGCGTAGTCCCACAGGTCGGTAATGCCCGGGCAGTGTACAATTGTGTGCAGGATGGTTTCAATGTTCTGCGCGCAATGTCCTGGACACATCCTCTTGGAAGGATCCCTGCCGGGGTGTCCATGCTTGTAGATCTTGTCATGAACTAGTAGAGCTCCTCGGTAGCACTGCCAGGCCAGGGACCTCTGGAAGTTGTCCATAGGTCCCGGGCGGAAAGTCCTACCAAACAGACTGATGAGCTCATCGTCTTCGATGCCCAGAGTCTCTCCGAGCACATCATCGCCCTTGTAACGTACAATCCCTCTATAGAATGTCGAAGTGGAGTCTCCACTGATTGCTGTGCCCGCTTGCCAGAGGACTATGAGTGCCTGAGCGCATTCAATGTGCCAGGCGCGCATCGTTTTTGGTCTTTTCTTGACCAAGGACTGCAGCTCCGTCAGCGAGATGAGCTGCGGGAAAGTCTGTCTCACAAACGGTGCCCACACCGGTTGGGGGTCGGTGAGGAATACCTGGAGATGCCACAGCCTCAGCGCATGTTTGCACATCATCAGCCACAGCATTCCCATCCCTCTGTTGGAAGGGTGCTGACAGCAGATGGATCTCCTCACCAGCGGAGCCTGCTTCTTCCACAGAAACTGGAAGAGCATGAGTTCCATCTTGGCGAGGTGTTCACGGGGACAAGGTGCGACAGTCAAGCAGTAGTAGATGACAGACGCTATGAAAGTGTTTGCCACCTCCGCTCGACCTTTCAAGGACAGTTTGCACTCTGCCCACTTCTGGGTGAGCGCAAACACCTTGGCCGTGACCTCATTCCAGTTTTTCTCCATCTGGAGGTCTGGACCGAACCAGACCCCGAGCAATTTCACCGGTCTGTCCGTCCAGCGTCCAACGACGCTGTCGGACGTCATCGGTTTGCCTCTCCACGTACCGAGTTGCAAACCAACAGACTTGTCCGGGTTTAGTTTTGCTCCCATCAGTGTTTCATATTCTTTCAGTAAGTTGCCGATCACTCCGATTTCCAAGGTGCTCAACACCATTACCGTCACGTCATCGGCATAAGCCGACGCCGCTTTGCGCAGTCCCGGTTCTAGAGAATACATACAGAATGGAGGAGAGAGGGCATCCCTGTCAAATGGAACACGTGATTGCGAATGGCTCCGATAGGTAGCCGTTCACCTTGACCCTCGAGCAGATGCTGGTGTGCATCGCCTTGATCCAGCTTCTGAAAACGGGACCGAAACCGGCCGCCTTGAGAACCGCTTCCAAATATCGATGGTCGACTCTAGACAGACAGATAGATAGATAGATAGATAGATAGATAGATAGATAGATAGATAAATTTCTTTATTAGCCACAAGGGCACAAAAGAAGGGGACAAATAGAAATGGGGAGTTTACATACAGGTATATGAAAATAAAACTATTAATAAAATAACAAATAACAATTGAAATCCCCAATAGGGGGGAGGCGTTACACAGGGGTTGTACACACCCCGAAAAAATGTACAACTCTCATCTCCAGGAGCACCAAGAGTGAGTACTCCCCTCCTCTCTTCCTCTTTTTCCTCAACCTACAGGCTTATATATAGAGAAGGCCCAACCACTTGGGCCATCTTTGCCACATTCACCCACCTTTTATAAAATTTGCTGGAGTACAGCACCTCTCTCTCTCCATCCTGATTCTTCTTCCAAGATAGATAGATAGACTGGCAGACAGACAGACAGATAGCTATCTAGCTAGATAGATAGGTAGGTACATAGGTATTTAGGCAGGCAGACAGTTAGAGAAATAGATAGGTAGGCAAATAAAGAGAAAGAAGAAAAATAGAGAGATAAGTAAAAAGAAGGAAAGAGATTATGTATGCTTATATACGTGTGTCCACACACACATATATGTACACACACACACACATATATATGTATACACACACAACACACATAGATATATATATGTACATGCACACATACATGCATACACACACACACATACATCGTGAAACTAAAAAAACTGTTATTGTATCTCTATGTTCATCTTGATTATTTTGAACTAGATGTGTGTGTATATATATATATATATATATATATATTTGTATGTGTATATATACATATATGTGTGAAAGAGGGGAATAGTATATTGTCTTATTCATTTCAAGTTGTACAATATTTAATATATCCTGACATCAGTTCCACTCAGATATTTCAGAAATCTAAAGAAAAATATTTTAGTTTCTCTTCATCCAAAAACAACAGCAGCAACAACAACCACCACAACAACAACCACCACCACCACAACAACAACAACAATAATAATAATAATAAACATAAGCATAATAATAAAAAAAAATTTCAAACAATTAGATGAAAGAATATTTCTTAATCACCATGTTAAAATAAGAAAGATATTGAGACGATACTGAATCGGCATTGTAGGATAGTAATTTCAGTCCAACTGTAGCTTCATTAACTCTTAACACCCTGCTCAGCACGAAGCAACATTGAAATGTACAAAACAGCACTATGACTGCATCACATTAACCCTTTAGCATTTACATTACTCTATATATTCTATTGTGTTTTCATGGTAAAGGATCAATCTCACATAATTATCTCACATAATATCGAATCTATGAGATTTTGATATTTATTTTGAGAACAATACCTTAACATCTGTATGAGTGGCTGGTTACAGTTGGTTTGAACAGAAAGAGGTGAGAGAATTCTGGCCGGATACAGCCTGTTTAAAGGCTAAAGGGTTAATAACTAAATTGTTTTGCTTACTACTATCAATTTTCACTACAATCTGTTGACTAGTAAAGATACTATAAGCATTTGAATAAATTTCCCACATAGCTCTTAACATCCTGTTATGCATGAAGCCACATTAACAAGGCCTTCTTTAAAAGAACAAAAACAGCACTATGACTGCATCACATTAGTACCTAAAGTCTTTAGTCTACTATTATAAATTGTCACTACAATCTGTTGACTAGTAAAGATACTATAAACGTTTGAATTAATAAAAAAACTGGTCAGTTTCAGAAAGTCGGTACAATGCAGTAGAAATATATAAAGGGCAAATAATGATAAATAAAACAAAACAAAGTAATGTTTTACCCATTATATTTCAATATTTCAGTGCTACTACCCACTTTTCAAATGTAAAAATGAAAACAATTCAAAACAAAATGAATGATTGATGTGTTCTTCCCTAATTTGAATTAATATACCACATAACTCTTAACGTCCTGTTCAGCATGAAGCCACATTAACGAGGCTTTCTTGAAAAATACAAAACAGCACTATGGCTGCCTTATAACTGACGCTTTCAGTCTACTACAATAAATTTTCACTACAATCAATCGACTAGTAAAGATTCTAGAAGTATTTGAATTAATATACCTCACAGCTCTTAACATCATGTTCTGCATGAAGCCTTATTAGCAACACATTCTCGAAAAGTACAAAACAGTACAATGACTGCATTACATTAAAAATGTTACTTCTAATATTGCAAATTTTCACATTCTCTCAACTAATAAAGACACTATAAATATTTGAATTAACAAACCAATTTTTAAACATTTTCTGCTAAATTATTACATGATGTTGAATAGGAATGCTATATAGTGGTCTTACATCTTACATGTTTACACTTATTTACAGTTTATGTCTACTAAATTCCACTCATAAAATAATTGGTTAACCAGATGCTTTAGTGGAAGACACATGCATCCAGGTGCCACACAGTGGGATTGACTAAAACCTAAAACTCTTTACTTGACTACACATTTATGTATCATCAACCTTTTTCCAGAGAGAGACTGGCAAACATAAGACACACACACATGCACACACTCGTATGCATACAGACACACACACACATGCTCACACATGACAGACAGACAGACAAACAGACAGACAAAGGGATAGAGAGATAGTGAAAGTTTGTGTATATAAATATAAATACATTATTTATACAGTATATATTTCAATGTTTTCTCATTCTTGCCAATAAATTCCTGGCATTGGTGGTAGTGGAGAGAGTGGTGATGGTGGTGATGTTGGGGGTGGTTTTGTTGTGGTGTTGGGGGTGGTGGTGTTGTGATGGTAGTGATATTATAGTTGTTGTTAGTAGCGATGTTGTTGTTGCTGTTGTTGCTGTTGTTGTTGTTGGAGGTGGTGGTGGCATGGTTTTTTTTTTTAATGAGAGTATATCTAAAACATGTCCTTTGTGTTTTAAGCTGGTACAATATGATTCAAGAGGGATCCAGCTGCTGTTTCTAGCAGGTGAATCAACCATCCATAGTCTCCCTTATTATCTCATATTTTGGTGGTCGTGAATCTTTCTTCCAAGAATGGCTAGGAACTGGATTGAATTGTCTTAAAAACAATTTAAATAAATGGCAAAGACAACATTACACATACACATACAATGTAAAAACTACCTAGATTGGAAATTCAATATATGATTACAGGTCTACCAAATATAAACAAAATCTTTGAGAATATGGAAGCTACTAAAAGATTCAATAAGAGAAACTTCTAGATGTTGTACAGCTTCCCTTGTTTCCTCTTTTCTTTTTCGGTTTCTTATGCATAATCCGTCTCCCATTGGCCTTCAATATTTGAAATCTTATTTTTATTTCATTTTTTTTTTATTACTTGTCTCACTAACTTTTTCGATTACCAACTGTAAGGAATACGCAATACTTCCCTTGGTCTGCCATGGCTTACTAGCTCTATATGAACGTTTAAACTGAATAAATAAATAAATACATATATGCATACATACATATACATACACACATACATACATGCATACATGGTGGCTGCCAACTCGTTTTCGAGTACGGCCACTACTTTATATCCATGTAGGAGAACTCCTACCGATGCGCTGAACGAGTGTGACTTTTTAGTCCAGCCAGCGACTTGAAAACTCTGGTACAAACACTACACTTGTGACAACTATTGACACATAGTGCTGGGCCCATGGTACCATGTGACGACAAGTGCAGAGAGATCTCCAGATATAAAGCAATGCCTGTGCCGTGAAGCTTTTATAGTGAGCAAAGGCACTGCACAAAGCCAGTCCCACTCTCTTAACCAAGATGATATTTACCAAAAAGAAGAACAAGTCAACATCATTGGATACCATCAGGGTTGCAGGTGTTATATCAGAGTTTTCCTTCTCCTAGAATTCTGCCTTGACAAAGGCTAAGGGGTGATCTCTCCCGGTGATTTTGGATGGCCATTGACTCTAAAGAGCTCCTTTGCCCTTTGACAGGTTTTGTTTTTAGTCCTGCAGGATGTCCAAAGTCACCCTCCTCACCAAGAAACCTTGGTGGGGTTGCCAGTTTAGTCGCCAATGACCCGACCATGAGACAGGTTGTACTGGGATACATGTTACCAGTAGCACCAACTGGTGACCTGACATACATACATGCATACATACATACACACACACATACATATACACACACATACATACACACACACACACACACACATACATACACACATACTTACATACATGATGGCTGCCCCCTCGTTATCGAGTATACATACACACATACATACACATACACACACACACACAGGTAAGTATGAGTCATTGATGATTTAGTGTAAAAGAATAGAAACTAATGATATAATAAAAAATATATTTGTTTATGATGCGCCTGAGATTGTGTGGCCCTAAGCTATAGCTTATTAAGCATCACCAGTCATCTCTCACTGTCATGCAACACTGCACATCTCATGCAGGTAACATGTAGCATGCTCACTCCATTTCTCTCCAGTCATCATTTACTCTATTATGTGTATCAGCTGAAAGGCTGAGGCTATGCTAGAGCACTGCCAGCTATGTTAATATAATTTAACCATTGACAAGGGGATACACCTGTAGCTGATTGATTATACCTGTAACTGATTGATTACAAACAGAAGGTAATAAATGGCTTCAGTGCAATTGATTTTCTTCTCAATTCAATATTAGGGGATTAACTGTTAAAATAAGAAATTTCTAATAAAATAGCTTTTATCTCCTGACATGTTTGTCTGTCTGTTTGCCTGTCTGTCTGTTTGTCTGTCTGTCTGTCTGTATGTCTGTTTATCTGTCTGTCTGTTTGTCTTTTTGTTTCATTTTACAGTAAAATGGTGGGGGATAAGGTGGGGGAATTAACCAAATAAACCAAATGTAAAGGATTCAATTATTAATGGTGATGAAGGTGGTGATGATGGTGATTGTGGTGGTGGCGAAGGTGGTGTTGGTGGTGGTGGTGGTGGTGGTGGTGGTGGTGGTGGTGGTGGTGGTGATTGCGGTGGTGGTGGTGATGAAGATGGTGATGATGGTGGTGGTGGTGGTGGTGGTGGTGGTGGAGGTAATGATGGGGGTGTTGTTGGTGGTGGTGTTGGTGGTTGTGGTTGTGGTGGTGAATCAGAGACAAGTGTGATGGAGGTGGGAGGTTAACATTTTTCAAACTAGAGAATAAGGAGAGAAACAATAAAAGACTGTGACAACTAAAATAATGTTTAACTAACAACAACAGCTACAACAACTACAACTACAACAACAGCCACCATAACTACAACAATAACTACAACAACTACAACAGCTACAACAATAACAGCTACAACAACAGCCACCACCACGACCACCACAACAACAACAGCCACAAAACTACAACAACAACAATAATTACAACAGCTACAGCAACAGTTACAACAACAACAACAACAACAACGACAGGATGATGATGATGATGATGATGATGATTATAAGATGCAAAGCATTAACAAAATGATTGAAAAAATCTAATTGTTTCTTTAATAAACAATCACAAACATACTCACACATACACACACATACTCACACATATACTATACACACGTTTACATGTACACACACACACACACGTTCACACACATATAGATACATACACAAATGCATACATCTACACACATATAGAGATACATGCACGTACACAGAGATACATGCTCACACATATAGATATATACACAAATATATAGATGCACACATACACACACAAACACCACACACAAATTTACACACATACGCTCACACAAATATATATGCATACACATACATACACACATATATACATGTACTCATACACACATATAAACACTGCATGCATATGTACACCATAAATACCCACATATACATATACATGCACATATACATATATATACACCACACACACACACCATAAATACATACACATACATAGTGACCACACACACATATACCACATGCACACCACTAATACATACACATACATAGTGACCACACACACATATATACCACACGCACACCACTAATACATACACATACATAGTGACCACACACACACACATACTTCCCATGCAAGTCCACACAGACAGCACACACACACAATGCACACTTGACACACATGCACTACACACCATCCACACACACAACTACCACCACCACACAACACACACACAGACACACAGACACACAGGCACACACACCACCACCACACAACACACACCACCACCACACAACACACACACAGACACACAGACACACAGGCACACAGACACACACACCACCACCACACAACACACACAACAGACACACAGACACACACACCACCACCACACAACACACACAACAGACACACAGGCACACTGACACACACACCACCACCACACAACACACACGACAGACACACAGACACACAGACACACACACCACCACACAACACACACACAACAGACACACAGACACACACACCACCACCACACAACACACACAACAGACACACAGGCACACTGACACACACACCACCACCACACAACACACACGACAGACACACAGACACACAGACACACACACCACCACCACACAACACACACGACAGACACACAGACACACAGACACACACACCACCACACAACACACACAACAGACACACAGACACACACACCACCACACAACACACACGACAGACACACAGACACACACACCACCACCACACAACACACACGACAGACACACAGACACACACACCACCACCACACAACACACACGACAGACACACAGACACACAGACACACACACCACCACACAACACACACGACAGACACACAGACACACACACCACCACCACACAACACACACAACAGACACACAGGCACACACACCACCACCACACAACACACACAACAGACACACAGACACACTGACACACACACACCACCACCACACAACACACACAACAGACACACAGACACACACACCACCACCACACAACACACACAACAGACACACAGGCACACTGACACACACACCACCACCACACAACACACACGACAGACACACAGACACACACACCACCACCACACAACACACACGACAGACACACAGGCACACACACCACCACCACACAACACACACAACAGACACACAGGCACACTGACACACACACCACCACCACACAACACACACGACAGACACACAGACACACACACCACCACCACACAACACACACGACAGACACACAGACACACACACCACCACCACACAACACACACAACAGACACACAGGCACACACACCACCACCACACAACACACACAACTGACACACAGACACACACACCACCACCACACAACACACACAACTGACACACAGACACACAGACACACACACCACCACCACACAATACACACGACAGACACACAGACACACAGACACACACACCACCACCACACAACACACACGACAGACACACAGACACACAGACACACACACCACCACACAACACACACAACAGACACACAGACACACACACCACCACCACACAACACACACAACAGACACACAGGCACACTGACACACACACCACCACCACACAACACACACGACAGACACACAGACACACAGACACACACACCACCACCACACAACACACACGACAGACACACAGACACACAGACACACACACCACCACCACACAACACACACGACAGACACACAGACACACAGACACACACACCACCACCACACAACACACACGACAGACACACAGACACACAGACACACACACCACCACCACACAACAGACACACAGGCACACTGACACACACACCACCATCACACAACACACACAACAGACACACAGGCACACTGACACACACACCACCACCACACAACACACACGACAGACACACAGACACACAGACACACACACCACCACCACACAACACACACGACAGACACACAGACACACAGACACACACACCACCACCACACAACACACACGACAGACACACAGACACACAGACACACACACCACCACCACACAACACACACAACAGACACACAGGCACACACACCACCACCACACAACACACACAACAGACACACAGACACACTGACACACACACACCACCACCACACAACACACACAACAGACACACAGACACACACACCACCACCACACAACACACACAACAGACACACAGGCACACTGACACACACACCACCACCACACAACACACACGACAGACACACAGACACACACACCACCACCACACAACACACACGACAGACACACAGGCACACACACCACCACCACACAACACACACAACAGACACACAGGCACACTGACACACACACCACCACCACACAACACACACGACAGACACACAGACACACACACCACCACCACACAACACACACGACAGACACACAGACACACACACCACCACCACACAACACACACAACAGACACACAGGCACACACACCACCACCACACAACACACACAACTGACACACAGACACACACACCACCACCACACAACACACACAACTGACACACAGACACACAGACACACACACCACCACCACACAATACACACGACAGACACACAGACACACAGACACACACACCACCACCACACAACACACACGACAGACACACAGACACACAGACACACACACCACCACACAACACACACAACAGACACACAGGCACACTGACACACACACCACCACCACACAACACACACGACAGACACACAGACACACACACCACCACCACACAACACACACGACAGACACACAGACACACACACCACCACCACACAACACACACAACAGACACACAGGCACACACACCACCACCACACAACAGACACACAGGCACACTGACACA
Source organism: Eledone cirrhosa (assembly GCA_964016885.1). NCBI lineage: Eukaryota > Metazoa > Mollusca > Cephalopoda > Octopoda > Eledonidae > Eledone > Eledone cirrhosa. The sequence goes on along the minus strand of OZ024746.1, from coordinate 25,809,451 downwards.
CACACCACCACCACACAACACACACAACAGACACACAGACACACTGACACACACACCACCACCACACAACACACACGACAGACACACAGACACACAGACACACACACCACCATCACACAACACACACAACAGACACACAGGCACACTGACACACACACCACCACCACACAACACACACAACAGACACACAGACACACTGACACACACACCACCACCACACAACACACACGACAGACACACAGACACACAGACACACACACCACCATCACACAACACACACAACAGACACACAGGCACACTGACACACACACCACCATCACACAACACACACAACAGACACACAGGCACACTGACACACACACCACCACCACACAACACACACGACAGACACACAGACACACAGACACACACACCACCACCACACAACAGACACACAGGCACACTGACACACACACCACCATCACACAACACACACAACAGACACACAGGCACACTGACACACACACCACCACCACACAACACACACGACAGACACACAGACACACAGACACACACACCACCACCACACAACACACACGACAGACACACAGACACACAGACACACACACCACCACCACACAACACACACGACAGACACACAGACACACAGACACACACACCACCACCACACAACAGACACACAGGCACACTGACACACACACCACCATCACACAACACACACAACAGACACACAGGCACACTGACACACACACCACCACCACACAACACACACGACAGACACACAAACACACAGACACACACACCACCACCACACAACACACACGACAGACACACAGACACACAGACACACACACCACCACCACACAACAGACACACAGGCACACTGACACACACACCACCACCACACAACACACACGACAGACACACAGACACACAGACACACACACCACCACCACACAACACACACAACTGACACACAGACACAGACACACACACCACCACCACACAATACACACAGACACACAGACACACACACCACCACCACACAACACACACAACTGACACACAGACACACACACCACCACCACACAACACACACAACAGACACACAGACACACACACCACCACCACACAACACACACAACTGACACAGACACAGACACACACACCACCACCACACAACACACACAGACACAGACACACACACCACCACCACCACACAACACACACAACAGACACACAGACACACACACCACCACCACACAACACACACAACTGACACACAGACACACACACCACCACCACACAACACACACGACAGACACACAGACACACACACCACCACCACACAACACACACAACAGACACACAGACACACACACCACCACCACACAACACACACAACTGACACAGACACACACACCACCACCACACAACATACACACAGACACACAGACACACAGACACACACACCACCACCACACAACACACACAACAGACACACAGACACACAGACACACACACCACCACCACACAACACACACGACAGACACACAGACACACAGACACCACCACCACACAACACACACAACTGACACACAGACACACACACCACCACCACACAACACACACGACAGACACACAGGCACAGACACCACCACCACACAACACACACAACTGACACACAGACACACACACCACCACCACACAACACACACGACAGACACACAGGCACAGACACCACCACCACACAACACACACAACTGACACACAGACACAGAACACCACCACCACACAACACACACAACTGACACACAAACACCCAGACACACACACCACCACCACACAACACACACGACAGACACACAGACACAGAACACCACCACCACACAACACACACAACTGACACACAAACACCCAGACACACACACCACCACCACACAACACACACGACAGACACACAGACACAGACACCACCACCACACAACACACACAACTGACACACAGACACAGAACACCACCACCACACAACACACACAACTGACACACAAACACCCAGACACACAGACCACATACCACAAACGCTCACACACCAAATGCATAAATCACACACACACACGCTACTCACAGACACAGATACACACACACTACACATGCACACACACACACACCATACGCACACCAAATACACATATCAGACTCACACACACACTAAACATACCCATCATACACACACCACTCTCATACATAGACACACTTACATACCTAGACACACACACACACACAAACACAATCACATGCAGACACACCCACACACACACCACTTTCACAGACACACACACACACCACATGTAGCCACAGGTTTATTCAAGATTTGATAAATGTTTTGATACAAGGTTTCAGTCAAAATAACTTTGTTATATATTTTAATTATCTGTTATATTTTAATTATTTTTATCATCTTAAGAAATAATGCTTTCTTTATTAACCACAAGGGTTTACATAAAGTAGACATTAAGGACAGTACAGGACAATACAGGAGGGTACAAATGGGCATTTCTGCGTGTAAAAAAACAAAAACAGAGGATGTAACAAAAAATAACAATGAAAAATTCCCCAATAGAGTGGGAGACTTCCGAGGGACATTTGTGGAGAAAGCCCATTAAAAGGCCACAGTGACCCTGACCACCAGGGCAAGTGCCCTCTCCCAGTTTTCCACCTTTAATTTACAGACACATACTCAGAGTAGGCCCATTCACTTGGGCCATTCTTGCTTCTCTCACCCATCTTTCAACAAAATAATAATAATAATAATAAAAATAATATTAATGCGTCTCCTTTTGAATGACTATTTCTGTTGCTGGTGGTCCTATGATGGATAGGAGTGGGGGGGGGGACAGCAGTAGCAGCAGCAATAACAACAACAACAACAACAAAAACAAAAACAAAAACAACAGCATCAACAATAACAACAAAAACAGTAGCAACAACCACAATAATAACATCAACAGAAATAACCACAAGAATTAAACATACCTTCGTATATATTCAATTTAATCAAGAACTGTTGGTGAGTTTTATGTTTTATTTCAACAAAAATCTCTTAATTTCAATAGAAATGGTAAAATAGTAATTCCACTTTTATTTATGGAAATTCATTTTCTTTTCCTGCAAATAGTTTTATATCCATTGTTCTTGTTTTACTGCAAAACGGGATGATTGGAAACATTTTGTATAAATCTTCCCAGGATTAATTATTCTGAATCAGAGAGCCTTTCACTAAACACCTTAACTGATTAATTCTCAAGGGATGACAACACTTAATTTACATTAAACCTTTTGATACCAAACTTACATTAAACTGTTCCTATAACCACTAGACTGGCACTTTATTTCATCAACACTGGAAAAATGAAAAGCGAAGTTGACCTCAGTGGAATTTGAACCTCAGTGGGTTTTGAACACTAAAAAGCAAAGTTGACCTTAGTGGGATTTGAACCTCAGTGGGTTTTGAACACTAAAAAGCAAAGTTGACCTTAGTGGAATTTGAACCTCAGTGGGTTTTGAACACTAAAAAGCAAAGTTGACCTCAGTGGAATTTGAACCTCAGTGGGTTTTGAACACTAAAAAGCAAAGTTGACCTTAGTGGGATTTGAACCTCAGTGGGTTTTGAACACTAAAAAGCAAAGTTGACCTCAGTGGAATTTGAACCTCAGTGGGTTTTGAACACTAAAAAGCAAAGTTGACCTCAGTGGAATTTGAACCTCAGTGAGTTTTGAACACTAAAAAGCAAAGTTGACCTTAGTGGGATTTGAACCTCAGTGGGTTTTGAACACTAAAAAGCAAAGTTGACCTCAGTGGAATTTGAACCTCAGTGGGTTTTGAACACTAAAAAGCAAAGTTGACCTCAGTGGGATTTGAACCTCAGTGGGTTTTGAACACTAAAAAGCAAAGTTGACCTCAGTGGAATTTGAACCTCAGTGGGTTTTGAACACTAAAAAGCAAAGTTGACCTCAGTGGAATTTGAACCTCAGTGGGTTTTGAACACTAAAAAGCAAAGTTGACCTTAGTGGGATTTGAACCTCAGTGGATTTTGAACACTAAAAAGCAAAGTTGACCTCAGTGAAATTTGAACCTCAGTGGGTTTTGAACACTAAAAAGCAAAGTTGACCTTAGTGGGATTTGAACCTCAGTGGGTTTTGAACACTAAAAAGCAAAGTTGACCTCAGTGGAATTTGAACCTCAGTGGGTTTTGAACACTAAAAAGCAAAGTTGACCTCAGTGGAATTTGAACCTCAGTGGGTTTTGAACACTAAAAAGCAAAGTTGACCTCAGTGGAATTTGAACCTCAGTGGGTTTTGAACACTAAAAAGCAAAGTTGACCTCAGTGGAATTTGAACCTCAGTGGGTTTTGAACACTAAAAAGCAAAGTTGACCTTAGTGGGATTTGAACCTCAGTGGGTTTTGAACACTAAAAAGCAAAGTTGACCTCAGTGGGATTTGAACTCAGAGAGCAGTGAGCTGGAACAGATTCTAAGATATCTAATTCTATGTTCTAACGAGCTTTGCAATTCATAACCTATAAATAAACTTAATATATATATATAGAGAGAGAGAGAGAAAGCAACATTCTAAATATATTCCAACCTGTATTTAAAACTGGGGAAAGATGGTTGGGGTAGGAAGCAAAGACTTGGAGCTAGAATGTAAATTCTTTACAGTTAATACTCTGGAAGTTCCTGATGAAAGCAACAAAACCTCCCTGAGATTTACAGAGAAATATGAGAGTAGAAAGGAGATAGTTTTAAAACATCTTCTCTCTGAAAGTAATAATAGCTTAGCTTGACATCAGCTACCATGATGGACAGGCTGGTTAATAATAGAACTAAGACTTAATTAAGAATTTCAGAATATTCTTTTACTTGTTCTAGTCATTTGACTGTGGCTATGTTGGGGCACACAGCCTTAAAGGGATTTTAGTCAGTCATACCAACCCCACTACTTATTTTTCAAGTCTGGTACTTATTTTGGTGATTTCTATTTGTCAAACTGCTAAGCTACAGGATACAAACACAAAAACACACACGCACAATGATGGATTTCTACACAGTTTCTGTCTGCCAAATCTTACTCACAAGTCATTGGTTAACCCAAAGCTATAGTAGAAGACACCTGCCCAAGATACCAGTGTGAATAAACCTGAAAATGTGTGGTTGTGAAACAAACTTCTTCCATGCATTTAACTAATCCACAGCAATTCATTATTTACTTTATAGTGTGAGAGGTATTGACAATTGGCTTAAAAAGTACATAAAGTTCCCTTCCAAATAGAACCACTCAAGTATTTTTAGATTTGAAGCTATTTTTCCTTCTAAGACAAAATAAAGAAAAGACAAAAGATAATGTAAGAAACAAGCAATGATCTCAATGTTCTTTCAGGGGTAAGATATCAAAAAATGAGACAGATTGTTGAACATCTAAGGAGTTGGTAATATCACAGATGCTATAATATATAACTATTTTAAACCTGACAAGTAGCATTAGATCACTTTTCATTTGATAGCATAAATGTATGTGACTTAATAGTTAGGGTTTTAATTCACAATTGTAAGGTTCTGAGTTCAAATCCCATCAGTGTGTTGTTTCATTAATACACTTTATTTCATGTTGTTCCAATCCATTCAGCTGAAAAAAATGAGTTAGTTGTGTGTATGTATTTAAAGGGCTGACCATCTCATATGCTATGTCATGCTGAAAATTATGTTAAGAGCTCATGTATCTGTGGAATACTCAGTCACTTTCATATTAACTTCATAATCAGGCTGTTCTGTTGATCAAATAACTGGAACACTCATCGTCAGGACTGATGGAAGTCCAACAAAACAACAGATTATAGATTTAAGAAGTGAGACAAATTGTTGTACATTTAAGATTTTAATAATATCACAAAAACTACAATATATCTATATATAACAATTAAACCTGACAATAAGTAACATTAGAAACACATTTCACTTAATATCTTGTCTACTTTCTCTGCTCCAATCACTTGTGTTTCATTGATTTGTTCTTAATCTCCATAATATAGCCTTTAACTTTTTCGTTACCATATTTGTCAGGAAAGACACTGCCTATAATTTTCAAATAAGTTTGAAAATAATCAAGAATTTGGAGAGATTTAGTAATATATCTAACTTTATCTTTATTAAACTAGTGTTTAGAACATAACTTAACAAAGATTCTGATAAAATTGTGATGGAAGGATTTTAGATAAATATAAACATTTAAAAGTAAACAGCTTAGTGCCACAGAACCAAGAGCAGTTTCAGTTGGCTTGGCATCAAGAAGGTTAAATTTGACAACAAGTAACCTAAGAAAAACAATTCACTTGATAGCTTGTCTTATTTTCTCTAACCCAATCTTTTGTGTGGCTCATTGATCTTTCTTTCTGTACATATTTCAATATTTAATAATTCAACATGTCACTCTCTTAAGCAAACACAGATGTTCCACTTTGCCATAATTCCTGGAACATTTTGACAAGAGGATGTTTCCTGAAATATATAAAAGTCCAATTAAACATTTCTAAGGTAACAATCGTTCTTGTTATTTAATGTCCTATATATAGCATTGTTGTAGCAATCTAATGCGTAGTTTGCTACACTTTCCACAATCCTTCAAGCAAACTACACTGCTAATCTTTAATTGGTTTTCTAGAGCATGCTTACTACTATACCTTATACCACTATATCATTACTGTCTACCACTATACCACTATACCACTATACCACTATACCACTAGACCACTACACCATTACTGTCTACTGCAATACCACTACTGCCAACCACTATACTACTATACCACCACTCTATACTTCTATACCACCATAACACCACTCTCTACCACTATACCACTACTGTCTACCACCATACCACCACTCTCTATCACTATACCACTCTATCACCACTGTCTACCTCTATACCACTATACCACAACTGTCTACCACTACACCACTATACCACCACTGTCTACCACTATGCCATTGTACCACAACTATCAACCACTATACCACTACTGTCTACCAATGTCTACATCTCATAGTAGTGTCTCTCTCTCTCTATCTATCTGTAATGAGATAATAATTCTAGTAAATATTTACAATATTCTTCCTTAATTAATTCAAAAACTGTGTATTTCATGAGAAATACAGTCAGAAAAGTGTTAAAATGTTCTTATGAGCAGCATGGTAACATAATCATATTACAGTTTGGTGTACCAGCTTGAAAATTAGTAGAATTCTCTGATGTAAAATTACCAGCCAATATTTTTACTTAAAAAATTAGTAAAATTCTGTGATGTAAAATTACCCACCAATATTTTACTTCAAAAATTAGTAAAATTTTGTGAGGTAAAATTACCTGCCAATATTTTTACTCCATTTTACCAAAACACCTTACAGGAAAACAATTTTTCTTTTAAATGTAAATAATTTAATCCTTTCAAAAGCAATTTAAATCAAACAGAAAGATTCAGTTTTATATATTTATTATTTCATAACATAAACTAAATATTATATATAATGCATAGATATATAGCATATTAAAATATGTGTGAAATGCAGCACTTTGATTTTAAAAAATATCTTGTTATATTCATAACATGACAAAAAAGCACTCAGTCCACGCTGTAATGTGGTTGTGTGGGTGCCATGACAAAAAGCACCCTGTCTACACTGTAAGGTGGTCAAACTGGTGCTATGACAGAAAAGCATATACAATCCACACTGTAAGGTGATTGTAGTACTCATGCAACATCAAAAAAACACTCAGTCCACCCTGTAAGGTGATCCTACTAGTGCCATGACAAAAAAGTACTCAGTCCACCCTATATAATCTTATGTACTGGTACCACAACAAAAATCACCCAGTTCACCCTGCAAGGTGGTTGTGATGTGCCACAACAAAGAAACACTCAGTCTACCCTGTAAGCTGATTGTGCTAGTGCCACAACAAAAAGGCACTCAGTCCACCCTGTAAGGTGATTATGAGGATGCCATGACAAAAAGCATCCAGTCCACCCTGTAAGGGGATTATGATGGTGCCATGACAAAAAGCACCCAGTCCACCCTGTAAGGTGATTATGATGGTGCCATGACAAAAAGCACCCAGTCCACCCTGCAAAGGGATAGTGGTGGTGCCACAAGAAAAGCTCCAAATATACAGTGTAATGTATTTAGTATTAGGAAGGACATCATCTAGCTGTAGAAAACTAAGCCCAAAACAGATCTGCATGAGCTAGTCTCATAACATGATAACTCATCTAAACCATGCAAACATGGAAGATGAACATTAAACGATGGTGATGAAGATGATGATGTTGGAAATCTGATATTCTTGGATACGTTAAAAAAAAATAGCTTTTTATAGAAGAATATGACAGATCCTCAGTCAGTTTTGATGTTGAGCATGCAGTCATTCAATCCACTAAACATCTAGCTCATAAATTGGTATGTCAGTGGTTGAGTATTCCACATGTACATACATGTCCTTTTAATGTAATCCCCAAGCTGAATCAGTGAGCCACTGTGACATATGTGACATGGCTGAATCTTTGAAATACTGGTACAATCCATCTTGTGTTATATTGTAAGGGCGGTGGATTGGCAGTATCGGTAGAGGGTCGGACACCATGCTTTCCAACATAGTTACGTCCCTTTACGATTTGAGTTCAAATCCCGCCGAGGTTGACTTTGCCTTTCATCCTTACGGGGTTGATAAAATAAAGTACCAGTAATGCACTGGGTAATTGCTGGCCTTGTGCCTAATGTAGAAACAGTTATATTGTAAGTGGCTAGGGAAGTGTATTGGCATATTGGTAGAGCATTGGGCATCATGCTTCGGGACATATTGATATTGTCTTTTACATTCTGAGTTCAAATTCCACTAAGGTTGCTTTGACTTTCATCCTTACAGGGTTGATAAAATAAAGTACCAGTAACACACTGGTGTCGATATAATTGACTTCTCCTCCTCCAAAATTGTTAGCCTTCTGTCTAAATCAGAAACCATTATTTCTGTGCATAAAGCCGAGGTTAACTTTGCCTTTCATTCTTACAGTGTCGTTAAAATAAAGTACCAGTAATACACTGAGATAATTGCTGGCCTTGTGCCAAAAGTAGAAACAATTCTTGTTAGAGCATCTGACAACATGCTTTGCAGCATATAGTTACATCCCTTTATATTCTGAGTTCAAATCCCACCAAGGTTAGCTTTGCCTTTCATCCTTACAGGGTCGATAAAATAAAGTACCAGTAACACACTGGGGTCGATATAATTGACTTTTCCTCCCATTGTTGGTCTTGTGCCTAAATTAGAAACCATTATGTGGCTGAATATTCCACAGATGTGTGTCCTTTTAATATAATTCTAAGACAGAAGCAGGCATGGCAGAATATGTGACATGACTGGACATGTCGTTTGTATTGTATTATAGAATAAGTGGCTGAGTATTTCATGGGCATGATGATGATGACAATGATGATGATATTGGTGATAATGATGACAATGATGACAATGATGATGATGATATGACAATGATGATGACAATGATGATTTTGTTGATGATGATGTTTATGACGATGATGGTGGTGGTGGTGGTGTGGAGGGGTGATGATGATGATGACAATGATGATGATGACAACAATGATGTTGTTGATGATGATTATGTTGATGACAATGATTGCGATGATTATGGAGAGGTGATATCATCATCATCATCATCATCATCATCATCATCATCATCATCATGATTATGTTGATGACAATGATTATGATGGTGGTGGTGGTGTGGAGGGGTGATCATGATGATGATGACAATACCAGTGAGAATGGTGATGATGAAAATGATGATGATGTTGACAACAACAACAACGATGATGATGATGATGATGATGATGATGATGGCATATTACTAAAGAAAGTTAATTCATCCATTGATAAACTAAACACTAAAATGTTATATTTTATACATTTTCGCTGAAGAATGAATATTTTCCTTTTATGGAGTATATTTATTTTTATGTACTAATAATTACATTTGCTGTCATTTGTAATACTGTATAGGCATACATCTGCAGTTACACGCATACTCACACACACACACACACGCACGCACACGCGTGGACGGACACACACACACACACACACACTTGCAATTATATATATATATATATATATATATATATATATACACAGACATACATACAGAAAAATATACAAGTAACATACACACTTGCAATTATGCAAACACATACAGACACAAACACACGGACACACAGACAAGCAGATACACATACACACACAGATATACCTACAGACACGGAGACAAAAACACACAGACACACACACATACAGAGGTACACAGACACACACATACACTCTCATACACATACACAGACATACATACATATAGTTGCACACTCATACATATACACATGCATACACTCTCATACACAGACACATACATGCAGACATATACACACACAAGTATCTACACATTACAAAAGATTTATTTTGAAAAGAATGTTGTTTTTTTTATCTTTTTAGCTGTAACTGAGGAAGAAATGAGTAGGAAGTGAAATGGTTTCTGTTGTAGAATAGTTTGTTTGAGCAGGCAAAATAGCAGTTTTGAAAAGAGTTTGTTTAAAAGTAGTCACTAAGAATTCTCTGCCAGTGTTTCATGATGTCTCTACTGCGTGCGCCAATGTCATTTCATTTGATTTATTATCACAACTAAAAGTATGAAACTGTGTCCTGTCTATTTCCTCTCTCTCTCTCTCTATATATATATATATATATATATATATATATATATATATATATATATGTGTGTGCGTGTGTGTATATATATATATATATATATCCTCCCACTCTCTCTCTCTTTACTTCTCTCTCTTTACTTCTCTCTCTCAATACTTTAACAATCTAAAAGGTTCCATCATGCATAGTCTGCAGAATATCTAACAGAACAAAATACACACAAAACTTTGTTTTTATCACCAAAACCAGACGCCATTATTACTCTTCATTTCATAGTTTCTCTATTATATGGCCACATATGCAGAATGGTTAAAGGTGTTTGTGTCATAATCATTAGGTCCCAGGTTCAATCCCATTGTATGATATCTTGGGCAGATCACATTTACCATTGCCATGCGAGTGAAATTGAGTAGACAGAAACTGTTTGGAAGCCTGTATGATAGACTATACCTGTAATTCAAAGGGCCAGCATTGTCACACACTGTCTTACTATGCCGACTGTGAAGTTACCCATCTGTCTTTGCACATGCCTTTTAAAGCTTTCAATCCATCATCAACATTCTGAGCTCTCCTGCACTATTCATTCTGGATCTCATACATATCATTATCATCATTATCCATTGTTTAACGTCCATTTTACATGTTTGCATGGGTTAGATGGATTGTCACATTATAAGATTTGTCAGGTTCATGGTCACGTCTTGTTCATATGGATCTGTATTTTGGCTAGGTTTCTATGGCTGGATGCCCTTCCTTACACCAACCTTACAGTGTGGGCTGAGTGCTTTTTATTGTGACACTGAAATGACCAGTTTACAGGGTAAACTAGGCACCTTTTGTCTTGTCACCAACATGACCACCTTACAGGGTGTACATATATGTATATATAGAAAGAGAGATTAAACTATATTTCCATATATATATATATATATATAATATAAGATCAAAAGATGGTTAAAAGAGTTGCATTGCTTTATTGTGCTACAATAAAACTCACCTCCTACATATATATATATATATATATATATATATATATATATATATATATATACGATATTAATAAATGGAAACTATATTTATAAAACCATATTTATTTCATTATATATATTTCAAGGATACCAAGTTACATTATGGTATGCCTTCATCAGACAAAATACAATATATAACAGTTTTATAAATAGACATTGACGTACCCCTTTTAAAAATTGACCATTGTTTTTGGAGGCCATCAGGATAGTGATTTGTTTACTTTAGTAAGTCATAGTGTTAAGAGTAAGTAAAAAGATGGAGAGAGAGAGAGAAACGTGGAGAAAAGAAAGGGAGAGATAGATAAAGAAAAAGAAGAAAACAAAAAGAAAAGAGAACATATATAAAGAGAATATATATATATATATATATATATATATATGGGTGTGTGTGTGTGTGTAGAAGGTGTTGTAGTTTCCTTGAAACATTGTGGAATATGAGTTACAAATATGACTAAGAAATAAGTAGGTAGAGTAATAAAATGAAAACATTGAACTGAAATAAGAGTGAGGACGATAGAAAGTTATCTTAGCAATTTTTGATGATCCCAAATATTTTGGGATTTTCCATCCATTATCAAGGGCAGTCCATAGGAGATGGGCCTCAGAGAAAAACCTGGGAAATGTTGTGGGTGGCTGTTCGATTTATTTTCAATGAAAAAATATTAAAGTTTAATGTTGTTTGCACATGTATGTAAGGAGAACGTGTGTGAGTATGTGTATGATATATGCATGTGTGTAAGTGTGTATGTGTAATGAAGAATAGATTTTTAGGGAGTAAGGGAGTAAAGATGAATGACTTGTAAGAATTGTGCTGCAAGCCATGTACAGTTACAGTTGTCAAGATAAAATATTTCAGTTAGAACAGCAGAAAGGAAATTAAATTATGATACCAAGGCAAATTTATGATATAATGGTGTAATTGTTAGAATCTTAGATAGAAAATCTTATGGCATTTACTTTGTCTCTTTGCTCTCTGTGTTCAAATCCTGCTGAGTTCAATTTTAGTTTTTATCATTTTATGGTTGTTAAATAAAGTGTCAGTTTATGGCAGGGGATTGGCAGAATTCTTAGTATATTGGATAAGATGATACCTTGTGGCATCTGTTCTGCAACTTTGTGGTCTGTGATCAAATTCTGCCACAATCAACTTTATATTCCATCCTTTTGAGATCAATAAATTAAAGTACAACTTCATGGCAGTGGATTGGCAGAATTCTTAGATGCTTGATGATATTTGTTCCATTCTGTGTTGTGTATTCATATAGAGTCTATCCTTCTATCATGTAGAATCTTTCCCTTTCATTCACTGCTTCATTCTCTTTTTTGTTTTCTTCTTTCCCTTTCCTTTTTTTCCTTTAAATATTATCATTTTGTCTAACTTTACAATGTTTTCTTAAGGCATACACTTTGACAATATTTATGTAAATAAAATATATATATAATTAAAAAATCTTCTACCTAAAGCAAGGCTACTGGAAAAGCCAAGCACCTTCACAAGCATTCCCTGGTACTTCAATAAGGCCAGGTGATAGCAAGGTCAATGTGCTGGAATAGCCAAGTACTCTCACCAGCATCACCAGATACTTCAGTAAGATGAGCCACCAGCAATGACAAGAACTTTGTTGTCAACAGTCCAGTCCTCTAAACATCTTGAATGTCATAGGCAGAAAAACATAGTTTATTGATATATCACAGTATTTCAGTAGTTTATTCCATTTGGCTACAGATATAGTGACTGCCACCCGACACCCACAACCTAAGAGTTGTGTTCAATATGAGGCATCTAATCTCTTGCCCAATGGCAAACGGCTACATTATCACACCTCTTCCCATTGACCCTGGGGATACATTAGAGCTTATAAAGTTTAACCCTTTTGATACTAGTCCACCTGAAACTACCCATGGTTCTGTAATACACAAATGCTTATCTTTAAAGAGTTTATGTTAATCTAAAAACTTCCATCATACTTTTATATAAGAACATTTGTTAAGTTATGTTCTAAATATAAAATTAATGATACAAAAGTTAGTTATATCACTAAATCCTTCCAAATTCTTTATAACTTTCAAAATCATTTGAAAATCAAAGACAGCATCTCTCATTAAGAATATGGTAATGAATGGTTAATATCTGGTTTCTGTCAAACAAAGTTCTTTTAATAGAAATAAAACAGACTATTTTCAAATGTGAATTATATATAACTAAATAAATATATTTTGACAGGAACATTAAGAAAACCTAACAAATAAACAACTTTATTTTGTTTTTTAGTTCTCAGTTCATGTTATCTTTCAGGCCTTGAGACTTTAAATATTATCTTATATATTTATCAGGAATGGTTAACAAAAATACCTAGCAAGACTTATTTTAAAAACACAGTAACTGGCTGACATTTTCTTGGATGATTTCCTGCTGAAAGGCATAATGAGGAATAAACAGTTGTTGACACCCCAAGAAATAATTTTATCTTTTATATTATTTAATTAATATGTATGTTATATATTTTTTTTACTTATGTTTTTCATTTATATTTGTATTATTTTTTAATGATTTAATTCATCAGTCGATAATTGAATAACTTCTACCACTCCTCTTTTCTATGTTTTCTCAAGCTAGTCAATTTTCCAGAGGCTACACAAATGTTTGAAATTTATTATAAATTTTTAAATATCGAATCTTAAGCATGGCTTGCTTGTTTTAAAAGTCAACAACAACAATTTCAAAATTGTTAATAATGGCCAGGAAGTGAGAAAATAATGAAATTCTTTGGTTGTAAATTTGATAAATAATAACTAAAAGATGTGTAAATATTTATAAATTCACAAACTCTCTCTCTGTCTCCCTTGACCAGGCCAGCTCTCTCTCTCTCTCTCTCTCTCTCTCTATATATATATATATATATATATATATATATATATATATATATATATCACATAAGAAACGGAGAATCAATGCTGCAACGAATAAAATATAAAATTTATTAGACATATTACAATCGTTTCTCTGGCGACCAGCTCGAGGCATGATCAATGCAATGATCGAACCTGACTCTGAAATCGCAAGATCCTCAGATACGTCTTGATTCTACGATATATATATATAGGGAGAGAGAGAGAGGGGGGGAGAGAGAGAGAGAGAGAGAGAGAGAGAGAGAGAGAAGGGGGTGCTGAAAAGTTCCCGGCTTGATCACTGCTACAGAAGCCTGGTTCGAGGGCCAACTTTCTGAGCTCTTTTTACAGGGCTTAGAAAGACTGAAGGACTGCTGCAATCATCATCAATCACCTTTTAACGTCCATTTTTCTATGCTAGCATGGGTTAGACGAGTATGTATACAACCTCTCAAGTGTTGGTGCCACAAAAAAGCACCTAGTACACACTTTAAAACTATAAGAACAATGTCAAAAGGGTTAAGTGTTGAGAGGACTTCAGTTGTGTCAAAGACATGAACACCTCCCTAATGCTATAGAGTAGTGTATGTAAGTAGGATGTTGGGCTCCAGCTGGGTATTTATTTCGTCTATAATTACCAATCCAACCTTTGCTAGGAGGAAAAAATGGACATTGATGATGATGATATATATATCCATTGATCAGGCTAGACAATTGCTAAGGAAAACATCAATTTGCAATTAGCAGCTGTTAATAGCATCTGGTTTTGGTATTTACTCCTGATTTGAATTCTAATGAAATATTGTATGGTATAGTGTAGGAAGGTATTGGTGTGGGCTGGTGTGATAAGGTCTGGTAAGGTGTAGTGTGGTGTGGTGTAGTGTGATGTGGTGTGTTGTGGTGTGTTAGGGTATGGTGTTGTGGGGTGGTGTGGGCTGGTGTGATAAGGTCTGGTAAGGTATGATCTGGTGTAGGTTGGTAAGGTGTAGTGTGGTGTGGTGTAGTGTGATGTGGTGTGTTGTGGTGTGGTAGGGTATGGTGTTGTGTGTTGTGGGGTGGTATGGGCTGGTGTGATAAGGTCTGGTAAGGTATGGTCTGGTGTAGGTTGGTAAAGTGTAGTGTGGTGTGGTGTAGTGTGATGTGGTATGTTGTGGTGTGGTAGGGTATGGTGTTGTGTGTTGTGGGGTGGTGTGAGCTGGTGTGATAAGGTCTGGTAAGGTGTGGTCTGGTGTAGGTTGGTAAGGTGTAGTGTGGTGTGGTGTGGTGTAGTGTGGTGTGGTATGGTCTGGTGTGATGTGGTAGGGTAAGGTGTGGTGTGGTGTGATGTGGTGTAGTGGGGTGTGGTATGGTGTGCTATGGTGTGGCATGGTCTTGTGTGGTCTGGTATAGTTTGGTGTGGTATGGTGTGTTTTGGAGTAGAGTAGTGTTGTATGGTCTGGTGTGGTTTGATGTACTGTGGTATGGTCTGATGTAGGATGATAAGGTTTAGTGTGGTGTATTGTGGTGTGGTGTGGTTTGTTCTGATGTAGTGTGATCAGGACCAAATCTAGACCTTGGCCGGCTCGGGTCAGTTCACGTTTCGTGGGCCCC
>OZ024746.1:25715626-25788126 GCA_964016885.1 Eledone cirrhosa | reverse complement strand
ATTGACACATAGTGCTGGGCCCATGGTACCATGTGACGACAAGTACAGAGAGATCTCCAGATATAAAGCAATGCCTGTACCGTGAAGCTTTTATAGTGAGCAAAGGTACTGCACAAAGCCAGTCCCACTCTCTTAACCAAGATGATATTTACCAAAAAGAAGAACAAGTCAACATCATTGGATACCATCAGAGTTGCAGGTTTTATATCAGAGTTTTCCTTCTCCTAGAATTCTGCCTTGACAAAGTCAGGTCACCAGTTGGTGCTACTGGTAACATGTATCCCAGTATAACCTGTCTCATGGTCGGGTCGTTGGCGACTAAACTGGCAACCCCACCAAGGTTTCTTGGTGAGGAGGGTGACTTTGGACATCCTGCAGGACTAAAAACAAAACCTGTCAAAGGGCAAAGGAGCTCTTAAGAGTCAATGGCCATCCAAAATCACCAGGAGAGAAGACCCCTTATATATATACATACATATATATATACATACACACATTCACATATATATATACATAAATATATATATATATATATATATATATATATATATATATATACAATATATTAATAAATGGAAACTATATTTATAAAACCATAATTAATTTATTATATATATTTCAAAGGCAACTAAGGCAGTTTTGGTGCGCTTTCATCAGATAAAATACAAAATTTGTTTTATAAATATTAACATACCCATAGAAAAACAACCTTGACGGTTGAAGGTTGTTCTTCTGCGGGTATGTTAACATTTATAAAACAAATTTTGTATTTTATCTGATG
The DNA here is from genome assembly GCA_964016885.1 of Eledone cirrhosa. Taxonomy (NCBI): domain Eukaryota; kingdom Metazoa; phylum Mollusca; class Cephalopoda; order Octopoda; family Eledonidae; genus Eledone; species Eledone cirrhosa. The sequence goes on along the minus strand of OZ024746.1, from coordinate 25,787,345 downwards.
AAAGCGCACCAAAACTGCCTTGGTTGCCCTTGAAATATATATAATAAAATAATTATGGTTTTATAAATATAGTTTCCCTTTATTAATATATTGAATATTTACTCCAGTAAACTGTTGAGTGCTTTATATGAGTTATAAAACTTTTAAGCTTGTTGAATCCCAACAAATTAAATATAACTTCTGCATATATATATATATATATGTCTGTGTGTGTGTGTGTGCGTGCACGCGCGTGTGTGTGTGTATGTGTGAGGTTCAATCAGGCATAACCGCAGTAAGTACGGTACTCAATACATAGTAGAATATATAATGTTTAATACCGAAGTGCCTTCTACAGGACTAGAACTGTTTCATTCGAAAGAAATCATCAGGAAATATATATATATATTAGGAAGTGAGTTAGCAGCTGAAGTGTATGATAAAGTTATATCTGTTTACATACAGAGTGGGTAACCAGGACTGCACCAATGTGTACATTAATGTGTCTGCTAGGCTTACTCTGAGCCTTTTTCTTTCCAAGTTCTTTGTGTGTATGTATGTATGTATGTTCTTCTGGTTTGATAATTTCACAATTTTTTGCCAATAGAGAGAGAGTCGGTTTCTAACATAGTTACAAGACTCTCACATTAGAATTTACACATCAACTAGGTAGATATGTATGTCTGCATGCATGTGTGAGCAGGTATGGATGTTACTGTATGTGTGGATGTTTTGAGTTGTATGTGTGCATGTATATATGCTTTGTATCTGTACATGTGTATATGCAGTTATTAGATATAACATTTTTGGAATGTTTTACATATTTTTACTGTTCCATTAATGGATTGTACTTGTAATTTCCTAACTAGTTGTGTTCTTTCTGTTTCTGTGAAGCCCAGCTTCTCAAGATTTGTATTGAGGCAGTTACTAACATATCCCAGTGCCCCAATATATGTATGTATGCATGTATGTTCTTCTGGTTTTATAATTTCACAAATTTTTGCCAATAGAGAGTCGGTTTCTAACATAGACACAAGACTCTCTCATTGGAATTTACACACCAACTAGGTAGATATGTATGCATGTCTGCATGCATGTGTAGATATGGATGTTATTGTATGTGTGGATGTGAATGTTTTGAGTTATATGTATGTATGTGTATATTTTTAGTATCTGTACATGTGTATATGCAGTTATTAGATGCAACATTTTTGGAATGTTTTACATACTTTTACTGTTCCATTAATGGATTGTACTTGTAATTTCCTAACTAGTTGTGTTCTTTCTGTTCCTGTGAAGCCCAGCTTCTCAAGAATTGTATTGAGGCAGTTACTAACATATCCTAGTGCCCCAATAGTCACAGGCATAAATCTGAAGGTGTAATCAGGATGGAGTATCTGCAGATTTCTCATCAGTTCTGCATAAATATTCTCCTTTTCGCTAATCTTTGATATTATATTGGCATCTGCTGGGCAGCTAACTTCCACTATTGTGCTTCTTTTCCCTGTCCTATATCATAATATCTGGTCTATTATGCCTGCATTTTATTGGGGTTTTTACTGGAACATTCCACCAGTACCCTTTCATATTATGTATATGTATGTTTTCCACATTGCTGTAGCTTTTAATGTGTTTATTATCGGGGCTATCTTTTCTACGGATTGCATTGTGCAGTGTTTTGGCCACTACATCATGCCTCGTAGGTAGATAGTACCGCGATGACATCTTTGGACAGCTGCTTATGATGTGGATGACATCTTCGATGTTAATTCTGCAGAGTCTGCATTTGTTATCGCATCTAGCCTGCATCCCTATCTCTTTTGTGAATCAGGTATTTCGTGTTGATTTCCTGTTCTTGGATTGCAAAAGCGTATCCTTCAAAGTGGGAGCCAATATAGCGGTTGTTGGTCCAAGATAGACTACTTTCTTTATCTATATTACTCTCACTCTGGAGCTTCCTGGCAACATATCCATGCATGATTTTTTGCTGATAAGCATGCAGTTTTTACTCATACACTTTATTTTGGCTTGGTTTTTACAACTGGATGCCCTTCCTAACACCAACCAGTTTACAGAAGGTACTGGGAGCATGGTTTCTATGGCTAGATGCCAACCACTTTACTGTGTGAACTGGGAGCATGGTTTCTACAGTATGTATGTAGACACACACATACACATACATGTGTGTGTGTGTGTGCATGCATGTTTTTGCTATTGAGTGATAACTCATGCATCATGGTTCTTTACTAAGAGAAGTGCAGCTCATCATTTTAAGCAGTAGAGACAATGCGTAATTAACCCTTTCGTTACCATATTTCTAATAAAAGACACTGCCTATGGTGTTCAATAAATTTTGAAAATAATCAAGATTTTGGAAGGATTTAGTAATAATATAACTAACTTTTACATTATTAGCTGGTATTTGGAACATAACAAATGTTCTTACATGAAATTATATTCGAAGGTTTTTTTAGATAAATATATATATTTTAAACTTTTCATTACCATACTTCTAATTAAAGTCACTGCCTATGATTTTCAAATCCTTCTGAAAATAATTAAGAATTTGAAGGGATTTAGTAAAATAACTTATTTTTAAGTTAGACATGGTGTGGGCCATTACTGACTGAAACCTATCAAAGTTATCAAAGAGGGTTTTTAAATCATCCAACTGTAGAAAACCTGCCAGACAGTCCTATGCGAGCAAGACAATCACTCTTGCCTCAAGTGGGAATACCCCCGTCCAAACCCATGCAAGCGTGGAACACGGACGTTAAACGTTGATGATGATGATGATGATGATGATAAACATTTTAAAACCAACAGTTCTGTACCAGGGGCAACTTTAGGTGGTTTTGTATCCAAAAGCTTAATGAGTGTTTCCTTAGTTTGTAGATCAAATATATTTCATATCTTTAATTTGAACACTGCCACCTAGTCCACCTGGTCCATGAGTGCCTCTAGATCATGAGCTAAATACCCTTCACAAATAGCTAATAAATTATAATCACACTGAGCACCTTAGTGCTGTAATGAGGTAGTACCAGTGCAAAGATGTAAATCACCTAGTCCATCTGGTGCCATGATGTAAAGCACCCAGTCCACCATGTAAGAGGATAGTACTTGTTCCTTGATGAAATGCTCCCAGTACATGATGTAAAGTGGTTGGCATTATGAAAGGCACCCTGCTCCCAGTACATTCTGTAAAATGGGTGGCATTAGAAAGGGCATCCAGCTGTAGAAACCATGCTCCCAGTACACACAGTAAAGTGGTTGGCATTGTAAAAACCAAGCCCAAACAAAGTGTATGAGTAAAATCTAGTTATTTGATAGGTCTGATATCAGCACATAACAGCGATCTAACCCATGCAACCATGGAAAATATACGTTAAAAAATGATGATGATGATGCTGTAATATGAAAGTTTCAGTCACATTTTGTAAAAATTAGTAACTAGCCGCTATTAAATACTTAATGAATTTAATTCTGTCTAATTATATTTAAAATCAATTATAAAATTATATTGAACATGAAGGGGAACAGTTTGAACAGTTTAATTAATTTACAAACTAAATTACAACTTATAATTATCTAATTATTGTTCATTCTGGTTGAATTAACAGGAAATATTTAATTAGAGAACTGTCTCAATTAGATTGTCATTCTAACAATTAGTTACTAATTTTTACCAAAATCAGGTGAAAATTTCTGTTTGCTTCATATTTCTGCTACAAACAGGCACATCCCCAATATATAAATAAATGGCTCAAGATATGACCACCATCAATGTATGTCGCACCAGATGTGACCACCAGTGTTGTATAAGTCGTACCAGATGGGACCACCATCACTGTATATGGCTGCAGATGTGGCCATCACTGCACCAAATGTTTTCATGGTGAAATCTGGTGACCAAGGCAACAACAGTAAGAAGAATGCTAGTCCTATATTCATGAAGTAACACCATTCCACCACCACCACTATCATCACTATCACACCATTGCCATTGCCATCACCACCATCATCCTCACCATCACCACCACCATTACCATTAGCACCACTATCACCATCACCACCATTATCAACATCACCATACTCATCACCACCATCATCACCATTACCATCATCATCACCACCACCATCACTATAATCACAAACACCACTCTCACCATCATTACCACCACCATCACCACAATCACTACCACCACCACTACCATCACCCCATCACTACTAGGAGTGATTGATGTTAGAGCTGTGAAATCTTGCATGCATTAATTTCAACTCTTCTTATTAATAACTGCATTGTTTCTTTCCAGGGACTATGTTGAAAAATAAACCTCATTTGGTCATTCCATGAGAATATCTTGGTCAGTCTATGAACTTTCCAGTCAACCATCATATATATGTGAGTGTGTGTGTGTTATCATCAATATCATCATCATCATTTAACGTCCATTTTCCCCCTAGCTATATTGATGGTTTATCAAAGCCAAAACAAAACGAATAACAAGCAATAACTGAACAATTAAATTTCCAAATGAAGATTTTATTGATTCATTCAATATAAAGTTTAACCCCACCCCACCAAAATAATGTTTTCTAATTTAGGAACAAGGCCAACAATTTTGTTGAGAGGGGGAAAACCGATTAAATCGATCCCAGTGTGTTACTGGTACTTTATTTTATCAACTCTGTAAGGATGAAAGGTGAAGCTAACCTTGGCAGGAATTGAACCCAGAATGTACAGGGCCATAACTATATACCACAAAGCACTTTGTCCAACACTCTACTAATTCTGCCAATAATAACACAATAAAGAGGACTGTATCACCAAAACACTAGACTGTTTTATAAGTTTGGCGATTTAACACAGTTCACAATGCTGTCGTGATGGCAGATCCCCCAATTTAGTGGTAGCATATTCTAAACAGGCCAGGCTATGGGAGGTATCCAGCCATGGAGTGACTGGTTTAATCCTTTCATGGTCATATTTCTCATGAAAGCAACTGCTTGTGGTTTTCAAATGCTTTTGAAAATAATGAAGAATTTGGAACATAGCAAATTTTCTCATTATTTAATTAATGCCTGGAACATAACTTAACAAATGTTCTTACATAAAATTAGAATGGGAGTTTTGTAGATAAATATAAACACTGTATATTTTCAAATAATTTTGAAAATTCACAAAAATCAAAGGGATTTATAATATAATTAACATTCTCATTATTAAGCTGGTATTTGGAAATTATGAGGGAACATTTTAAGATAAATATAAACACTTAACCCTTTTGTTACCATATTTCTAATGAAAGATACTGTCTATGATTTTCAGATAATATTGAAAATCAAGAATTTATAAGGATTTAGTAATATAATATATATAATGATATAATGATATAATAAATATAATATAATGAAATTATTGTGTAAAGTGCTCAGGTGCACTACAACTCGTCAAAGGTGCATGTATAGTACATAGAATAATATACAAATGTCAGGGAAGTGAGTCATGGTATACATGTGTGTATGTGTATGGAGGGGGAACATTAGGTGTAGTGTTGGCGAATCTCGGGAAGCATGGAGGCCTTAAAGGATGCAGTGTCTCGACAGCTAACAACCGATGCAGGGAGTTTGTTCCATGCTTCAGCAACTCTGAGCGTGAAAAAATGTTTCCGAAAGTCATGGGAACTGTACTGTTTTCTGACTTTGTGGGCATGCCCACTTGCGTTAGACACATTGAAATCAAAAAGGTACTCAGGGTTGTTGTTGGCAAGATGGTTAACAATTTTGTGGGTGTTTACCAAGTCAGTTGCCAGGCGTCGGAGCTTCAATGTATCCATGCCCAGGGAAGCAGGCGCTCAGAGTATGGTAGATGCCTGATGGAGGGTATTCACTTGGTTGCACGTCTCTGAACAGTTTCCAGGCGGTCAATGTTCTGAGCAAGATAGGGGTTCCAGACTGGTGATGCAAATTCTAAGTGTGGCCGCACCATAGCCATGTACAGCCTTTAATAGAGAGCGGCTGACAAAGGTCTTGCTGAGTGATGCTAAGACACCCTCAGCCCTCTTGACAATTTTAGAGATGTGCTTCATCCAACGCAAATCGCTGCTGACCGTAATGCCCAGGTCACGTTCACAAGAAGACTTCTTGATATTAGTGCTGTGGAAGGAGTATGTGGACGCTGGGTTTTTACTCCCAAAATGCATGGTGGTGCACTTGTCCACAGCTAGCTTGAGTTGCCAGTCTGAGATCCATTGTTGCATTGTGTCCAAGTCAGACTGCAAGCAAGATCTATAGTATTCAGGATCTGTCCTTTTTATCTCAAGGTACAGCTTGATGTCATCTGCGTACTTTAGTACTGTGGCATTCTTTAAGTTGGCATCTATGTCATTAATATATGCCACAAACAAAAGGAGGCCAAGAACAGATCCCTGTGGTACACCAGATGACATCTCATATGGTGAGGAATGCTGTCCCAGAACCGTGACTACCTCTCTTCGACTGAGAATGAAGGACTTCAACCAGTTAAAAAGATCATCCTTCACACCCATTGCACACCATTATAACAACTAACTTCCTCATTATTAAGTTCGTGTTTGAAATATAACTTTAAAAAGTTTCTTACATAAAGATATGATGGAAGGATTTTAAATAGTAGTAAGAGAAAAATTGGGTATAAGAGGAATCCTGTGTAGTGTGTAGAAGACAATACTGTGCTGGTATCAACATGTAACGCATATAGATAATGATTGTTGGGTAAAGAAGTGCCAAGAGTTACCAGTGTGAGGAAGTTGACCAGAGAATAACGGGCAGATGTGGTGTAAGCTGATCTCAAAACACTGAAGTTGAGAGATGAAACGCAGAAAGAACACAATGTATGGAGGGATACTTTGTTGGAAAAAACCTGTTCAGCCAATGCCTGATAAAGTGGACGCAAAATAATGATGATGATAAATATTCTAAAATAAATGATTTATCAACTATAAACTTGATTTTACCAATGGCTTTTGAGTGAAATTTGGAAGATGGAAATTGTGTGGAAGCCTATCGTATACACATACACACACACACACAATATATATATACTCTCGGGTCCCAAATACTAGGGGGGGGGGGGTAAGCGGGGCAGTTGGAATAAATGAGGGATCGGTAATTTTTCTAGATTATCTACGTTGATTTTTTTTTAAACCCAGAATTAGTCGTTTAGTTTACATATTAAGACCCCAACACATCCCTTTTTTTTTTTAAATAACGTATGAGATTTCTAATAATGTACTTTTCTGTCATGTATAATATTTTTTTAATGTATAAAGAAATTTAATTGTCGCAGGAATGTTACCACTTAAAATATAATTTTGCCGGAGATAGATCAGCATAATTTAATAAGCGGAGGGTTGGAATTAGAGAGGGGATGGTGGAAAAATCTGAAAGATTAATGGAGGGGGGGGGGGGCCTTGTTCGAGACCCAAGAGTATATATGTGTGTGTATGCGTCCATCTCTGTGTACGCTTACTGATTATTTATATAGCTTAGCAAATCAACGAAAAGAGATCGATAAAATAAGTACCAAACTTATAAGTACTGGGATCGATATAATCTACTAAATATCTTTAAAACGGTGTTACATGTAAATACTCTAATGACTGAGACCAGTAAAAGAAAAGAAAGAAAAAAAGACTTTCAAACTAAGGGAAATAACTCTATTTGTTTAAAGGGAGACGTTAGAAGGGAAATAACTTCTAAATATTTGGGAATAGCCATATTGCTCGTATTGCCAAAAAGAAACATGCCCACTATGATTTTCACTTTATCTTTATTGCTCGTTATTCATTAGTTTCTCAAAGTTTTTTTGTCAGACATTCTGTGACTTTCTCGATGACTATTTGTTCTCTTTTGTGCCTCTTATTCTTTCTGGTCTTAAACATCTACTCCATCTTGTCTTTTGTTTTGTGGTGCGTTTTTCTTGATTAGCAAATCAACGTAACTTCTTAATGTTTATCCTGATATTTAGTCATAAATGAACCTTGTCTGTAAATATCATGAACATATCTGTACACAATTTAATATACATATATATGTTAAATACATATCTATATAGAGCTTAGTGCATGTTTTAATATATATATATGATGACCTGCCCACCCCTTGCTAGCGGGGAAAATGGACGTTAAATGATCATTGTATGTTACAACTATATCTGTACATATAGTTTAATGCACACTTTAATATATATCAGAAGATCCCGTTAAGGGTGAAAGCAGCGATTCTTTGCTTAAACTTTAATCTGTTATTTTAATATTTGCTCTAGGGTTCTTATATATTTGATATATATTTATCCTTATCGAGCCCTCTTTGGATTTTAGTCTTCACATTTATTATTATTACTATATATATATATATATACAAGGATGATTTGTTAAGCCGTCATTACGTTTATTGATTGGTGATGTGCGTTTCGCCATTGATCAGCTCAAGATTCGATCTGCATCGATCGAAATCAAAAGCTTGTCGGACCTCTGCTGTTGTAATGACAGAATGAACCACATTGATTACATATATATATAATCCTTGCCATTTAACGTCCGTTTTTCCATGCTATCATGGGTTAGACGAGTTGTCCTGCTGTGAGACAAACCAGATCATATGACTGTCTTGCTCATACAGAACTGTTTCTTCCTAATGCCAACCACATTTACAGTGTGGACTGGGTGCTTTTTGTCGTGGCCCCTACACAACCATCTTACAGTGTGAACTGGGCACTTTTTTGTCGTGGCACAAAAACAATCACTTTACCATGTGGACTGTTAGCCGGGGTAGGGAAGGTACATGGAGATTGGTGAGGTAGATTTTGAGTGAGGCACTGATCTGGAAAATGGCAGAGTGTAGGGACGTGGAGGTGTATGGAAGGAAGTGGGGAAGGTAGTGCATACAAGATTATGCTTCAACTCGTGCACATGGGAAGGTGGGTCTTATATATATATACATATATATATATATAGCTGACATCTTCATTTATTTTAAAAGTAGAAGAAAAGTAGTATTTTTAACACAGCATGTGTATTAGACATGTTGGCCAGTTAGGGAAGAATACATCAATCATTTGTTTTGTTTTGAACTGTTTCAGCTCCACATTTGAAAAGCGGGTATAGTCCTGAAATATCATTGGGTAAAACATTACTTAGTTCTGTTTTATTTGTCATCATTTGCCTTTTGTATTTTTCAGCCATATTGTATCATTTTTTTTTTTTTCAGTCTTTTATTATATATATCTGTGTGTGTGTGTATGTATATATATATATATATATATCGATGCCTGTATTTGTGTTTATGTCAAATAATTTAACCAGTTTGAAAAAAGAGATTGTTAAAATATATACCAAACTTGAAAAAAAAAAAATTTCTAGAATCAATATGATTGTCTAAACTCTCTTCAAGATGGTGCCCTAGCATGACCAGTCTAATGACTGAAACCAGTAAAAAGAAATGAAAGAATAAATAAATAAACCTTTATTTTCAGAGATTAATATTTGTTTTATAAAAGCCATTTCTGAACAAAATATTGTCTTCTGTCTAAACATAAAATAACTTTTAAGGAAGGTTTTATTTCAGTTCTGGAATACTTCAACATATTCCAGGAGTTGTTAAATAATTGGGCATTCCTATCACTCACATGGAAGGGCAGTCAGTACTCAAGTATGGCCATAGTTCACATAGTAGGACATCATGGCAGTGCCCGAGTATGGCCGCAATTCACATGGTAAGACACCCTTATTGGGAATGACAGGGCCTCAATACGGCCACAATTCATATGGTAGAACACTTTCACTGGAAATGTCAGAGCCCCAGTATAGCCACAGTCCATAGGGTAGAACACCAGAGTTTCACTCCTCATCATTAGGAATGGCAATGCTCCAGTATGGCTGCAGTCCACATGGTAAGACACCCTCATTGGGAATGGCAGTGCCCTAGTATGGCTATAGACAGTGACATATTAGGGAAAGGGGGCCTGATTGGAGAGTAACCAACAAGCCCACATTATTTAAAGGGATCCAAATTATTTTTTGCAATCATAAATAATATATCTAGCCCCTGATGAAAATTTCAGCCAAGGGTCCCATGCAGGATTTATCTGCCTCTGACCACAGTCCACATGGAAGGCCTCCAAAGCTGGATTTCTCATTAATAGGAATAATAGTGCCCCAGAATGGCCACAACTCACTTACCAGTAAAATAGTAAAACAATCTTCAACAATATAATAATCTTATTTTCAACAATACTCAACCCTTTCATTACCATATTTCTATTGAAAAACAGTCTGTTATTTTCAAACTATTAAGTTGGTATTTGGAATATAACAAAGGTTCTTACGTTAAATTATAATGGAAAGGTTTTTGATAAATATAAATACTTTAACCCGTTCATTACCATATTTCTAATAAAATACACTGCCTATAGTTTTCAAATAATTTTGAAAATAATCAAGAATTTGGAAGGATTTAGCCATATAATTAAACTTTCTCATTATTAAGCTGGTATTTGCAACATAACTTAACAAAGGTTCTTATATAAACTTATGATGGAAGGATTTTAGATACTGTGTCATAAGAGACAACTAAAAGGGTTGGCATCAGGAAGGGCCTCCAGCTGTAAGACATTATCACAGAACGTCCTGTCCAACCCATGCCAGCATGGAAAGGTGAACACAAAAACGATGATGATGATAAATACTTTAAAACAAACAGTTTAGTGTCATAGAACTAGGGGCAGTTTCATCCAGGTTGGTATCAAAAGGATTAAATCAATTTCAACAGTTAAGAGAAATTCTAACTCAAATGTAACTTCAACCCATTTCCTGTTAACCCTTTTCATACCAAAATGCCTCCAATTGTTTATTTGCAATTTGTTCATAGGGAAAGTTGATGGTGCGTTCGCAGTAGGTGTCCAGTGTTCCTCCATTTCTGTGGGCAGATGTTTGCTTTAAAAGTATTTATATTCATCTATAAAAACCTTCCATCATAATTATATGTAAGAACCTTTGTTAAATTATGTTCGAAACATCAGCTTAACAATAAAAACCTTCACAATATTTACTAAATTCTCAATTATTTTCAAAATGACAGTGTATTTCTTTAGAAATATGGTAACAAAAGGATTAAACATGTGGGTATTACAATGAAGTTAGTAAAACATTCTTAATACAACTCAGTAAAAGAATATTTGTTGTTTAGCCCTAGTGCACCCAATATTAAGCAGACATGACCACATTCATTCCTATTTAAGATAATAATTATTTCATGGAATTTAGTTGCTATTTCTAGCAAATTAAATGGCCACGTAGAGGCTCCACCTTCTAAAATCTCTACAAAAGAAAGAAAAAATATATTAGGCATTTATTTAAAATTTATTCCAAAAAAACATTAAAAACTTTAAATTATTATTATTATTATTTTTATTATGGATTGGCAATATTGGTAGAGCATCAGACACCATGGTTCACAGCATAGAGTTATGATCCTTTCCTTTCATCCTTACGGGGTCGATAAAATAAAGTACCAGTAATGCACTGGGGTAATTTTTCCATTTGAAAGAGAGACAGAAGCAAAACCAGAAATACAAATAATAAAAAGTGTTATATATATATATGATAGATTACCTTTATCTGAAATATAATCTATGTTGCTTGCTTTTGTTTATCAAAATCTGGAACAACTTCAATGTTCTGAAATTAAATTTTGAACCAAAATTATCAAAAGAACTATTAACAATTAAACATCATTAACTTGATGCCCCCTTTCTATTTCCCCCTCACTCTCTCTCTCTCTATATATATATATATATATATATATATATATCGTTTCTGAATTTGTTTAGCAAGATTCTTTATCTGAAATCGTGTGTTGAAACCGATATTGTTATACTTTGGGAGGGTCATGTTGCCAATAAGAAACACACGCACCAGTTGCTTTCACTTCAATTTATTATATATTTATAAATTTATAAATTTACAAATCTACAAACTTATAAATTTCTGGTTGGTTGGTTGGTTCCACAACCAGATAGTTGTTTATATATAGTCATAGTCCTTTCGTCACACACTCTGTGACCTCTTCAGTGACTGGGGATTCCTTTCTTTGTTTCCGTGCCTTTCCTTTCTTCTATCCTACGCCATTTTGTTTCAAAACAAAATGGCGTAGGATAGAAGAAAGGAAAGGCACGGAAACAAAGAAAGGAATCCCCAGTCACTGAAGAGGTCACAGAGTGTGTGACGAAAGGACTATGACTATATATAAACAACTATCTGGTTGTGGAACCAACCAACCAGAAATTTATAAGTTTGTAGATTTGTAAATTTATAAATTTATAAATATATAATAAATTGAAGTGAAAGCAACTGGTGCGTGTGTTTCTTATTCCCAACATGACCCTCCCAAAGTATAACAATATATATATATATATATATATATATCATCATCATCATTTTACGTCCGCTTTTCCCTGCATGCAAGGGTGGAACGGGTCCTATTCAGCACAGCATCTCTCCACTTGTCACGGTCCTTCGTCATCTCCACCGTGAGCTTCAGCGATCGGAGGTCTGCTCTCACCACCTCCACCCATGTTTTTCGTGGTCTTCCTCTACTACGTCTTCCTTCAATATATATATATATATGGACTGTGATAAAATGTCCAACTCTTGCCAGTACAGTATGGGAATTGGTGTTGTTGTTGCTGTTGGTGGTGGTGATGGCATCAATAATACAATAATTATAATTGTTGTTTTACTAGTTTTTAAAAAAATTGTTTAATATTGTAAGATCCCACAGACTGCATTGGTTTGGACATGTGAACCATAGTGGTGGGGTGATACATCGATGTACCAAGTTGTGACCCTTGGTAAACGGGGAAGGGGGCACCCATGTGAGACCCAGAAAGAGGTAATCAGAAATTGCCTGGAACCTGGACTAAAACCGATCCCTGAAATGAACACTCTGGAGAGACACTATGAAAGAGGCTATCAAAACATCCAATGCTTGTGACAAGTAAAGAAGACATTAAACCAGATGATAATAATAACAATTTGTTTTGAAAGGAAACACTTACTTCATCTGGATAGATCCATCTCAGGTAAGACAGAAATATAATATCAATGATGGTTACTATGACAAGTAGTTTACCAACCAGTCTTCCTGTCTGATAATACCTGGAGAAAAATAATGATAATGTATTAGATATATGAATAACTATTTAGTTATGGAAAAACACCTGTAATGAATTAGATATTATTAACTATTTGTTTATATATATATATATATATATCAAAAAGTACCCAGCCCATCCTGTAAAGTGGCCATGTTGGTGACACAACAAAAAGTGGCCAGTCAACCCTGAATGGTGGTCATGCTGGTGACACAAAAAGCATCCAGTTCACTTTATAAGGTGATAAAGCTGGTGACAATGAAAAAGTAACCATTTAAACTTGTCAGTTGGTCGTTTTGGTGCCACGATTAAAAGCACCCAGTCCACACTGTAAATGTGGTTGGCATTAGGAAGGGCATCCATCTACTAAATTAGAAACATGACGGCTAAAACAATTTAAAGAGCTACAGAATATATAATGTTATTAACCATACCACAGTTGTTCTGAGTTAAGGTTTAATATGGCACCTACTTCTTTAATCGTTCTGCCATATCTTTAGATGGCATCAACATAACATCATTGTAGACCTTCTCTGTTCGTTGAGCTACAAAGCGCCAGTTATACATCTCTTTAATACGTAGATGTCTCTCAAATGGATCACAAACTTTTCCTTGTATATGAAGAGAAATGGCCTTGTCCAAACCCTGCAAAAGTGCTAAAAGCAAATGCTCACATGAGAATCTAAAAAGTACAAATCAGTTTTTTGATAGGTTAGATTATGAAAGCAAATGGCCTAGTGGTTAGGTTGTTACACTCACAATCATAAGGTCATAGGTTTAATTCTTGGTCCTGACAGCGTATTGTGTTCTTCAGCAAGACATTTCATCTCATATTGCTCCACTTTACTCAGATGGAAAAAAAAAGCAGCAGCTGGTGGGGGAGGGGGTTAATCTCTGCAATGGATAGGCATCTAGTCCAAAGAGGGGCTGCTTTTCATGATAAGACTTGGGTCCCTATCATTAAAACACACGAGAAACCTCCTATGAGATACAATTTTGTGAGAGGCTAGCTAAACCTACATAGGCGAGAGCTGTAACAATTACTCAATAGTACTGTAGTCCCTATTATTGAAACACATATGTGCCCTAAACAACATGTGTGCACTTCAAAAGGCCATATTAATCTACTTAAGATGTCAAATACTAAATGTGTATTAACCTTAGTAAAAGCTTCTGCTTAACCCTTTCACAACTGTATTTCTAATGAAATACTCTCTATGTCAGTTAAGTTAACAAAGAATTTTGAGGGATTTACTAAAATTATTAATTTTTTCATTACTAAGATAGTAACATAACATATACCATATATACTCAAATATAAGCTGCCTCCCACCCTCCACCACCCCTATTTTATGTCTAAGAAATGGGCAAAAATCCAAACCCCATTTATAAGCTGAAACAGTTAATCAACACATTGTTTAGATGACATATATAAGCCATTTTTCCATCGATTTTTGGTCCCATATTCCTCGGCTTATATTCAAGTATATATGGTAGTTCTGATATAAAATTATGTTGGAAAGTTTTAATTTAAATAGGAAACTTTTAAAATGGGTGGTTTTGTTTCATAGAACCAGAGCCGGTTTTGGTCAGGTTGGTATCAAAAGGATTAAACTTTTCTTACCTTGAACATTAGGTTCAGCCAGAATAATAAGATCCTTAGGGAGAACTTCAGGGATTCCTCCAACTTTGGTACTCACAACCTGCAGTCTACAACAATAATGAATAACATTATTATATATATATTACTGTAAATATTTACTGCAATAAACTAGGAGTTAACACTATTATATATATATATATATATATATATATATAACTAAATATTTACTGCAATAAACTAGGAGTTAACACTATTATATATATATATATATATATATAACTAAATATTTACTGCAATAAACTAGGAGTTAACACTATTATATATATATATATATATATATATATATATATATATATATATATAACTAAATATTTACTGCAATAAACTAGGAGTTAACACTATTATATATATATATATATATATATAACTAAATATTTACTGCAATAAACTAGGAGTTAACACTATTATATATATATATATATATATATATATATATATATATATATATATATATATATAACTAAATATTTACTGCAATAAACTAGGAGTTAACACTATTATATATATATATATAACTAAGTATTTACTACAATAAACTAGGAGTTAACATTATTATATATATATATAGTACTGTAAGTATTTACTACAATAAACTAGGAGTTGACAAAATTATATATATTACTGTAAATATATAAACAAGACATAGTCACCTAACCTATCTTGCCTAGGAATGTGACAACCTGTCAAACACATGCAAGCATGGAAAGCAGACATAAAACAGTGACAATGATGGTGAAACTAAGAGTTAATCTTATTGTAATAAACTAAGTGTTAACATGTGGCTTAGTGGTTAGAGAATTGGATTCACAATTGTGAGGTTGTGGGTTTGATTCCCTGACCAGGCAATGCATTGTCTTTAAGCTTTATTTCATGTTGTTCGTTCGGCTTGGAGTTGCAACCGGTAGACAATATCAGTAATAGGAAAGACCAATGGAAACACTGTTTCCTTGTACAATTGGTCAAGTTCCACCCCACTCAGTAAGTGTGGTCTGGGATCTTGTTTAGATTCATTAAAAATGGAAAAAAAAAAAAAAAAGAGTTAAAATTATTGTAAATTTTATTGTAATAAACTAAGAGTTAACATTAAGTAATATTGTAGATAACATTTCTAGAGTGAAATGAAATGAAACTTACCCACAAGATGCTGCCTCAACCATTGCTATACAGAAAGCTTCAGTTAAGGAAGTGTTTAATAATATGTCACCTTTAACCAGAACCTAAACAATAAATTACACATTTCTCATTTCACTTCATTTGAAGTATTTATATTTTCTTTTACAATGTTTAGATGGTAATCAGTAAGTTAACTCTTAAAATTTTGTACCACATCAAACCACATTTACAAGACATTCTTCAAAATTACAAAAACCGCATTATGCGCAGTAAAGTTGATGTCTTTATTTTAATAATGCAAATTTTCACAACAATCTGTCCACTAGTAAAGATAGTATGAACATTTGAATTAACAAACTTGCTTTTAGATATTTTCTGTTAAATCATTGCAGGATTTAAACCAAACACAAAAATAGCTACAGCAGTTATCTATGAATGTGTGTGTTGTGTGTATGTATGTATGTGTGTAGTTTTAGGTTCATCCAAAGTTGGAAATAGGCCTACACCAAAAGAAAAATGTAGACCAACAAAGCTGGTATGAGACCTAAGTCAGATATAAAATGTAGGCCTCTATAGCTAGTAAAAAAGACTCCTTTTGGTTATGAATGACCTTGGGATTTGGACCTAGAAAGTTTCCCTTCCAAGGCACAAGTGGACAAGGTGTTTTTGTGAAAGACCAGCAATCACCCATGCATACCAGTCTCATCTTTCCATGCTACCGATATTATCCAAGAGAAAGGCAAAGGCTAATAGAGCTTGGCACCATTGACATCACCACTCATTTCTACAGCTGAGTAAACTGGAGCAATGTGAAGAACACAACACATTGCCCAGTCTGGGAATCGAACTGACAACCTCACAATTGTGAATCCAGTGCACTAACCACTTGGTCAAATGTAAAATGTAGACATCCCATCAAAGCTGGTAATAAGCCCAAGCAAGATGTGAAATTTAGGCTCTCATTTCAAACTGCTAATTAAGCATTTTAGTAATGAGTACTAAAAACATAATTTAAGTATGTATAGGTTACATAATGTACTTAGGGATAACAGAATAGAACTTGAAGGGAGTAGGTCCACGTAGGCCTATGTCAATTGCCCCACCCTCTTTGTTCTGGTTTGGTTATCAATGTACAGAGTATATAGAACATTTGTTAGTCACAGTATCAACTTACGTCTCTTATTTCGGTGTGTTTCAGGGAGCCTAACATGATAATCCTTTCATGGAGTTGAGATGTTTCACATACTTCTTCCAAAAGTATTCTCTTCGGACCTTCACCCCCTAGTTGGAAAATTAAAACATATTCGTTAGAATAAAATAATTAACCTTGACTACAATTAGTCATGGGAACTAATATGTTAACACTCTTAAATTTTGTAATTAATTTATATCAGCATCATCATTTTAAGTCTGCATTCTTTGGTGGCATGGGTTGGGCAGGTTGTTTAAGTCCAAGACTAGATGTAAAAGCGCTTAGCTCACGTTGTAAAATGATCATGTAGGTCAGTCTACACTATAAAGTGGTTGTGTAGGCGTCACAACAAAAAACACCCAGCACTCACTGTAAATGAGGTTGGCACTAGGAGAGGCATCCAGCTGTAGAAACCAAGCCAAAATCAGTTCTGTATGGGCAAGAAATAGTCACTTGACTTGGCATTGCTCACAACAGGATAATTCATCTAACCCATGCCAGCATGGAAAAATGGACGTTAAACAGTGATAATGATGATGATGATAATTATGAGAGTTCCATAAATCAGACATTAGAGGAAAGAAAGTACTGATTTATAAAGACTAGGGACACATTTAATGTTGAAAATATTGTTTACTTACCGATAATAAATTGAACATTAGGGTACCGATCACAGACATTTGGGATAATTCCTGCCAAAAGATCCATGCCTTTTCTATAAACTAATCTGCATATTACCACAATGGTGACTGAAATCAAGGAAAAGATGAATTAAGCTCAACAAAATTTCATAATTATTTTTTTACTGTTTAGTGTGGGAGGGAAGTACAGTTTTTAAGGCTCTTTCTTGACCACCGAAACTGGTGAAAGTTGGTAAGGGAGAGTGATGGGTAGGTGTCCTTAAGCTGGTATCCTGGTCAGAACACTTGAAACACAGTGGAATGGATTGGAGCTTTGTTAATTTCGATGATGAATGTTCCAGTTGTTCAACACATGAAATTAATATGTAAGTGACTGAGCATTCCACAGACACATGTACCCTTAACGAAATTCTCAAGGAGATTCAGCTTGTGACAAAGTTGGCCCTTTAAATTACTAGTACAGTTCATTTGACAATCTTCCAAACAGTTTCCATCAACTTAATTTCACTCACAAGGCATGGGTCGACCTGCGGCTATGGTAAAAGGTACTTGCCCAAGATGTCATACAGTGGGATCGAACCTGGGACCTAATGATTGCAAAGAAAACTTCTCAACCATTCATCCATTGCAACAGAGTGAACTCCACTAAAAGTACTCAACAACTAGGTAGCGGTGTTAAAATGGGCAACAAATTATGTCTACCATCCAAATAGGCCACAGCAAGATTTGAACTCAGAACCCAGAACAAATACCGTAAGTCATCGCATCCATCACTTTAACAATTCAGCCAACCCACCACCTAGGATTGATACATTATTTCATTGACCCAGATGAAAGACAAAGTTATATTAGAGAAATTTGAACTCAGAGTAGAGAGAATTAGAACAAATATCACAAATCATCATGTCTTTGACACAATTGAAAATTTCTCCCTACCCTTTGTTAGGCAAGTTTTCTAGTTGGATACCCTTCCTATCACCTTACATGGCATGTGTAACATTTTTTGTGGCACCAGCACTAGACAGCTTGTCATGTCATGACTGGGGGTCCTCTTAACTCTTTTTGGCATGGTTTCTATGGTTGGAAGCCCTTCCTAACACTAGCCACTTTACAAAGTATACTGGGTGCATTCTATCATGATACCAGCATTAGAGAGAACAGTAAATTG
Source organism: Eledone cirrhosa (assembly GCA_964016885.1). Classification (NCBI taxonomy): domain Eukaryota; kingdom Metazoa; phylum Mollusca; class Cephalopoda; order Octopoda; family Eledonidae; genus Eledone; species Eledone cirrhosa. The sequence goes on along the minus strand of OZ024746.1, from coordinate 25,768,394 downwards.
GTGTATATTTTATTAGAAATATGGTAACAAAAGGGTTAAGAGCTGGTAGTGCAATACCAAATGATATATTTAAGTACTGTTATATAATAACTACTACTTACTCTTTGATGGATCCCGCTTTGAAGGATCTGGAATAAACCTGGTACAATCAACAGCATTTGGGATGACAGACACCATTTCTGGTTTGACAGACGACCTCAGTACAGTGTTTTCTTTGCTGTGATTTATAAGATAAAAAATAGAATTTGGCACAAACATTATACAAAAAAATCATATGAATAATTATTTATCCCAGGTTTTAATATTTTAAATTTCTTAGTCAGGAATATACACCAATGTCATCATCATAGTTTTATGTCTTCTTTCTATGCTGGCAACAGTTGGACAGGTTGTCACAGTCCAAGACATGTAAAAAAAGAACATGGATGATGATGTTAATGATGATGATGATGATGATGACAAACAATGAGCTTCTTTACAGATGGTCAGCCCAAGGTTATAGCAGAAGACACTTGCCCAATGTTCCACACAATGAGATATAACTCTACCTACACCATGAACACCACCAACAACTTTTCCACAGCAAAGTCATTTTTATTCTTTTATATTTTACTGATTTTTATTTTATCAATCTCTTTTTGTTGAACCACAATCAAGTTATGGAATATAAACAGACATGCTCACACACATGCTCACATACACGAATACACACAGAGATGCTCACATACACGAATACACACAGAGATGCTCACACACACAAACACACACAAACATGCTCACAAATGCTTACACACACAGACATGCTTAAACACACAGACATGCTCTCACACACACATATATATATATATATACATATACAATGAGATTCTTTACAGTTTCTATCTCCCAAATTTCCCTAACAAGATATTGATTAACCCAAAGCTAAAGAAGAAGACACTTGCCCATGGTTGTGAAGTAAACCCCTTAACCACCAGCCATACTTGCACCTATTTGATAAAACAAATTTCTTTTTCTTATAAAACAAAAAAGGACGATCAACAAGATCCTAGACCTCATTCGCCAACTGAGTAGAGTGGAGCTCATCAAATCAGACCAAGGAAACAATGTTTCCATTGCTGATACAATCTACAAGTTGCAAAAGGTGCAATGTGATACAAAGTATCTTGCTCAGGACATAATGTATCATCCAGTTCGGGAATCGAACTTACAACCTTACGATTGTAAATCCAATTCTCTAACCACTAATCTGTTTTTTTTTCTATACATAAAAGTAAAAGTACAAACCTTGTATGTGAGACACAAATCGAATGGTTACAGTCTGCTAATGAGACTGTTAACACCTTATTAGTCAGTATGGAACTACAATCAGCAAAACCAAAGAGTGAATGGTCAGTAAAAACAACTCTTAACCCCATTGTCTTTGCGTGAAACATAGCTTCATGTGCCAAGGTTGAAAATGCCTAAAATGGAAATCAAGTTTAAAGAAATGATGAGAAAGTTATTAAGATCAACTAAATAACTAAATAGTTTATAGAACAGAAAACAACTTTTGTTATAAAGAATTTCTAAATAAACTTTCTCTTTTATATTATTTCCTAATTTTGTCTGAATTTCTGAGATAAAGGAATTATTATTATGCACTGAAAACTGATATATTCAAACTAGTGTCCTCATCTTGGTTGTTATAGTTACAACATGTCAACTGTTGTACCCTCTGGCCATCTTCAGAGGAATTATTAACACTATTATACACTGATATATACAGGCTAGTGTCCTCATCTTAGTTGTTATAGTCAACATTTCAGTTACTGTAGCTTCTGGCAATCTTCAGAGAAAATATTGTATACTGATATAGTCAGACTTGGTTGCTATAGTCTGTTGTACCCTCTGGTCTTCTTCAGGTACCTGCTATATTTGGTAAGGTTTTCAGGACATTGGCATAGTAAATACAATTGTTTGCTAAGTATTCTATTCTACCTGCTGGTCATGAGTTCAATCCCTAAGTTAGTGTATCTCTATATACTCTACTTTAAGTGATACAAGTAAGCAACATCACAAGTAATGAATAACTAATATTAAGATATCTCATACAGGAGGAGGAAGAGAGTGTGTAAATATTTAAAAGTTGTCTTACCGAATGTCCGTGAACAACAGTGATTTTCTCTCGAATGAAAATTTCTCGAAGTAAAGGTAATGTTGTGAACATTGATGGCATAATACATTGGTTGTAAATGGGTGAGAATGGAAGATAATAAACCTAGAAAGATAACAGAAAAGTTAGAATTAATGTCAAAACTATAAAATACCAAATTATAACCTTATAGAAAAGAAAGTCAGTTCAATTTTATGATTTATAAATAATTATTTGGAATATGTTCCAGATAATAACTTATATGTTTGACTGTGTGTATCTGGTTTAGAATAGGTATACAGTTTTTCTGCATGCAAGTGATTTAGAATAGGTACAATTTATACCTGTGTGTATCTATCTGGCTTAAAATAGCTACACTCTATCATTGTGTGTATCTGGTTTAGAATAAGTACACCATATCCCAGTGCGTGTCTGCTTTAGAAAAATTACACCATAACCGTGTAAATATCTAGATCAGAATAAGTTTATAGCAACTAATTTTAACTCTTTATTACTGTATTTCTAATGAAAGACATTGCCCATAAGTTGGTGTTTGGAAATGCTGCAAGTGTGTTGGCTTGCCTCAGAAAGTATTAGGAGGCTTGTGTGTGATCAATTGACACACTTAGTGTTGACTTAATATTTTCTTTTATGTGAAATATATATATGTAATTAAGTAATAAGAAAATATGTGTGCATGTGTTGGTTTTGGACAGCTATGGTATTTGTGTTCTTACATAAAATTATAATGGAAGATTTTTAAATAAATATAAATACTTTAAAATAAACAGTTTTGTATCATAGAACCAGAGGTAGTTACATGCAGTTTTGATAGCAAAAAAAGTTAATGGTTTCTGATTTAGGCACAAGGCCAACAATTTTGGTCGGAGGGGAAAGTCGATTAAATCAACCTCAGTGCATTACTGGTACTTTATTTTATTGACCCCGTAAGGATGAGAGGCAAATCTAACCTCGGTGGGATTTGAACTCGAATGTAAGGTGCCGTAACTAAAGCACGTTGTCTGACGCTCTACCAATATTGCTGAACCACTGCCTGTTAATAAGGAAATATGTTATCAAAGATCAGTAAAAAATATATTTGAATATGAATAATCGGTAGAGGGTCGGGCGCCATGCTTTGACGCATAGAGTTACGGCCCTTGCCATTCTGAGTTCAAATCTCGCAGAGGTTAACTTTGCCTTTCATCCTTACGGGGTCGATAAAATAAAGTACCAGTAATACACTAGGTAATTGCTGGCCTTGTACCAAAAGTAGAAACAATATTACCTTTAAGCCATTGGTTAAATATCTCACTCCTTGTCTGTCTTCATAGCGATGTGTAGCGATGACAACTTTGTGTCCTCTTTCAATCAAACACTGAGAAAGTTGATAGATGTGGCTCTCAACTCCACCCATGTTTGGGTAGAAGAAGTCTGATACCATACTGAAAATGGCAAGAATAAATTCAACTGAAAAACAACTTATATAATAATAATAATAATGAAATTATTGTGTACAGTGCTCAGGTGCACTACAACTCATCAAAGGTGCATGTATAGTACATAGAATAATGTACAAATGTCAGGAAAATAAACAGTGTATGAGTCATGATATAATAACAATAACAATAATGAAATATTGTGCACAGTGCCCAGGTGCACCACAACCCATCAAAAAAGTGCATGTACAGTACATAGGGCAATGCACAAACATCAGTAAAATGAACAGTGCACGAGTCATGATACACACATAGTTTTGGCGTATTTCGGGAAGCATGAGTGTCTTAAAGGATGCAGTGTCTCGGCAGCTAACAATTGATGCAGGCAGTTTGTTCCATGCTTCAGCAACTCTGAGCGTGAAAAAATGTCTGCGAAAGTCATGGGAGCTGTGCTGTTTTCTTATCTTGTAGGCATGTCCACGTGTGTTAGACACATGGAGATCAAAGAGGCGCTCAGGGTTGCAGTTGGCGAGATGGTTAAAAACTTTGTGGGTATTCACCAAGTCCATTGCCAGACGTCGGAGCTTCAATGAATCCATGCCCAGGGAAGCAAGGCGTTCAGAGTATGGTAGGTGTCTGATGGAGGGTATGCGCTTGGTTGCACGTCTCTGAACAGTTTCCAGGAGGTCAATGTTCCGAGCAAGATAGGGGTTCCAGACTGATGATGCGAATTCCAAGTGTGGTCGCACCATAGCTGTATACAGTTTTAAATAGATGGCTGGAGAGCGGCTAACAAAGGTCTTGCTGAGTGATGCCAAGACACCCTCGGCCTTCTTGACAATCTTAGAGACATGCTTTGTCCAACGCAAATCGTTGCTGACAGTAATGCCCAGGTCACGTTCACAAGAGGACTTTTTGATGTCAGTGTTGTGGAGGGAGTATGTGGACGCTGGATTTTTCCTTCCAAAATGCATGGTGGTACACTTGTCCACTGCCAGCTTCAGTTGCCAGTCTGTGATCCATTGCTGCATTGTGTCCAGGTCTGATTGTAGGAAAAAGTTCTAAATTTCAGGATCAGTCCTTTTGATTTCAAGGTACAGCTTGATGTCATCTGCATATTTTAGTACCGTGGCATTCTGTAAGTTGGCATCTATGTCATTAATATATGCCACAAACAAAAGAGGACCAAGAACAGATCCCTGTGGTACACCAGATGACATCTCATATGGTGAAGAATGCTGTCCTAGAACCGTGACTACTTCCTTTCGGCTGAGAATGAAGGATTTCAGCCAGTCGAAAAGATCATCCCTCACACCCATTGCAGAGAGTTTTGCCATAAGTCTTTTGTGTAATTTAACTCTTTCATTAATGTATTTTTAATCAAAGACTGTACCTATGATTTTCAAATAATTCTGAAAACAATCAAGAATTTGAAGGGATTTAGCAATATAACTAACTGTAAATTTTATTTTTTTTTATTTTACCTGAATTTTTTTAGAGAAGAGCTCCAAATTTCATATAGCTAAGGGCCTCAGCAGGTGAAAGTGTGGCCCTGCCTGGGACTAAGGTTGGAGAGTTATGTCTTACTCATTAAAATAATTTTATTAAATAACGTTACAAATGGCAGTGAAAATATGAACACATAAGATATATACAAAGCATATAAATAAATTTACAGTAAAATAACATAAAAAACATGTTTTAAATGTATACATAAATAACATTACAAATGCTTAAATAACATTATAAATTGCTCGCGATTCTTTCAGAAGGATATTTTCCTTTAATGTTGTAATATTAAAGAAAATGTAAAGGAAGGGGTGAACAACCGAACCAACACTAGAGCAAAAGACAAGCAGCAACGCGAGGAGTACTGGGCAACCTCTCTAATGATTTTTGAGGCAAGCCAGCACACTCGCAGCGTTGCCTCGGGTGATGGCGAGGCTGATGCGCTGGAACAATCAAGCGCCCTTGCGAGATTAGGCGGGCCGCCAGTGAAGAGAGGAAACTCGCAGTAGCTGGCCGACAGATCACAGTATTTGAGGGTCTTACTCCGCTCGGCTGCGGATGCTGTGGTTCTCGCTCTAACCGCAGCATCCAGGATGTGGGAAGAAGCAAAAGAGTCACTAACAGTGACGTCCCACACAAGGCACTTGCCTCTCGGCCAGGGGCCGTCAGGTCTTTTGCCGTGACTTCTGGACAACCCAGATGGTTCCAACAGCTGGATTCTCTTTCTAATACCAACCACTTTACAGAGTAAACTAACTGCTTTCTATCATGACACCAGTAAAACCACTTTACAGAGTGTAATGGGTGCATTTTATCCTGGTACCAATCCTACTAATTTACAGAGTGTAACTTCAGTTCAAACTTGTGTAAAACTAGTAATAACTGCAGGCCAGACGTGTGAAATGTAGCCCCACCACCACTACAAAGCTGGTAACAGGCTCAGACCAAATGTGAAATGTAGACCCCAAAATTAGTAATAGGCCCAGGGAAGGTGTGAAATACTGCCCTCTATACAGCTGGCAATAGCCCAGGCTTGATGTAAAATGTAGGCCCTATTTCAAACTGCTCATTAAGTATTTTAGTATTCAGTGCCAAATACATGTTTATATATATAGTGTGTAGCATATAATTTGTGTATGGGCTACAGAAATGTACACATACACACACGAATATATAACTTACAGTTATATATTCGTGTGTGTGTGTATGTGTATACTAGAAGCCATATATCTTAAAAGTTCTGTTAATACTAAATGGGACTATAAGAAAAGTTGTTTTGTGGTAGGCAATAAGATGGATTATTAAATTATTTATTTAAACCTGACATTTTCGCAGTACGTGAAGTGTTTCGGGCAAACTTATTTTATAATCAAGAATTTTAAACGGCACTTACCATATATTCTGTTTCATACTGAATATATTTACTAAAACGTAAACATTTGATGACGATTTCTAAAACAGATCAAATATTCTTAATATTTTTATATAAATAAATAAAACCACAATTTATATCAAGTAAATACATTATTATCCTTATGAAAACTTAACCATTTTGTTATACAAACAATATACTTTTATAAAACGAAACGAAATCATAATTAAAATTAATTTTTTCTATAAAATATATTAATTTAAAAAAATGAAAAATATTAAATAATTAACTGCTAATGAATAGTACGAAATAAAATTAAATAGACCTTTTTAAATTCCTAAATCTTATGTTTTCGTTTCGTCAAATATTCCAGGTATATTTTCATAACTCACAATGCGCGATGTTTTCATAATGCACACATATTTTCTTTCCAGAAGAAGCCAGAAATCTTAGATGTGAGGACATTTCTTCTTTATTTATTTAATGGTCGATAAAACAAAGTACCAGTAATGCACTGGGTAATTGCTGGCCCTGTGCCTAAAGTAGAAACAATTATATTAGTACCATGTTGTATTATATTTTATGTTATGATATTCAGTAATAAATTGTTTCATATTTATTCATTTACAGATACAACCACGCTAAAAGATAAAATGGAACATACATCAAATTCTCAAAATATTGACAATGATGATGTTGGTGATAATGTCGATGGTGATGATGATGTTGATGGGGATAATATTGATGGTGATAAAACTGAAGGTGGTAATAAGAAGACCAAAGGTGGTAAAAATAGTAAAACTTCTAAATACGCCAATATAAAAGGTAATATTATTGAGTTTCAAAGCAGTTTTTGAAAGCATTGTGACATTTTAATAATTTTAATGATTGGAAAGCGAAACAATGCTTTAAAAGAATTAAACTGTTTTATTTGTAAATGTTTCAGTCAGATCGTTTTGTTTTTTTCACACCAGAAACTCTTTAGCAGACAGTCAAAGTTTGAAATAGCATAAGCTGTAGTTGAAGCCATCCTAAAAGCTGATAGAAATTGAAGAAACAGATTATAGATGTTAGGGTATAATTCTTTTCCTCTCTTAAATGTGAGATTTAGAAGTTGAAAGGTAGAGACAATATATATTACAGAAAAATCTTTGCTATTGATTAACAGTCGGACAAGTCTTAGGTGAAGTGGAATCCTTAGTAGATCTTTTGTTTCTAAGATTAGTGAAATATAACAGCTTTTAGGATGACTTCGACTAAAGCCTATTGTTTTTTCAAACTTTAACTGTAAACCAAAGCTAAAAAATTCCTGTCCTGAAAAAACAAAACGGATCTTATATTCACTGATGAGTGCCTTTTAGACTGAAAAATGTATAAATAAAACTATGTTTAATTCTTTATAAGCATTGATTGGCCTTGCAATCATTCAAATTAATACATATTATAATAATTGCACAACTGTTTTGTCTGTCTGCCACACAAATGCTGCAAAATTTAAGTTGATGTAGTTTAAACATTTTCAGGATTTGGATTCTATATTTTTATGTATAATGTTTATCCACCTTCTCCTGGAAATATCTATTGTTCTTTGTAAGGATATATGATTTCCTTATCAATGTTCATCTCGATTACCATCATCATCATCATACGTCTGCTTTTCCCTGCTTGCAAGGGTGGGACAGGAACTGATTCTGGCTTGATTTCTACAGCTGGATGCCCTTGCTAACACCAACCTCATTTTACAGTGAGTGCTGGGTGCTTTTTTGCCGTTGCACCTCCACGACCACTTTGCAGTGGAATGATATGGACCCCAGTCCCTATCATCTCATTTCTACAGCTGAGTAAACTGGAGCAATGTGAAATAAAGTGTCTTGCTCAAGGAAACAACGCATCACCCGGTCTGAGAATTGAACTCACAACCTTTCGATTGCAAGGCTAATGCTCTAACCACTAAGCCATGTGCCTCCATCATAAAATGCATCCATCATTCAATCTCTCCAGCTACAGCAAACATTTACCTGCCATCACTGTCTATCTTCTACTACTATTTCCCTGCCATCACTGTCTCATTTCTATAACTCTATGCTATCACTGTCTCTCTTCCATTACATCTTGCCAACACTGTCTCTCTTCCACTACCTCCTCTACTGTTCTATCACTTGGCTCTCCCTATCATCATTTTTCTGTTCACCCTCTTGGTTACATTGCTTTGAATGCACAGACTACATGAGGACTCTTTAGTTTTGTGAGATGAAAGGCAAACTCACTAGTGGTGGTGTTATGCTAAAATTCTCCTTGTACACTCAGTAAAATGGGGGTGGTTCTGGTGTCACAATAAAATGTACCCACTACATGAAGTGGTAGTGCTGATTCCACAATAAAATGCTTTTTGTACACTTTGTGAAGTGATAAAGCTGATGTCACAATAGGATGCATGTAGTACACTCTGTAAATTGTAGTGTTGGTGCCATGATAAAATGCACCCAGTATACTCTATAAAGTGGTAATGCTGGTGGGTGAAATTTATCAAGTCACCAGCATTAGGTTGTATTAGGTGCATTTTATCATGGCACCAGCTAATAATGTCTTTTTAAATTGTGTATTCCAGATGACCCGAATGCATATATACTAAGTGCCTGTGAAAAAGGTAAATATGAAATTGTAGAGAAACTTCTAGAGAGGGATATTAAATTACTGAATGCTACAGATGAGGATAAATATACCCCTCTACATCGATCAGTCTATAGTGGACAGCTTGAAATTGTCAAGGTAATCAGCTTTTAGATGTTTACATTATTAGTCCAACCTTAGCTAGTAGGAAAAATGGACATTAAATGATGATGATGATAGTGATAGTAATAAGGAGGATGAGGATGAGATTGAATATTTCCGTTAAATGTACAGTTACCATATTTCTTTATCAAAAACATTACTTTTTTTTCCATCAAATAATTCTCCAAACATTACTGTATCTAAGTATTTTTTAATTCTTTTACTTGTTTCATTCATTAGTCTGTGGCCATGCTAGGGTATGGCCTTAAAAAGTTTTAGTTAACCATATAGACACTTATAGTACTTATTTTTCGATGCCTGGTATTTCTTCTTTTTTTTTTTTGTCTAACCACTAAGTTACAGGACACAAGCATGGACATATACATATATAGAGAGAGAGAGATAGAGAGATAGATAGATAGAGACATAGGGGTGGTTCTGGAGAAGAATGAAAGAATTACGAATAGGAATGGATCACTGTCAGTTTCGACAATCAATAGAAAAGCCTGCTCATGAATTTATCGTCAGGGAGATTCAGCATGACACAGTGTGACAAAGTCAGCCTTTTGAATTACAGTAACAGTCCATCAGACAGGCTTCCAAACATTTTCCATCTACCCAATGTCACTCACATGGCATAGGGGGATCCAAGGCTATGGTAAATGACACTTGACCAAAATGCTGTGGATTAGAATTGAACCCCAAGACCTAATGATTGTGAAGACCATAGTTAAATAAGGTACTCAATACATTAAGTAGAAAGGTACATAATTTAATTTAGATGGAAATTACTTCTACAAGATTAGCAGTTTCATTCAGCTCAAATCTTCAGGAAAATGTTAATGATTTCAACCGAATCAAACAGCACTAGTCCTGTAGAAGTCATTTCCATCTTAAATAAATTATTTTATCATCATCATTTAATGTCCCTACTAGATAGACTTCTGCAATTTCCATCTACCAAATTTCACTCACAAGACATTGGTAAACCTGAGCCACTAGTAGATGACACCTACCCATGGTGTTCCATTGTGGGGCTGAACCTGAAACCATATGCTTTCAGAGCCAGCCATGTCTGCACCTAAATTTATAAATAACTTTGTTATAAGGTTGGCAGAGTCATTAGTATTTACTCTGGCTCTCTGCACTCTGCAGTGTTGAAATCCCATTAAGGTCAGCTTTGCTTTTCATTCTTTTGAGGTGGATAAAATGAAGTACCAGTCTAGAGTGATATATTGACAGAGTTGTTAGAACTTGAGATGATATGACTTGCAGTAGTAGTTCTGGCTCTTTGCATTCAGAGTTCAAATCACACCAAAGTTTAACTGGCTGTTAGAGTTAATCCCCTGCCTGTTTTGACACCACCACCACCTGCTCCTGATATGCCTTTGGCAGAGTTTCTGAAAGGATGAAAAGCAAAGTTGACTGTGAGCTGTAACATTTGGGCCGAAGTTTATGCTCTAACAACTTTGCCAATCCACTGCCAATGTGTTCTTATTGTAAGCAAAACAGGAGAAAATAATAAATATATTCTTCGATTGACCAGACTATCAGATGTCCTTATACATCACTGGTCACAATATATTGACCAGACTACCAGATGTCCTTATACATCATTTATACAAACCTGTATATTTTAAAGTGTTTATTTTAAAAATTAATCGAAAATTATAGGCAGTCTTTCATTAGAAATATAGTAATGAAAGGGTTAAAGTGTATATATTTTTTCTAAAAAGCTTCCATATATGTAAGAATTCTTGTTATGTTCCAAACACCAGATGAAGGGATTATTAAATCCCTCCAAATTCTTGATTTTCAAAATGAATTGAAAATTATAAGCAATGTCTTTCATTAGAAATATTATAATGAAATGGCTAACTTTTTATCTTCCATTATATTTCAGCTGCTGTTATCAAAGAATGCCCAAATCAATGCTGCCACTGTGGATGGCTGGCAACCATTGCATTGTGCATGTCGCTGGAGCCAACTAGAGATAGCTTTCTTATTACTGCAAAATGGAGCCAACATCAATGCTATGACCAATGGAGGTTTAACTCCACTCCACCTAGCCACCGCTAGTACCTGTATACCAATCATTCAAATGTTACTCATGAATCGATATATCAACTGGAATATTAAGAATGGTGCTAATGAAACCGCTAGTGAAGTTTCCAAATGTTCCAGTATATATTATATATTTGAAATTGTAGAAGACCGAATTAATTTATTGAAATAAAAAAATTTTAAGTTTTTCATTAATGTTGTTCTTGGTGTGTAACCTCTGTGTCAGCCCTAGTTGAGCAAACATAAGAAAAGGCATGGCCTAGTGATTAGGATGTTGGGTTCACAATCCCAGTGTTGAGGGTTTGATTGTTGTGTCCTTGAGTAAAACACTTCATTTTACATTGTTCCAGTCAACCCAGCTGAAAATAAATACCAGCAGGTGCTGAGTATTAACTCAGTAATGGACTGGCACTCCATCTAGGGAAGAGTCTTGTATTTTTCAGTCACTTAACTGCCTGACTGACAGAGGGCTGTGAACACTTGATTACATCCAAATTGCCAAGTGCCCTCCTTCTTGGTCTTCATTTGACCTAAGACCGCAGCCCAGTCAAAGAAATGAGATGGGGAAAGGCATGTCTGATAAAATGTCAATTGAAGATGTCTCAGCCTCAGCAAATAATCATCATCATCATTTTAACGCATGCTTCCCCTGCTAGCAAGTGTTGGACAGGTCTAAATAGACTAAGTCAGGGCTACAAACCTCCCAGACAGGCCAGGGGTATGCATCTTGCTTATGTACAGTCTCATGTTCTACCAAGTGCACAGGAGAGGTTGTCATGCCTTTGACACAACTGAAATAAGCTTTCTAACGCTAGATGCCCTTCCTATCATCAACTAATAATAATCTTATTTATTTCAACTGTGCTTCCTCCTGTCCACACATTGCCTAACACTCAAACAACATTCCAAACATTCTTTAAAAAGCGAAAAACAAATCAAAGACTTCCATTTAACTATAAATACATTTATTTACATAATAAATAATATCAAAATAGGAGTTTGTGTGTGTGGTATCGTGTGTTTGTAGTACATGTGGTGTGTGTGTGGCCGTGGAGATGTAGAGGGGAATCTTTGTAATTCAATATCCCAAAGAATAAAATCCAGCTGGTGTATAATGTTTTCCAGTCTTTTGATGGAAGGAGATAAATTTATACCTTTCTCCCATTTGTTGTGGATCCACCAACATTTGACAGCCTGAAACCAGGTCTTTATGTAACTCAAACTTCATATTTTGTAACAGGACCTAGAAATAATAACAAATTGATTTTGAAGTTATTCTTTATTCTTAAACAAGGCACCTGGGAATAAAAACAAATTATTTTTTAAATTGTTCTCAAACAGGGAACCTGGCTTGAATGCTGCAACAAAGTTGATCCCTGCTCCATTTGAACTGAAAATCTCACTATTGCTTAATTTACTGACTTCGAAAGGACGAAAAATAAAGTTGACTTTGGTAGGATTTGAATTCAGAACACAAACATTCAGAATAAATACAGTTAGACATTTCTTCCAATGTAAATTATTATCATTAATAATAACCATCATCATCATCAGCAGCAGCATTTAAAGTCCATTTTTCACACTAGCATGGGTTAGACAAGTTGTCCCATTGTGAGACAAGTCAGATCAGGTGACCATGTCTTGCTCATACAGAATCGAATATGTAAATATATTTCAATCAAATAGTTACCTTTAATCGGACTCCAATCCCCATGTTTTGTAAAAAGTTGCCTTGTGTTGTTGGACCAAAAATCTTAACTTGAAAAAAAAAATAAGGTCATGATATTTTTAATGAATTTAAGGACTGTTTAGTTTTGTGGGGATGGAGAAAAATACAACTTATTTAGATATCATTATCATATATGTAGTCATGTTAAATTTAATATATATATATTAAAATTACCCTTAGATCTGACAGAGGGACCAGCTATTGAGATTGACGAATATAGGGTCCAAGAGGTGATTAAGGAAATGAAAAATGGTAAGGCTGCTGGACCATCGGGAATAGCTGCTGAGATGCTGAAGGCATCAGGGGACGTAGGCACTAAACTGGTTGCATGCATCATCAATCAGGCTATATATGGTGGTGTCATACCCAAAGACTGGTGCAGCAGTATTCTCATAAATTGCTACAAAGGTAAAGGGGATGCTCTGGGGAGGAGCAATTATAGGGGTATAAAACTGATGGATCAGGTTATGAAAGTGGCAGAAAGGATATGAGCACAACTAATTAGAGAAAGGGTTAAACTAGATGAGATGCAGTTTGGTTTTGTGCCTGGGAAGAGTACAACAGATGCCCTCTTCTTGGTGAGACAATTGCAAGAGAGGTTCTTAGAGAAAAATAAGCCACTATACTTAGCCTTTGTTGACCTAGAGAAGGCCTTTGATAGGGTACCCCGATCTGTCATCTGATGGTCCCTAAGGAAGCTAGGTGTTGAGGAATGGCTTGTGAGGACAGTGAAAACTTTGTACAGAGGTACTCTCAGTAAAGTCAGGATAGGAATGGAGTTTAGTGAGGAATTCCAGATACAAGTAGGAGTACATCAAGGTTCGGTCCTCAGCCCGCTCTTGTTCATTATAGTCCTCCAAGCCACAACAGAGGAGTTTAAGACTGGCTGTCCATGGGAACTTCTCTATGCTGACGATCTGGTTCTTATAGCAGAATCAATAGAGGAGCTAGAGAATAAATTCTGGCTATGGAAACAGCAGTTGGAAGCAAGAGGACTGAGAGTGAACCTAGCTAAGACAAAAGTGTTGATGAGTAGAAAAGAGGACAAAACTCTGATTCCGTCAGGGAAATGGCCATGTTCGATATGCAGAAAAGGAACTGGCATAAATTCTATAAAATGCACACAATGCAGATCCTGGGTACACAAGGGATGTAGCGGGATAGCAGGTAGGGAGAAATATGTATGCAGTAGATGTACAGGGAAATTAGACAGTAGAAGTCGCATTGATAGACACATTTTTCAAATGCAGGAGGGCGCTATAGAAGTGGTGGATAGCTTCCGGTACCTAGGAGATCAGATTAGCATGGGAGGAGGGTGTTCCGAGGCCATAGTATCTAGAATAAGGACAGGTTGGAAGAAGTTTAGGGAGCTGCTTCCTCTGCTGATGAAGAAGGGTTTCTCCCTGCGTACGAAAGGCCGGTTGTATGATGCCTGTGTGAGGAGCGCGATGCTGCATGGTAGTGAGACATGGGCAGCAACTGCAGAGGATATGCGACGGCTGGAGAGAAATGAGGCAAGCATGCTCTGTTGGATGTGCAGTGTAAATGTGCGTGAACGACCCAGCATAAATGTGTTGAGAGAGAAACTGTGTCTGAGAGGGATAGAATGTAGTGTACGGGAGAGGAGACTGCGGTGATATGGACATGTGATGCGCATGGAGGATGACCGATGGGTGAAGAAGTGCCAGGAAATGCCAATTGAAGGAAGACGTGGTAGAGGTAGACCACAAAAAACATGGGCGGAGGTGGTGAGAACAGACCTCAGATCATTGAAGCTCACGGTGGAGATGACGAAGGACCGTGACGAGTGGAGAGATGCTGTGCTGAATAAGACCCATCCCACCCTTGCAAGCAGGGAAAAGCGGATGTAAAATGATGATGATGATGATGATGATGATGATGATATATAATCCAACCCATGCAGTTTTATGTTCATTTTCCATGTTGGAATAAATCAGACAAACCTCTCTCTCTCTCTCTCTCTCTCTCTATATATATATATATATATATATATATATATATATATATATATATATATAATGAAGGAAATGTGGTAAGGAACCAGGTGGACCATAATACACCAAAGTACTCAATACTTAGGGTAGTAGAGTGGGTAATAGGAACGAGTAGGACCCCGACGGCTGAGCTCAAGCCGTTTCGACGGCTAATTCTGAGTCCAGAATTAGCCGTCGAAACGGCTTGAGCTCAGCCATCGGGGTCCTACTCATTCCTATATATATATATATATATATATATATATATATATATATCCAGGGGGTGTAACTTGGAGTTACTGCAGGTTCACCCGGGAGAGCACTCGATGTTTAGGTTCACTTCTGTGATGAGGTGTAGAGCTATACAGAGTGTAATATATTGAAAGGATAACAAGGACGATTGGTTACTCCTTCATTACATTTATTGGTAGGTGGCGCGCGTTTCGCCACTGATCAGCAGACCCTTTAAAATGAAGGGTCCGTCGAGCTGCCGATCATTGAGTCGGGTAGGATCAATACAGATTGAACCTTGAGCTGATCAGTGGCAAAACGCACGTCACCTACCAATAAATGTAATGAAGGAGTAACCAATCATCCTTGTTATCCTTTCAATATATATATATATACATATATATATATATATATATATATATATATATATATATATATATATATATATATATATATATATATATATATATAGGCATGTGAAGGCTGAGTGGTAAGAGAATTGGATTCGCAATCGTGAGGTTGTGATTTCGATTCCCAGACCGGGTGATGTGTTATGTCCTTGAGCAAGACACTTTATTTCACATTGCTCCTTCTACCTGGAGTTGCGACCGATAGATAGTATTAGCAATTGGAAAGACCCATGGAAACATTGTTTCCTCGGTCCGATTTGAGGAAAGTCGATCAACTGATATATTTATAGTTATGTAATAAACAACATAAGATAATTATTTCATTTACCAGTGGTTTCTTGAAAGCAAACAAATTTGCTTTCAGTCATCAGAATGAAAAAATCCTGGTATATTTATTGGCTCTGTAACCTACATAGAGCACTCTTTTTTCCTGGACCTTTCCGACGGAAATACTTCATTTACACACACACACACACATATATATATATATATATATATATATATATATGTATGTATATATATAAAACAGAATGGATGCAGTAAAAAGATAGATAGATATAGATGTATGTAACAAAAAAAAACACTAAAACTACTTACCATGATCAGATGCTACTTTGGATATATATTTAAAGTCCACATCTGCTGTTAGATCTGCTGACCCTGGGTTTAAAAATACATCATTTTGGACCTGGTGTTTAAAAAATCCCTAAAACAAAATATTTTACATGAACAGAATTTGAACTAAAGATTCAGAGACTTGGAACAAATATCCAACACTCTTAAGCCGTACACATTTTTCTATACCATATACAATGCTTCAAGCAAACTACAACTTTCCCCTATATATCATCACGGTTTAACATCAAACCTTCCACACTAGCATGGGTTATATATATAGGAGGAAGTTGTATATATGTATATATACAACTTCCTCCAATATATATAACATATATGTAGAGGCTTCCCAAAACATCATTTATGTATGTGTGTGTCATCATCATCATCATCATCATCATCATCATCATCGTTTAACGTCTATCTTCCACGCTAGCATGGGTTTAGACGGGAATTGTCCCACGTGAGGCAAGATTGGTCGTCTCGCTCGTATAGGACTGTCTGGCAGGTTTTCTACGGCTGGATGCCCTTCCTAACACCAACCACGTTTACAGTGTGGATTGGGAGGTTTTTACTGTGTTACCTACACGGCCACATTACAGTGTTAACTGTGTGTTTTTTTTGTCATGACACCTACACGATCTCATTTATTTAGGACTGGATGTTGTGGCACCAACATAATTTACAGAGAAAGGGGTGGTGTAGATGGGGGTAGGGGTGGTGTAGATGGGGGTGGGGGTAGGGGTAGTGGGATGGGGGTGTATTTTGGGTTAGGAGGTGCCTACTGACTGTAGGTTTTGCTTTGTACTTAGGCAAGGCGGGTCTTCTGTATTACTGCGTAGTGCCAAAGATCTCGGTCCAGTGACATTGTCTTGGAGAGGTGTAAGTGTGTAAGGTCGGAATTTATCAAATCGTCCCAGGTTTTTCTGGGTCTGCCTACTCCGTAGCTTCCATCTATTTTGATCGCCCTGCACTTTTTTATACAGCTGTTGTCTTTCATGCACATCACGTGACCATACCAACGTAGTCTTCTCTCGAGTAAACAGCATCTGATCCCTCTTATTCCTAATTTCTCACTTAGTTCATTTATGCTTTGCCGTTCACATATATTTACACATCCAACAGAGCATGCAAGCTTCGTTCCTCTCCAGTTTGCGCAGATCCTCTGCACACAATGCCCATGTCTCACTGCCATGTAACATTGCTGTTCGTATGCAGGCATCATACAGTCTGCCTTTCATTTTTAGAGAGAAATCTTTAGCAGCCAATAGTGGTATAAGCTCTTTGAACTTTTTCCATCCCGTTCTGACTCTAGCTACTGTACTTTCAGAGCACCCTCCACCACTGCTGATTTTGTCACCCAGGTAATGGAAGGTGTCCACTATTTCTATAGAACCATCTGGACAATGGAAGGAGCTAGTATCCTGTGAGCACTTGCTACTACTTATTGCACTGAGCACCGGCCACATATAAAATCTATGTTCTTAGTTAGCTTACCTGTGATCCCACTACATCTTTTATGCACCCATACTTTGCATTTGGGACATAAAATGGAGTTTCTGCCTACTCCTTTCCTACACACTGAGCATGGCCATTTCCCAGAGGGGACCAGTGCCCTATTTTCCTTCCTACATACTAGAACTTTAGTCTTAGCAAGTTAATTTTAAGGCCTTTTAATTCTAGGCCATGCTTCCAAGTTTGGAATTTCTTCTCTAGTTCAGCAATTGATTCAGCTATGAGCGTTAGATCATCTGCGTATAGAAGTTCCCATGGGCAGCCGATCTTGAACTCCTCTGTTATAGCCTGAAGGGCAATAATAAATAGGAGGGGGCTAAGGACAGAGCCCTGATAAACACCAACTTTTACGCTAAATTCTTCACTATATTCGTTGTTAATTCTAACTTGCTGACTGTTTCTTTATACATGGCTTGTATAGCTCTCACGAGCCATTCATCAACACCTAGTTTTCTAAGAGCCCACCAGATAATGGAGCGGGGGACTCTGTCAAAGGCTTTCTCCAAGTCAACAAAAGCTAAGTATAGGGGTTTACTTTTAGCTAGGTACTTCTCCTGTAGTTCTCATACAAGGAAAAGAGTGTCTGTAGTACTTTTACCTGACACAAACCCAAACTGCATTTCATCTAGATCAATTCGCTCTCTGATTAGTGGCGCTATAACTTTTTCTGTGACCTTCATGACCTGGTCAATTAATTTAATGCCTCTATAGTTTCCCCTATCTAGGGCATCTCCTTTACCCTTGTAGCAGTTAATGATGATGCTGCTACACCAGTCATTTGGTATGACCCCATTCTGTATGACTTTGTTTACTATCCGGGAGACCATAGTGTGTCCCACCGATCCAGATGCTTTCAGCATTTCAGCAACTATCTCCGAAAGCCCAGCTGCTTTGCCTGTCTTCATATCTTTGATTGCCTTACTTATTATACTACCTTCAACTTGCACCGCTGTCTGTAAATGGTAAACAGAAATAACAACACAATCGGTATAGTATATCAAAGGAATGTATTAGTTTAATGCTTGAAATAGGAGGAGTTAACATTTTGGACGCTACAGATAGAGATAGATAGGAAGATAGATAGAAAACATCATTGGTAGAGAACATTTCAGAATATTGCCCCTCCTTCTGTCTTAGATTTGTGTTCCATGGATTCTAAATATAATTTTAAGAATGTTTTTGATGGATAGTAATATTCGTGTAACAGACTGACAGTTATTATAAAATTGATTTTAACTTTGTTTCATGTTGTTTGCTGTTGTTGTTCTGTGAAGCATGATATATCTCATTTAAATATGTTTCTAACTTCATAAGAACTAGATGGTTGTTTTAATTAAGATATTTGATGATTTAGTTAAAATGACGGTAATGAGTATTCTGTCATTAGGTAAATTATTGATTCACAACTTTTAATGACTAAATTGTAAAAAATCATAAGCTGTACCTTTCATCAGAATTATGGTATCAAAAGAGTCAAGAACCATGTCAGAATATAGAAGAAATGCAACTTACTCTCAAAGTATCCCTTTTTTCTCCAGTATGACCATAATCAGCAATCAGAGCAAAGCCACCATTTTCAGCAATTCTGTGAGACATAGTTTCTACAATGGCACCAGACTCAAAACTCATTTCAATATGGTCTCTCTTGTCATCTTCATCAACCTGCATTTAAAACAAAAAGTTGACAAAGCAATTAATAATGGTTTCTAATGTAGGTATGGTGTACGAGGGTTGCATAGGGAAATGTATCCAACTGAAACACTGCCTCAAAAATGTCTTTATGAAGTTTGTCATGGGCTCCACAAAGCGAACCCCTATTTTAGCAGGAAAATGGCCTTAAAACAACTGTTGTTGATTGTTTAACATAAACCCAATGCTAGAGATTTGAGAAGAGGGGTCAGTAGGTTATATTGACTCCCAATATTTTAGTAACTGCAGAATACATGGAGATGGGGAAGAAACAATTCTCCACATTGTCTTTGGCTGCTCAGTCTCAGCCAAGAAATTATATATCCACAAACATGATAGAGTTGGGATTTACATACACTTGAACTTATGCCAGCATTATCAAATACCAACAATAAAATACTACAAAAGAGAGTTTAGAAAGACAAGTAGAAAAACATTATACTCACTTTGAAGCAGATGAGAGCAGGGGTAGGAGATTTTGAGATTGTGAATTTAAAATCATTTGGAGAAGATAAGTCTGTATTTAAATCAACAAGAACTTCCCTCCATCCATGTTCTGTTTTCTGAAATGGAGTAAATTTACAATACAACTTGTATTGAGTTTTACAGTTCATGTATAGAGCATACTATAGTTCTATAGTAGTCATATAGTTTATATATATCTCTCTTCACGTGCACAATGCGAACTCGGGTTCCCTCACGTCCTCTCTCAAGCGGCAGTTCCAGCTGTTTGAGTCCACCCCAACCACGTCTCATCTCAGTTCGACACCGAGCTCGGTGTCCACCAACAGACAACCGGTAGACCTCAAGCGAGCGGTCAATGCCAAATTCAGCGAATTTGACATTAAAGGGGCTGTCCGTCCCCTCTCTTCTCTGTCTTCCCTTGCTCCGTGCAACTCTGATTCTCTTGAGCGTCTGAAAGAGAAGCACCCATCGGCACCCCCAGATGATCAGCTACACTGGCCCGAACCATCAGAATACTTGAGACCGGTTTACACCACTGATATCATCAGAAAAGCGATTTCATCCTTCCCCGCTGGGTCAGGCGCGGGAATTAACGGCCTTCGTCCTCAACGCCTCAAGGATGGTATCTCCTTATCGGCCGGTGACGCCGGACTCGAGCTCTTGGAGAGTCTGACTCAGTTTGTGAATCAGTTCTCTTCAGTGAACATTCTACCGTTCCTCCGCCCAGTGTTCTTCGGTGCGAAGCTATTTGGTCTCATCAAGCCCAACGCGGACCTGCGTCTCATTGCAGTTGGCTGACCTCTTCGCCGCCTCACTGCAAAAGCGTGTTTGCTGTTGGTCTCCGACTCACTGGTGAAGGAATTTTCCCCCATCCAGCTGGGGGTGGGTACCAGGTTGGGATGTGAGGCTGCTGTCCATGCTGCCAGAGCATTGCCAACTTGCCCTCCTCGTCCCCCAAGGTCATCCTCAAACTTGACATCGTCCTCGGCTCAGTAAGAGAGAGGCTCAGTAAGAGAGAGGGTCCCACAACTCTACCACTTTGCTTGGCAGGCTTATCGGGAGCCCTCCTACCTTTCTTTCGGTGACCAGATCATCACCTCTGCCTCAGGAGTCCAACAGGGTGACCCACTTGGGCCTGCACTGTTTGCACTGGGCATTGATGATGTCACCAAGATGGGGGCTGAGTTGGACCTCAATGTCTGGTACCTTGACGACGCCTGTTTGAGGGGAACTCCGGATATGGTTCTCGCCACTGCCAACAGGATGGTGGAGGAGCTTGGCCGCCGGGGTCTCCAGATCAATAGCTCCAAATGTGGGCTCTGGATCCTCAACCATGCGGCTTCTCAAACACCAACAGCTGATCGACCTGTTCGTAGAGTCCTTCCCTTCCATCGCGGTCCCTCCCCCATCGGCTTGGTGCTCCTTAGGAGCCCCAATCACAGACCTGGCCTTCTAGTCAACCTTCCAATCAAAGATGGTTGGCCTTGAGCAGCTGCTGAGGAATATCGAAGTTATCGAACCCCATCAAGGTTTCTTCTTACTCAGGAACTACCTGTCTATTCCTAAGCTTCTGTATCTGCTCAGGGTCAGCCCCTCCCACAGATTTCCATCCTGCCTCCAATGCTTCGACGACCTAATCTTCGAGAGACTCGAGTGTCTGGTCAATGTTAGACTCTCTCCGGAGTCCCGCAATCAGGCTGCGTTGCCCAAGCAATTTTGGGGGTCTTGGTCTCCGTAAGTGTTCGTCCCTCTCTCTCCCCCTGCTTTCTTTCCTCCACCCACTCTTGCTCCACCCTGGTGAGCAGCATCCTCTCCTCTCCAACATGGACTAGTTCCAACAGGGAGTTGGGTGAAGCTCTCCAGCAATGGAGTGAGCTGGGCTTGTCTCTTCCTGAGAAGGTGGAGGACAGTCGAAGTCAGAGAGCTTGGGACAAAATAAGTTCGAAGGCCATCTTCGACTCCCTCTTCGTCCAGTCAGATCAGTTTGCAAGGTGCCGCTTACTATCTGCCAGTGCCAAATACTCAGGCGACTGGGTCGATGCCCTACCCGTGGCCAACGTTGGTGGCCTACTCAGCCTGGACGAACTTCATGTCTCCATCGCCCTCAGAATGGGAGCCGACGTCTGCATGGGTTTGAGGTGCCGATGCGGCAAACTCCTCGACTCTACAGGCCTCCGCGGTCTACTTGCCACCTGATTGCCGGCCGCTTCGCACGTCACACAGAGCTAAACCTCATTCTGAAGAGAGCTTTGGTCTGGGCAAATATCCCCTCAGTCTTGGAATCATCTGGGTTGTCCAGAAGTGACGGCAAAAGACCTGACGGTCTTACCCTGTGCCCCTGGTCGAGAGGCAGGTACCTTGTCTGGGACGTCACTGTTAGTGACTCCTTTGCTCTTTCCCACATCCTGGATGCTGCAGTTAAGACGAGATCCACAGCTTCTGCAGCCGAACGGAGAAAGACCCTCAAATACTCTGCTCTGTCGGCCAGCTACATTTTTCAGCCTGTGGCTTTCGAGACATTTGGGGGAGTCATGCCGCTGACTGTGAGGTTCCTTTCCTCACTGGTGGCTCGCCTAATAGAGGTGACTGGCGAATCTCGCGAGGGTGCTTGGCTGTTTCAGCGCATCAGCCTCGCCATCACCCGAGGCAATGCTGCGAGTGTGCTGGCTTGCCTCAAAAATCATTAGAGAGTTTGCCCAGTACTCGCGATGTTGCTGTCTTTTGCTCTGGTGTTGGCTCCGTTGTTCACCCCTTCTTTTACATTTTCTTTAATATTGTAGCATTGAAGGAATATATCTTTCATTGTATCATCCTTTGTAGTGTTACCGAGGCATTTGTAATGTTATTTATGTATATATTTAAAACATATTTGTTATGTTATTCTACTGTAAATTTATTTATATGCTCTGTTTATATTTTCATTCTGAAGGAACTTATCCACTTGTGTTGATATAAGTGATTTTATGACTTTCCTGTAAGCATTGTATCATTATATATGTTAAATTATATTATCGTTTATATATAAAATATGATAATTCTATAGCAGTTTTATAGTTTGTATATAGAATATATAGTTCTATAGCAGTTCTATAGTTTATGTTATAGCTCTATAGCAGTTTATTCAAAAATATTTTTTATTCTTTCTAAAATATTAGAACTAGGGTCTGAAATGGACCTCTATTAGTTTTGATGATTAGTTTTCAAGTTGTTCAATCAATAAGACAGCCTGCTCATGTCATTTATGTGAAAATATAATTCTCAGGGAGATTCAGCATGACAAGACTTCCCCTTTGAATTACAAGTACAATCCATCCTTCTAAACATTTTCCATCTACT
Organism: Eledone cirrhosa; assembly: GCA_964016885.1. Lineage (NCBI taxonomy): Eukaryota > Metazoa > Mollusca > Cephalopoda > Octopoda > Eledonidae > Eledone > Eledone cirrhosa. Next base: position 25,745,123 of record OZ024746.1, on the reverse strand, counting down.
GAATTTCACTCACAAGGTTTGGATCCTTCATAAGAAGGCAGTGCCCCAACTTGGCCACAGTCTAATGACGGAAAGCAATAAAAAAAAAAATAGAAGAATAAACCAAAATCCCAGAATAAGCTACCTGAAATTTATGAACAGGTAACACATCAAAGAACTCATGTGCAATGTAACAGGTAAAAGCAGGAGGGATGTCTTCCAATTGGTAATACCAGTTAACAGGAATATTAAACTTGCTCATGCTATTGTTATATGCCAAGGAACACTCATTGTCTACTTTGGTTGTAGTTTTATTGGTAGAATGGTGTTGTTGATCTCCAACCAATTTCTCATACTGTAAACTACTCATTTTGTTGCTAACTTCAACCAAATTTAAGGTCACTACATCCTTCATTTGAGGGAATTGACAAAATACCTGCAAAATATAAAAAGAAAAGAAAGGAGCCAATCATCAGAATGGACCAAGAAACAATGTTTCCATTGGTCTTTCTATTGCTGATACTTATCTGTCGGTTGCAACACTCAGCAGAAGAAAAGAGTTGGTCATCAGATTTGACCAGGGAACTAATGTTTCCATCGGTCTTCCCATTTCTGATACTATCTGTCAGTTGCAATACTCAGCAGAAGAAAGGAGCCAACTGTTAAGTGGGACAAAGGAAGTAATGTTTCCATTAGTGTATCCATTTTGGATATTATCGGTCATCGAAAAGTAGATGAAAAAAGGATGCTGCTGGTGATGTTGATGATGATGATGTGAGTGTTTGTGTGTGTGTGAGTGAGTGTGTTTATGTGTGTGTGTGAGTGAGTGAGTGTGCTTGTGTGCATGTGTGTAAGTGAGTGAGTGCCTGTGTGTGTGCACGTGTCCATAGGTTGACATTTGTGTATGAGTCTGTATTTATGTCTTGTAACTTAGCAGTTTGACAAAAGATAACTAAAATAAATACTGGGGTCAATATGGTTGACTAAATCAAGGCTGTACCCCAGCATGGCCACAGTCTAATGACTGAAATCAGTAAAAGATTAAAAAATTTATAATGGTTTATATATATAAAGCTTGCAAAACAAAAGACCTTCATCTCAGTTTGATGAAGTAATTACTGAAATTTCAAAGTCACTGTCACCTCTTTCTTCAGAAAATAAATCTTACGCTCTACTTACACATCCTAATAATAATCCTTATTAGTGGTTTTACATCCACTTCACCATGCTAGCATGGATTGGACAAGATGTTTTGAGACAATGTTTTACAGCTATATGCCATTCCCGACATCAACTCTTTTAGTCACCTCATACGACATGCAGGAATACAGTGTATCTATTCTAAAAATGAAAATACTCATGTATAGGTAAAAATCTATTAATGAACAGAAGTATAAAATAATGGTTTCTTATATAGGCACAAGGCCAACAATTTTGGAAGCAGGGAAAGTCAAGTAAATCGACCCCAGTACATAACTGGTACTTTATTTTATCAACCCCCATAGGATGAATAGCAAAGCTAACCTTGGAAGGATTTGAACTCACAGAAGTATAAAATAACAAAAATATTAAGTGAAAAAAACAAAATAATAAACCGGAAAAGAGAAAAGAAGAGAAAAAAAGGGGAGTAAATAGAAATGAGGAAATGAGGGGGCAATATGGTGAAAGCATTGCCACAAAGAATAGCCAGTGACACCCGCAATATCATTGTTTCAACATGATATGTAATGTTGTACACAAAACAGCCACATCAGTAAATACATAGAGAGATAACTTTGCTTTCAGCTCACACCTGGTCACATAACAAATATGATCTAGGTTATTGATTTCTATGTGGATACAAGCAAAAGCCATTAAAGTTAGGTTTTTTTTTCTCTCTCTCAATTAATCTGCTGTCATTTTAAAAACTTAATGGTGGTGGTGATGGCAATGGTCTTATTGTTGTGGTTGTTGGTGGTGGTGTTATTATTGGTGTTGTTGTGGTGGTGGTATTGTCGTTGTTGTTGTTAGTGGTGGTGGTGGTGATGGTAGTGATGGTTTTATTGTTGTGGTTGTTGGTGGTGGTGTTATTATTGGTGTTGTTGTGGTGGTGGTATTGTCATTGTTGTTGTTAGTGGTGGTGGTGGTGATGGCAATGGTCTTATTGTTGTGGTTGTTGGTGGTGGTGTTATTATTGGTGTTGTTGTGGTGGTGGTATTGTCATTGTTGTTGTTAGTGGTGGTGGTGGTGATGGCAATGGTCTTATTGTTGTGGTTGTTGGTGGTGGTGTTATTATTGGTGTTGTTGTGGTGGTGGTATTGTCATTGTTGTTGTTAGTGGTGGTGGTGGTGGTGGCAATGGTCTTATTGTTGTTGTTAGTGGTGGTGGTGGTGATGGCAATGGTCTTATTGTTGTGGTTGTTGGTGGTGGTGTTATTATTGGTGTTGTTGTGGTGGTGGTATTGTCGTTGTTGTTGTTAGTGGTGGTGGTGGTGGTGGTAGTGATGGTTTTATTGTTGTGGTTGTTGGTGGTGGTGTTATTATTGGTGTTGTTGTGGTGGTGGTATTGTCGTTGTTGTTGTTAGTGGTGGTGGTGGTGGTGGTAGTGATGGTTTTATTGTTGTGGTTGTTGGTGGTGGTGTTATTATTGGTGTTGTTGTGGTGGTGGTATCGTCATTGTTGTTGTTAGTGGTGGTGGTGGTGGTAGTGATGGTTTTATTGTTGTTGATGGTGGTGGTGGTGTTATTATTGGTGTTGTTGTGGTGGTGGTGGTATTGTCATTGTTGTTGTTAGTGGTGGTGGTGGTGATGGTCTTATTGTTGTGGTTGTTGGTGGTGGTGTTATTATTGGTGTTGTTGTGGTGGTGGTATTGTCGTTGTTGTTGTTAGTGGTGGTGGTGGTGGTGGTAGTGATGGTTTTATTGTTGTGGTTGTTGGTGGTGGTGTTATTATTGGTGTTGTTGTGGTGGTGGTATTGTCGTTGTTGTTGTTAGTGGTGGTGGTGGTGGTGGTAGTGATGGTTTTATTGTTGTGGTTGTTGGTGGTGGTGTTATTATTGGTGTTGTTGTGGTGGTGGTATTGTCATTGTTGTTGTTAGTGGTGGTGGTGGTGGTAGTGATGGTTTTATTGTTGTTGATGGTGGTGGTAGTATTAGTGTTGTTGGTGTTGTTGTCGGGGATGGTGATCATTGTAGTCATGCTGTTGTTGGTGTTGTTGTGGGTGGTGGTAGTGGCGTGGCGTAATTGCTGTGGGGGAGTTGTTGTGGTGGTAGTGGTCTTATTGTTGTGAAGAATGCTGGTGGTGGTGGCGGTGGTGGTGGTGGTGTGGTGGTGGTGGTGGTGGTGAAGGTCTTATTATTAGTGTTGCTGTTGTAGGTGGTGGTGGTGGTAATAATTGTCGTGGTGGTGTTGTTGATGGTAGTGGTGATTGTTGTGGTGGTCTTGTTGTTGGTGGTGGTGATGGTGGGAGTGGCAGTGGTGGAGGTGATTGTAGTGATGCTGGTTGTGGTAGTGGCAGTGGTGGTGGTGGTGGTGGTAATAATTGTTGTGGTGGTGTTGTTGATGGTAGTGGTGATTGTTGTGGTGGTCTTGTTGTTGGTGGTGGTGATGGTGGGAGTGGCAGTGGTCGAGGTGATTGTAGTGATGCTGGTTGTGGTAGTGGCAGTGGTGGTGGTGGTGGTGGTAATAATTGTTGTGGTGGTGTTGTTGATGGTAGTGGTGATTGTTGTGGTGGTCTTGTTGTTGTTGGTGGTGATGGTGGGAGTGGCAGTGGTGGAGGTGATTGTAGTGATGCTGGTTGTGGTAGTGGCAGTGGTGGTGGTGGTGGTGGTGTTATTGGAGTTGGAGTAGAAGGATATGCTGACAACAAGACATAGAAATAAGAAAAGATAAAAGTTTGGAATATGTTCAAACTGATTGACAATAGACACAGCTGTATGCATTAACAGACACATGTATATACAGACACATACACATGTGTGCATGTATGCATGTATGTTTATATGTATATAGACACACACACACACACACACATATATACATGTATAAATATATATATATATATATATATATATATATATATATATATATAAATACACACACATACAAACACCACAGATATATACATGTATAAATCATATATTGATGTGTGTTTGTGGGTGTATATATATATATATATGTTGACATGTGCACCACACACCTGCACATTTACATGGAGAGAAGAAAACATTGTTGGCCTCGTGCCTAAATCAGAAACCATTATGAAAGCATAAATAAGTATAAAGATTATTTTATTGTTGCTTACAGAAAGAAAATATCATCATCATCATCATCATATTTATTGTTTACTAATATGAATAAGAACAGCAGTAACCCAGGCAACGCCGGGTAATTCAGCTAGTATTATATATGTTGTATAACGCTTTCTGTACCAATCATTTAAATATGTAAAATGAAATGCTTACCCTCAATAAGTCATATGCCAAGGTCCCCCGACCAGGGCCCAACTCAACCACTTGCATCTTGGAAGGTTTACCACATTGCATCCACTCATTTATGCACCATACACCTAGCAACTGAACAGTATTGAAACAGTATTGAAATGCATCAAATTATTGAACAATATCAAAATACATCAAATTATAGAACAATATTGCAACAGTATTAAAACAATATCAAAATACATCAAATTATAGAACAATATTGCAACAGTATTAAAACAATATCAAAATACATCAAATTATAGAACAATATTGCAACAGTATTAAAACAATATTGAAATACATCAAATTATAGAACAATATTGCAACAGTATTAAAACAATATTGAAATACATCAAATTATAGAACAGTATTGAAACAATACTGAAATACATCAATACTGAAATACATACCGTCCCACCCTTGCAAGCAGGGAAAAGCAGACGTAAAGTGATGATGATGATGATGATGATGATGATAATGATGATGATGATGATCAAATATTGAAACAGTATTGAAATACATAAAAGTTCCAGTTTTGACATGGTTTCTACAGCTGGATGCTCTTTCTATCGTCAACCATTTTTCAAGAGTGTACTAGGTGTATTTTATCATGTCGCAAGCACTAAGGTGGTTTCCATGTCCTTGACACAATTGAAGAAGCCTCTCAATCATTTTCCATGACATATTTTCTATGACTGAACGTCGTTTCCAATACCAACCATTTTACAGAGTGTACTGGGTGCATTTCATTGTGTTATAAACAATAAATAAATACTAAAATATATTTATTGTAAACACTGCCAGTACACTATGAAAGATGGTTGATGATTGAATAGAGACAATGTAGAGTAAAGAGGAGTCTTTAGTCTTGTCAAGGACATGGCAACGTCTCTAGTGAAGGTGCCACAATAAAATGCATCCAGTACACTGTAAAATTGTTGATGTTTGAAGAAAGACAATGTAGAGTAAGACTCTTTAATTTTGTCAAGGACATAACAACCTTTTTACTACTGGTGCCACAATAAAAATGATTAATTATGAGAAAGTTAGTAATATTACTAAATCCCTCCAAATTTTTTAATATTTTCAAAGTTATTTGAAAACCAATATCTTTCATTAGAAATATGGTAATGAAAGGGTTAGCATAAATAACTAAATATATAATGAACATTAAAATACTTACTTCTCCAAATATCTGACTGATTTCAGGGGCTGTAATGAAATCGCCAGCTACACCGAAAACGTCTTTGTTCATGTAGTAACCCTGAAATATAGACATTATATATATATATATATTAGGATTGGTGCTCTGATACATGAATGTATGTATAGTATATTTGGCAATATACCGTATGTTTAATTACTACACATACTACACATGCATTCATATATATATATAGAGAGAGAGAGAGTTTCAGAAGATCCCGTTAAGGGTGAAAGCAGCGATTCTTTGCTTAAAGTTTAATCTGTTATTTTAATAAATATATATATATATAGAAAGTGAACAACACAAAATATAACTACTCCATTACCAAAGGTTTATGGATCCCAGACCTGGTCTAATTAAATAGCTCTGTTCTATAACAAAGCACTCTTTTTCCTTTGCTTCGAATTACCTAACACATTATATATATATATATATATATATATATATATATATATATATATATACATATATTAAACCTGTAGATATTGTTCTCTATACAGTAACGGTAAAACTCACTTGTAATAATTCTTTACACACATCTCACTGTGTAACACACTTCTATTTGTGTAATATATTTGCATTTGAGCTCGGAAGAAAATTCTCTATTCTTCTTTGAGCTAATATTATTATTATTACTGTGAACTGCGGAATACTCTTAATTCCGATCCTTGTACTTAACGAGCTCCAAATGTTGAGCTAATAAATTTGAATGGTTGGGCTGCCCTCTCTAGCATTTTCCCCAATCCATGAGAGCCGTTATTTGATGCAAATAACACATGATTTCGCCCTACTCTGGGCAGCGTGTATATTAGCTTTCTCTCTATCCATGAGGTTAGATGTGTCGTGAACAGTTTCCACATTTGCTGACTGAGGATCCTGTGAACTGTTATACTGAACATGTTGGTGGTGAAACGAACGAGATTCGTATCAGCAAACTTATAGTTATAAGGTTGGTAATTTAAAACTCTAATTCAGTGATTTGATTCTGACTTAGTTTTATTCAAGTTAATTGCTAAACCTGTAGATATTGTTCTCTATACAGTAACGGTAAAACTCACTTGTAATAATTCTTTACACACATCTCACTGTGTAACACACTTCTATTTGTGTAATATATTTGCATTTGAGCTCGGAAGAAAATTCTCTATTCTTCTTTGAGCTAATATTATTATTATTAGTGTGAACTGTGGAATACTCTTAATTCCGATCCTTGTACTATATATATATATATATACATATATATATATATATTAATTCAAAATATTAACAAAATAGATATTCTTGTGATCAACTATATTTTATTATACATATTTCAGAGGTACTGAGTTAACTTCAACACTACGTCCTCATCAGATGACGCATGACATACCCTGACATAGTAGATGGTTAAGATTCAGTCATGGTAGTGAGTAATATATGAGAAAACTCAATATTTATATACCTTAATATTGAGAAACATGAGAAAAATATATAATACATACAATAGAGCGGGTGCGTGTGAAACAGCTTAAAAAATACTTGGCATCAATATAACTGTTAAATAATTTAAATTACTGAAGAAAGGGGAAAGAAAAGAAAAGCATAGAGGAAGAGACAGATGAGGGGATAATATAGTTAGTAGGGGCCTAGAAAAGCAAAAGAGAGTTGATTACAGAGAGAGAGATAAAGAGGAATAAACTTATGTTCAAGTCTTTAGACAATTATCCATATATACAATATATATCTAAACATATCTGGTTGACCGTTAATACTCAAAATATTTAATTTAAGTTAGTTCAGAGTAATGAATAATATTTTAGGTTTTAAAAGTTAATAGGTATCTGTATTAATATTAAAGTATACTATACAAATTTAATTTCTAAAATCAAATTTTATGAAATCAAATTTAAAGGATTTACAAACACGAGAAAGAAAACAATGTTTTTACAACCTCACGAAGGTAAACTTTACCAAATTTATCATATAATATTGACAACAGTTTATATAATATAATTTAGAAATAATTACCGTTATAATTTTTTAAGAATTTATGATTAATAATTTGAGTGCCTAAAGGATCAACAGGCCTTATAATTAAATTTAAAAAGGTCTGAATTTTAAATTACATATATGTGTTTATAAAAAAAAATACACAACGATTATATTGTCTAAAGACTTAAGATGATACCTTTCAAATATACATAATATAATACAATATAGTAAATAAGTTACTGGAAATATTGTTAAAAACTAATGTTTTAGATCAATTATTGTAAAAGGATCATTTAATAGATATATACTATAAATATATAAGTCAAAACTTCATGAGTCCTAAGGATAAGGACTAGATACAAAATAAAAAGTGAAAAAATAAAAAAGTGAAAAAAAAGTGAAAAGATAATGAATTGTTTGTGAAACATAAAAATGCCCAATATTTAAAAAAAATATAGTTTAAAATGCAAGATGGTTTTATTATATAGTAGACAAAAGATAATTCTAAAATGTCCAACGAAGGTGATAGAAAGAGGAGCTAAGGATTTGAATGACCTGGAGGTAATCTAAATTTAATTAAAATAAAATAAATTAAATTAAATTAAGTAATAATCATTATATAATTTCGAACATTAAGGAAATATCTAACACTTATAACAATAGAGAGTCATTTGAGTATCTAAATTACTTATAAATGTAACTACGAGCGTGTTATTATACTAGATAAAGATATTTGTTCAAATATATATATAGAGAGTAATATAGATATTAGTGAAACGATATACATATAATAAATAAATAAATAATTACAATCATTATTAGTAAAGTTATAATTGTAGTTTTACCTCCAGTTCAGTGGAAAGAGAGACCAATATTTGTCGACTAGTATGGTTTGTGATATTTATACCTAAATATATATAAAAAATATATATGTACAAATCTAACTTTCTGAATCCCAAAACATACCCAAAATGAGTAAAATATATAAATGCATGAATGATTTACGGTTCAATTATAACCGGTAATCTTACAAGTTATATATCCAAATTATATATTTAAAACAAAGACAAATATATATAAGGATCCGAATCTAAATTATAAATATCTAAAATAATCCAAAGGTGTGCATATTCATCAAGAGAACAAGTTAACAAATAATATGTTTATATACCTAAATAGGATCCTTCATTCTAACATTAATTCTATCATAAATGATTAGAAAATAAAGTATTATTAAAGTTGTTATAACGTTTTAGGTACAACAGTTGATAAGAGACATCAAAAATTAACACCTGTTTGTTTAGTGTTTTTTCCTGACTTTTTGCGAGGCTTGGCATGTAGACAAAGCTTTATGAAGGCAGTTTGAGAATAATTCACTTTTTTTGTTAATTAAGTTTTCATAATTAGCAATTATTAATAGGGTCTCCTTAGTACAGAGGTTGCAGTTAATTGATATAGACGAATTCGAATAGATTCTACTATTACAAAGCTTCGTCCAAAAAATCGAGTATTTAAAATTTTTGTCTTTTAATGACCATATAAGTTGTGATAAAGAAGTCGAAGACTTCTTATTAGAATTCGAAAACGAGCACTTGTGATTCGCAAATCTCGATTTAAATGTCGAAGAAGTTGCCCCTATGTAGTTGTATGTGATGTTATTTGCTTTTACGGTGCATTTATACACTAAATTTCTATCCAGACAATTATTTTGCAGAAGGCAATCTGGTTTATTTCTACAATTACATTTCGATTTATTATTATTTATATTAGCACTATTATTAACACTATTATGCTGATTTTGGTTTAGAATTCTACTATTTAGTTCAGCGATGTTTTGGGCCATATTCATAGTTGTAGAATAAGAAAGCTTAATTGTGTGTCTATTAAATATGGAACAGTATTTATGTTGACTAGGGAAGGAATTATCTAAAGCCTTAAAGGATAGATTAGCTAGTGGTGTTTTTACTGCTACAGAAGCAGGGGGGGGGGGGCAACCATATAACTGATTTAGTTCTGTTTTTTTCCCCGATTTATTCACAGTACAGGTGTTTGAATTATAATTTTTAGAATTTCGTTTATACATGCCAGTCATATTATTATTATTTTTATCAGGATTAAGATTCAAATTATTATTGTCTATATATTCTATATTATTTTTATAACCTGCCTTTCTTAGCGCATCATTGTAATATCCTGTTTTTTCATCAAATATTGATTTATTCGCAGATATTCTAGTTATGCGTTGCTGTACACTATTGACAATAGCATTTTTCACAGATTTAGGGTGATTAGAGTAATAACTAACGTAATTTAAGTTTTCTTTGGGTTTATGGAAAGGGTAATAAAAACCAGAGTTTAAGTTAAGGGTAACATCAAGGAAATTAACTATTTTGGTACCACTTTCAACCTCTAATTTAAGGTCGTAATTTTTAAAGAATTCAATTATATTTTTCTTAACCCTATTTAGTTCTGTATTGCTGTGTTTGACAACCATAAATAAAATATCGTCCCTATATAAACCACCGGTAATCTCCGGCAGTTTTCTATTTACCATATTTAAGATGAAAATCCCCAGAAGATCCGTGACTTGCACTGAGTCCGATGATCCCATGGTAATGTCAAAGTTTCTATTTCTATCTGAGCGGGTCCAATACTCATTGTTGAAATTAATTAGAGTTCTTCTAGCAGTTAATATGATATCGATTTCATCCGTAGTTAGATCTGTATGTTTGTAAGCGTAGGATAAAGCCTTAACTACTAACTATATTATCCCGTCATCTGTCTCTTCCTCTATGCTTTTCTTTTCTTTCCCCTTTCTTCAGTAATTTAAATTATTTAACAGTTATATTGATGCCAAGTATTTTTTAAGCTGTCTCACACGCACCCTCTCTATTGTATGTATTATATATTTTTCTCATGTTTCTCAATATTAAGGTATATAAATATTGAGTTTTGTCATATAGTACTCACTACCATGACTGAATCTTAACCATCTACTATGTGAGGGTATGTCATGCATCATCTTATTTTATCTGATGAGGACGTACTGTTGAAGTTAACTCAGTACCTCTGAAATATGTATAATAAAATATACTTGATCACAAGAATATCTATTTTGTTAATATTTTGAATTAATATTAATAACTCTGGAAAACCATTATTGTTGAGTGCTTCCAATCTATTGTAAAACTCATTCTTTGATTTATTCATTGAACCTTGTTTAACTTTTAAATATATATATATATATAAGGGTGAAAGCAGCGATTCTTTGCTTAAACTTTAATCTGTTATTTTAATAAATATATATATATATAGAGAGAGAGAGAGATGGATAGATTAATGGATGGACAGGTATACAAACACACACACACCCACACATACATATATATATATCATCATCAGTTAACAATTGTTTTCCATGATATATTTCAGTGGTATGGACATGTGATGTGTATGGAGGAAAGGTGAAGGTGCTCAAAGTTGATCGGAAATATGGAAGAGGAAGACCTCGGACAGCATGAGATGAAGTGATAAAAGCTGACCTCACACAATTAAACCTCTCAAAGGAGATGACACAGAATCAAGATCTTTGGTGATATGGTGTGTTGCAGAAAACCTACCTTCCCATGTGCACAGGATGAAACAATAATGTAGAGGACACTAATCTAAACTACGCTTTTCCATCCCTCTCCCCATATATTTTCCCAATCATCATTTTCACACAACACCACCACTACCACTAGCTAAGTACCCCACTCACCTTGTCTGTCTAACTTGCATACTATTTCTACTCCCCTCCCAACCACCACCACCTCTCACACCCCTGATACACCTCTCTTGTCCAACCCATGCATACAAGCATGGAAAGCTGGACATACTACACATTTACTCTCCCACAATGCTGCTGCCACAACAAAAGCACCTAAGTGGTTGTGTTGGTGACACAACAAAAAGCACCCAGTCCACCCAATAAAGTGGTCATGCTGGTAACATGACAAAAAAAGCACCTAGTCTACTTTGTCAGATAGTCATTTTGGTGCCATGAAAAAAAAAACACCTAGTCTACACTGTAATGTGGTTAGAATTAGGAAGGGCATACATCCATAGAAAGCAAGCTAAAAACAGTTCTGTAACAGCAAGACCTGGTCACTTGACCTGACTTATCTCAATGTGACAGCCTATCTTACCCAATTAAACAATGATGATGCAATATATATATATATATATATATATATATATATATATATATAGAGAGAGAGAGAGAGAGAGAGAGAGAGAGAGAGAGAGAGAGAGAGAGAGAGAGTGAAAGAGAGTAGTACATATATATATCATCATCATTTAACAACCATTTTCACTCATATATACATATATTAAATTGTGTATTCAACAGCTAGATTATACTACAAATTCATATCTGTACAAACATGTCTCATTTATGTATTTCTCTGTCAATTGAAAAACGAACAGCTTGACTGATAAAATGTACCTGGTATACTCTGTGAAGTATTAGTGTTGGTGCCATGATAAAATGCACCTAGTGCACTCTGTACAATGGTTGTGCTGGTGCAACAATAAAATGCACCCAGTATATACTATGAAGTGGTTGGAGTTAGGAAGAGCATCCAGCTTGAAACTATGCTAAATATGGAATGTATGAACAAGACATACTTCTGTGACCCATCTAGTCTCAGATCATGACAACCCATCCCAACTTTGCTAGTATGGAAAGTGGACATAAAATGGTAATGATAGATATTATAATATATTCATTCCTATAAGTCCTTCTTATTAGTTTTAGTTGACATTTTAGGGGTATATTACAGAGAAAAAAAAAAGAATCACTGTATATACTCGAATATAAGCTAAGGAATATATAACCAAAAACGTTGATGGTAAAATGGAGGGGAGAGATCATTGGCTTATGTACGCCATCTGCACAGTGTGTTGATTAGCTGCTTCGGCTTATAAATGACGTTTGGATTTTTGCCCATTTTCAGACATAAAATAGAAGGGGGGTGATTATATTCAGATCAGCTTATATTTGAGTATATATGGTATGTTTTTAAAAAGCTATTATAAATTATTTTGAATAGTTTAACTGGTTTTTATCTGTTTGTTAACAACAAAATAACCTTTCTTCTAAATTTTAAATAGTAATTGTTAAATGGACAATTGAATGACATTCTATGATATTTTCAAGTGAATAATTCCACAACATGGCCTTAGTTCTAATGGTTAAAACAAACTAAAGAACTTTAGACCAGTTTACAAATAGTAGGTAGAGTTCCTAAATATTTCTCTAGATTCAAAACAACAGTCATTGTTAAAAGAATTGTTGAAAAGCTATACTTACTGATGTAGGATGAGTTAAGACTGATCGCATGTAATCTGCCACAGTTATGGGACCACTAAGAGTGATCTTTGCCTTCAAGTAATTAGTCAAATCACTTTGGGTGTTGTTAGTGGAGAAATGTCGAGAGGAAATTGGTAATAATTTAGAGGTAGATGATACTGGTAGGAAAAGAAAACAAAGAAATATGTTTGTATTTGTGTTGAAACAGATATTGTTATATTTTAGGAAGGAAGGTCATGTTGCCATTTAATTGATTAACCAACTGATTGATAAATTAATTAACTGATTAACCTAATGTTTGAATTAATTATTGAAAGATTTTGAGGGATTTACTGCAATTATTGATTATCTCATTATTAAGACTGTATTTGTAACAAATTATGTTAGATTTTAATATAACTAAAAACCCTTTAAAATGGGTGGTTTTGTTTTAAAGAACAAGTTTTGGGCAGGTTGGTATCAAAAGAGTTAATGATGATTTCAAATTTTGGCACAAGGCCAGCAATTTCAGTGTGTGTGTGGGGGGGGGGGGGTATACATTATCTTAATTAATTAATGAATAATTATTTTGAGCATTTTAGTATAATTATTAATCATTTCCTTACTAAGATAGTAAGGAATTTAGCAAATGGTTCTTAAATAAAATTATTTTGGAATATTTAAATTTAAATAGAAACCCTTTAAAATGAGTGATTTTGTTTCATAGATCCAAAGTTGGTTTTGATCAGGTTGGAATCAAAACAGTGAAAAGTATGTATGGTCATGTAACTCCTGAGGGAGTTGTAGGGGCGCCGTATTAACATACAGTATTTCTAGGGCATTTTAAAACCTGGTAGAGCCATTCTCCTCTCCACACCTGAATGCAGCAGATTTCTTCCAGAGAAGGATAGAGAGTGAGAGAACAGAAGAGTGAAAGAGATATAGAGGAAGAATCGATCCCAGTACTTGACTGGTACTTTTTTTTTATTGACCTTGAATGGATGAAAGGCAAAGTTGACCTTGATGGGATATGAACTCAAAGAGCATAGCTGAAAAGTATACCAAAAAAGAATTCTATCCGACGTTCTAACGACTCTGCCAATTCGTCACCTGGTGAAATGTATAAATACATACAATGGCACAATTTTTAATTAATAATTTTTAAAACTCTAGATTTATTTTATTTTAAGAAAGAATAAGAAAAGGTGAGTCAGGGAGGAATGAATTATCCCACCAGGTATGAACAATAGAACTTTATAAATTTATTAATAGCAACAAACATTTAAAAAATACCATGACCACTTTAGTATGTGAATTTCAGACAAAACGTTTTATAATTATAAATCTCTCTCTCTCTCTATATATATATATATATATGTATATATATATATTTCGTTTCTGAATTTGTTGTATGGGCTTCGTAAAGACCATAAAACGGGCTGGGACCCTGTCGCGGGACCACCAACACGGCCAGTCTGTGGGGCTAACATTGCTAGTAACTACAGACTGTCCTACTTCCTCTCCCTGATCATACGCCCCATCATTGAGATGTCCCCAGATGTGTGTGACAGCACGGAGGACCTCCTCAGCAGAATCGGCGCGGGTAACCGATCTGGGGACCTAACAAACTGCATAATAGGCAGTATGGATGTTGTGTCCCTGTATCCATCTATTGACGTGGATTTTGCTGTGGAGAAATGCGTCGAAATGATCAGCGAGAGCAAGGTTGAGTTCCGTGGGATTGATACCAGTGAGCTGGGACTGCTACTTAAGCTTACCCATAGTAATAGTTACCTAGACACTTATGACCTTAGCAACCTGTGCCCTACAAGACCAGCAAGAGGCAGACCACCTACCATTACCTCAATGGCCAAGAAAACCCACACAGATAGATGGAACGGGTGGACCAGAGCCATACGGACACCCGAAAACCACGATGAACTGAAGAAAATGATTGCACATGCGGTATGGGGCCAGCATAAAACTAACCCTTAAGGAACATATGTTCAAATTTAATGGTAAAACATATGCCCAAGAGGAAGGAGCAGCCATTGGTGTTAGCATTGCAGGCGACATAGCTAACTTATTCATGGTATGGTGGGACAGTAGACTTAAACAAAAACTTAATGAACAATTAGAAGACAGCTTAACCCTGATAATGTACTCCCGCTACGTAGATGATATAAACATCGTAGTTAAGACACCCCCACTAAAGAACAGTCAGGAACTAGAGAAAAACACAATGGAAAGCATCCAGCAAATAGCAAACTCCATCCACCAGAGCATTAGAGTTACTATAGACTACCCAAGTAGACACCCCAACCATCGATTACCTGTACTAGACACAGAGCTCTGGTTAGATACTATTAACAACCAAAAACAAATCCTCCATTCCCATTATGCCAAACCCATGACTTCCAAACATCTGATCCACCGAAACTCGGCCATTTCGGACCATACCAAAATCAACATACTGATTGCGGATTTGGTACGGGTGATGAGAAACGTGTCCCGCATGTGCAACCCCGAAGAACTAGAGAGACACATACAACACTTCATCCACCGTATGCAGTTCTCTGGCTACAATCAGAGAGATAGAATCAGAGTGTATAAAGGAGCCAGAACCAAATGGGAAAAAATGGTAAATAATGACATAAATGGGACCTGCCCCTTGTATAGGAGCAAATTTTGGAATAGAATAGAAAGAACTAAGAACAAGGCCAATAGAATAAACTCATGGTATGATAGCAATAAATACCAGAGTGTAATGTTCATCAATACAACCCCTAGAGGCGAACTAGCCTACAAATTTAGAAGGGCCCTAAAGAAACATAATCTCAATATTAAGATAGTAGAAAGACCTGGTACCTCCGTAAAAACACTTATTAGCAAGACATACCCGTTCCAAAGACCCTCATGTATAGATAAAAAATGTATAACCTGTAAAATAAGCCCCCATATTAACTGTAAAACTAGAAATGTAGTATATAGCATAAGATGTACTGAAGGACAATGTAGAAACAAAAATGTAGTGTACATAGGTGAGACAGCTCGTAGTATAGGGGAACGAATAAATGAACACTGGCGAGACCTCCAAGATAGTAAAGAATCATCTGTGCTCTACCAACATGCTAAGATAGAACACAGGGGTAAATTAGAGAGCATAGAAATAAAAATAGAATCCACACACAAGAAAGACGCAATGTTTAGGCAAATTACAGAGGCAGTAAGCATAAAAGAATTAAAACCAAAATTAAATAGAAAATATGAGTGGAACAGCAACATCACAACTTACAATTAGGGACAAAATGAAAACACACACACACATAGAACAAACAACTTACAATTGAAAACACACACAAAATGAAAACACACACACACATAGAACAAACAACCAACCAACAATAAATAAATAAATAAACAAACAAATAGAAAAATATAAATAGAAAAATAGAAAAATGAACACAAACACACACAGACACCCGGATGTGGCGCATGCGCAAACTGAGCACGCAACCCACACACAAACAAAATGGCGTAGGATAGAAGAAAGGAAAGGCACAGAAACGAAGAAAGAAATCTCCAGTCACTGAAGAGGTCACAGAGTGTGTGACGAAAGAACTATGACTATATATATATAAACAACTATCTGGTTGTGGAACCAACCAACCAACCAGAAATTTATAAATTTGTAAATTTATAAATATTTAATAAATTAAATTGAAGTGAAAGCAACTGGTGCGTGTGTTTCTTATTGGCAACATGACCCTCCCAAAGTATAACAATATATATATATATATATATATATATAATCAGCAGCAGCATTTTAAAGCTGATTTCCAATGCTGACACAGATTGGACAGGACATTATGATCTGAGACAAGACATAGTTGGATAAACATATCTTGCTCATACACTCCACATTTTAGCATGGTTTCTACAGCTGTATGCCCTTCCTAACGCCTACTACTTTACAGAATGTACTGGATGTGTTTTATTGAGGTAGCAGAACTAAAGAAGTTGTTAGGTCCTTGACAAGACTGAAGAGTCTTCTCTACTGTTGGGTAAAAGGCAACCTCTCTACTATATGCCATCTTTGATTCCTCACAACATTTATATGTTCTTGTGGATACTGTCCAGAAACTCTATGGCATTATTTGTTCCAAAGTATAAACTACCAGTCTGAGAAGGAGAGAGTGTGTGAGAGAGAGAGAGACAGAGAGAGAGAGAGAGATAGAGATAGAGCGAGAGAGAGAGAAGACATCTTGAAGCTGGTCTTTAAAAAACTACCAAGGTTGAAGTTGCAATATACTATCAAGAATACACCAGTCATAAACATATTCTAATTCATGGAGGCTATGAAAAGATTCATCATTTAACTGAGCATTTAACTTTCTTTTTTTTTTCCGCTCTATTTCCTTCTTTGTTTTTTTGCCTCTCTTTCTTTCTCTCTCTCCCGTGTTTTTGTTTTTATATATAATGGGTATTTTATACTTTTTCTCAGTCGGCTGTGGCCTAACAGCTTTAAACAAACACTTAAATTGATTAAATAAATAAATACAAATATATATATATATATATATATCATCATCATCTTTGTTTAACGTCCATTTTCCACGCTAGCATGGGATATATATATATATATATATATATATATATATATATATATATATATATATATATATATATATAAATGCAAACATGCAAAAGCTGATGACTTAAAATGATGATGAGGTATATAATTAATAAATGAAATATTAAATATCAACATCTCAGCCTCTGTGATTTTTCTACAACCTCTGATCAATATGTGTGTATTATATATATATATATATATATATATATATATATATATATATATATATATATATAAAGAAAAAAAGATGAAATCGAAAATGCAACTGGAGTCTTATTTTTTAAAATATATATATTTATTTGTTTTTTTTACTGGTTTCGCAGTTCTTCTGCTTTTCAAAAGTAGAGTTGAGATGGAGGGTCTGTGGTTTTTCTCACATCTGAGAAAAACCACAGACCCTCCATCTCAACTCTACTTTTGAAAAGCAGAAGAACTGCGAAACCAGTAAAAATAACAAATAAATATATATATTTTAAAAAATAAGACTCCAGTTGCATTTTCGATTTCATCTTTTTTTCTTTGTATTTTCACTTGTGTAGGACACCTCGGTTACTTTTCATTTTGTAAAAAAAACCTCACTTTCTAATATATATTATATATATATATATGCATTCGTTAGCTTAGCTGCAGCCAGAGCTTCGATTATGCTGAACTCCCATTTGTATATATATAGAGAGAGAGATGCCTTAAGTTATATATATATATATAACAGTCCCACACTGTAAATGTGGTTGGTGTTAGGAAGGGCATCCAACTGTAGAAAACCTGCCAGACAGTCCTATGCGAGCAAGACAACCACTCTTGCCTCAAGTGGGAAAACTCCCGTCCAAACCCATGCAAGCGTGGAACATGGACGTTAAACGATGATGATGATGATGATGATGATGATATATAGAACATGTGAGAAAGATTAGATCATTCTAACCTGTCCATTACGACAAACTGCTAAACCCATACTGACATATAGAGCAAACAAAATGATGATGATGATAATAATGTTATAGATATATAAAAATTATAAAATGGTGCTTTCCAAATTGAGTCACCACATTTCAATGTATTACAAAAATGAAAAGGTGTGTTGTGAAAATAGTCGGAGGTCAGAATACTTTATCTCTGATTGTCCACAATGACAGATTAAAAACAAACATTGATTTCCTGCTTTTAACAGTACATGTATACTGTCACGTAGGTGATCTTGGATACATTTCTATCTAACTACCACACATTATCTGCATCAGCATCATTCTATATCACTTTTACATGTTGGCATGGATTGGACTGGTTGTCATGGTCCAAGTCTAAATTGGACCATTGTTTCTACGGATAGCTGTCATTCCTAATATCAACCACTTTACAGAGTGTACTGTGATGTGTTGTTTCCTTGAGCAAGACACTTTATTTCACATTGCTCCAGTTTACTCAGCTGTAGAAATGAGATGATAGGACTGGGTCCCTATCATTCCACTGCAAAGTGGACGTGTAGGCGCCATGGAAAAAAAGCACCCAGCACTCACTGTAAATGAGGTTGGTGTTAGGAAAGGCAACCAGCTGTAGAAATCAAGCCAGATCAGTTCCTGTCCTTCCCTTGCAAGCAGGGAAAAGCGGACGTAAAATGAGCATGTTGTTGGAGATAAATGTGTCCGGAATGATACCGGTGTACTTAGTCTCACGAATGATCAGAAAAAGGAGGCCTGGAAATGTCATTATGAGAGACTGATGAATGTGGAGAACGAATGGGAGAGAGAGAAATTACCCTCAGTAGATCCGACAGAGGGACCAGCTATTGAGATTGACGAATATAGGATCCAAGAGGCGATTAAGGAAATGAAAAATGGTAAGGCTGCTGGACCGCCGGGGATAGTTGCTGAGATGCTGAAGGCTTCAGGGGATGTAGGCACTAAACTGGTTGCACGCATCATCAATCAGGCTATATATGGTGGTGTCATACCCTAAGACTGGTGCAGCAGTATTCTCATAAATTGCTACAAAGGTAAAGGGGATGCTCTGGAGATGAGCAATTATAGGGGTATAAAACTGATGGATCAGGTTATGAAAGTGGCAGAAAGGATATTAGCACAACTAATTAGAAAAAGGGTCAAACTAGATGAGATGCAGTTTGGTTTTGTGCCTGGGAAAAGTACAACAGATGCCCTCTTCTTGGTGAGACAATTACAAGAGAGGTTCTTAGAGAAGAATAAGCCACTATACTTAGCCTTTGTTGACCTAGAGAAGGCCTTTGATAGGGTACCCTGATCTGTCATCTGGTGGTCCCTAAGGAAACTAGGTGTTGAGGAATGGCTTGTGAGGACAGTGCAAACTTTGTCAGTAAAGTCAGGGTAGGAATGGAGTTTAGTGAGGAATTCCAGATACAAGTAGGAGTACATCAAGGTTCGGTCCTCAGCCCGCTCTTGTTCATTATAGTCCTCCAAGCCATAACAGAGGAGTTTAAGACTGGCTGTCCATAGGAACTTCTCTATGCTGACGATCTGGTTCTTATAGCAGAATCAATAGAGGAGCTAGAGAATAAATTCTGGCTTTGGAAACAGCAGTTGGAAGCAAGAGGACTGAGAGTGAACCTAGCTAAGACAAAAGTGTTGATGTGTAGAAAAGAGGACAAAACTCTGATTCCGTCAGGGAAATGGCCATGTTCGATATGCAGAAAAGGAACTGGCATAAATTCTATAAAATGCATACAATGCAGATCCTGGGTACACAAGAGATGTAGTGGGATAGCAGGCAAACTAACAGGTAGGGAGAAATACGTATGCAGTAATGTATAGGGAAATTAGACAGTAGAAGTCGCATTGATAGACACATTTTTCAAATGCAGGCGGGTGCTATAGAAGTGGTGGACAGCTTCCGGTACCTAGGAGATCAGATTAGCATGGGAGGGGAGTGTTCCGAGGCCATAGTATCTAGAATAAGGACGGGTTGGAAGAAGTTTAGGGAGCTGCTTCCTCTGCTGACGAAGAAGAGTTTCTCCCTGCGTACGAAAGGCCGGTTATATGATGCTTGTGTGAGGAGCGTGATGCTGCATGGTAGTGAGACATGGGCAGCAACTGCAGAGGATATGCGACAGCTGGAGAGAAATGAAGCAAGCATACTCCGTTGGATGTGCAATGTCAATGTGCGTGAACGACCCAGCATGGATGTGTTGAGAGAGAAACTGTGTCTGAGAGGGATAGAATGTAATGTGTGAGAGAGGAGACTGAGGTGGTATGGACATGTGATGCGCATGGAGGATGACCGATGGGTGAAGAAGTGCCAGGAAATGCCAGTTGAAGGAAGACGTGGTAGAGATAGACCACAAAAAACATGGGCGGAGGTGGTGAGAACAGACCTCAAATCACTGAAGCTCACGGTGGAGATGACGAAGGACCGTGACGAGTGGAGAGATGCTGTGCTGAATAAGACCCGTCCCACCCTTGCAAACAGGGAAAAACAAACGTAAAATAATGATGATGATGATAAAGTTATGTTGGTACCACAACATCCAGTCCAAACTAATGAGATCGTGTAGGTGTCACAACAAAAAAAACACACAGTCCACGCTGTAATTTGGCCGTGTAGGTAACACGGTAAAAAGCTCCCAGTCCACTGTAAATGTGGTTGGTGTTAGGAAGGGCATCCAGCCATAGAAAACCTGCCAGATAGTCCTATACGAGCGAGACACGGTCACCCGACCAATCTTGCTTCAAGTCGGAGAACTCCCGTCTAACCCATGTTAGCATGGAAGATAAATGTTAAACGATGATGATGATGATGATATATATATATATCATCATCATCGTTTAACGTCCATCTTCCACATATATATATATATATATAATGAAATACAAGTCAACTAGTTAGAATTTACCTCATTTATTCGTTACACAATTGCTATTATACATATTTTGATGATTTTGATGATAACCATTATGCAACAGTTATGACCTCATCAGATATCTATTAGTTGATCAGAAAAAACGAGAAAAACTAACTTACATGCTGTTTCAATTCATTAATATGTCACGGCTGATTATTGGTGTTTCTTTCTCAAAGCACCAGTGACATATGATATGAGCAATTTATATTTTTTGTTCATGTAACTGTTCAACTAACAGTTGTCTGATGAGGTCATAACTGTTGCATAACAGTTATCACCGAAAAATTTATAACAGCGATTGTATAATGAATATTTGAAGTAAATTCTAACCTGTTCACTTATACTTCATTATAATTATACTCCAAAGTACGCAGACTTACTTGTATATTTCATTGACTGGTCTATCCCACATACACTAGGGTTGGTTGTTTAACTAACACATATTACACCAAATATGTCATCATCATCGTTTAATGTCTACTTTCCATGCTAGCATCGGTTACACAGGTTATCCGGTTTGAGGCAAGTCAAATCAGGTGACACTGCCTTGCTCATACAGAACTATTTCTGGCTTGGTTTCTATGGCCGGATGCCCTTCCTAACGCCAACCACATTTACAGTATGTGCTAGGTGCTTTTCATTGTGACTCCTACACAATGACTTTACAGTATGGCTTGGGAGCTTTTCCTCAAATGCCACCCTACTATCTTGAAGAAAGAGTGGCAGATTGGGTAATTTAATTCTGGATAAATATTGCTAAAAATGAGATGTTTATGGCTGGAATGCTTTTGATCATAGGTCAGCTCAGTCAGAGTGAAGGGTGAAGGCTTGTGGCCTAGTAGTTAGAATGTTGGACGTACAATGATTGCTGGAGTGGGTGGTGTGTTGTGTTCTTCAGCACCACACTTCATTTCATGTTGCTGCGAGCAATTGTAACTGACATGTGTTGGATGGAGTTGATGTGGTGAACTATAACACCCCCTAAACATCGATACGATCGGCTGTTTAGGGGGTGTTATAGTTAGAGAGGACAGGGGAACGTTTGGTGGTGCAGGATGGGGGGCATGCACGCAGGTATTCTCGATTGTTTTAATTAGATGTGGTCACGAAAAGAAGCACATTAGATAATGTAGTCCTCGATTGAGGGCTTATAAGAGGGAGTCAGTTGGTACATCGGTCTAGGGACCCCAACCAAGTATCAAGGAGGTGGGGGAGGTCACATGAATATCTAAGGCCTGATCCTCACTTGAATTTTGTGAGGAGTTTACGGGACTCGAAAACTTTCAACATTTCTCTGGGAAACCATGTTTAAATAGATCATAGTGGGAGTGGGGAGACAGGATGGCCAAGGCTAGACACTGTTGCTATTTATCAAGGTTGACCTAGGGCTAGATAATAGTTTCTGATTCGGGCATAGGATCAGAAATTTGGGGAGGGAGGAGGGAAAGTCGATTAAATCGATTCCAGTACCTGACTAGTACTTTATTTTATCAACACTGGAAGGATAAAAGGCAAAGTTGACTTTGGCGGGATTTGAACTCAGAACGTAAAGAGCCGGAACAAAACACTGCAAAGCATTTTCTCTGACAGCTCTAACGATTCTGCTAAAAATAACAACAAATATAGGTTAATTGTTAAAAGCTGAATTAGTCAACAACGAAACCACGATATGTTTCATTTCCACAACTATTTCCCGATTTCGTTCAAGCATCAAATTATTTCTAAGTCCAGAAAAGTTCGTAAATTTTAAAAAAGAAATCTTCAGTTTCCATACAACTCTTATAACAACTTTAACCTGAGCATAGAGACGGACAATTTATAATTTTCAACAGTGTTCATTTATATAATTAAGCAAAATCCTATAAGCCTTCTATATTAGAGTAAAAGTAAACTCAGCCGATCCGATGTACCGGATGTTTTGATTAAATGATTGTAATTAAAGAAGCAAATAAAAAAATAAAAAGTGAAAAATATGTAGTTGAATGCAAATTTAGAACTCATTTATAAAGTAAATAAATAATATATATATATTTGCTCCATTATCACACGTGGGATACGACCATCATTTTCATTCGATTTTAGTTTCACTTCAATATATACAAAGCTTATAGGATTTTACCTATAATTCAATATACCTCCACGCATCAATGACATGTGAGATGATTTAAACATATCCTTAATTCCAGCGGAATGCCTCTGCACAATCATGAGAAACGACATAAGAGAAATCTTTGACATTTTCCCACTTAAGCGACGAATCATTTCATAAACACTGACCTTCCTTCGGTGGCGTGCATTAGGCCACGTACTCCTTAACTGAATATAATCCACACATTTTATTGATAAAACTATTATTCACACATCAAATCCAGTAATTTGAAAGTAATTTACATATGCCTTTTTATTTTTAATAATTTTAAATAATATCGTTGTTTTATGATTAATTGATTAAGGTTATTTCGGTGGAACTATTTCTCTTCTGCGCAATGTTTTCCGTTTGCTAGTGACAGTTTGAAAGCACATTCTCTTAATAACAATCAACATGGTTTTATTCAAGAAAGAACGTTTGTTAGCGTCGGAACCGATTTTCTACTGAGCTAAGGTGGTTTATATATCGAAGAAATATTATTCCATTGATCTGTCAAGCTGCACTTTTATATAAATAATTATGAAGAATTATAGTTTTCTAGTGATCTGCTACCAAATATTTATTTTGATATATCTAACAGAACTTCCCAACGCTAAAGCTAACATTACCGGGAAAAATATTCAGGCGAAGAAAGATGCTGCCCAAGGGTGTTTTTGTAAGGTAAAAACACAAACAATTATTTAATTATTTTTCCTACTTACCTATTACATATACAATCACCTTTTTAATTTAACTAACATATTATATCCCAGGCAAACATTCAACCTATTGTTACTGTTTACCATTCTGTGGTCCCTATTGCTGTTGTTGTTTAACCCTAGGTCAGTCTACATTGAGCAAACATATGATCAAATACATGCCATTCATGACAACCCTGACTTTTTAGCACTACATTATCCAAACACATCCTTTACTTTTACAAAACAGTAGGGCGTGAGTTAAAAAAGGTTTATTTGACTGTTATTCCTAGTAGGTCGAGTCACCACGTAGAGGTATTTAGAACGATGATAAGCTGCACCTTATATCTATACGGTAATTCTTAATAAATTCCCACTAAATTAAACATTAAAAAGAAAATGTTATATATAAAATATTATCTATATACTGACTCAGTTACCTCTAAATATGTTTTCTGTAGATCAAAAACAACGAATTAAAATCTAGCATCATCAGTGCATTGGATTTTCGACAAAACCAATTGTTGATAGTTTTTTAGATTTTATCTTAAAATATTTCTATAAATTGATATGGATCGGGGGCTCGTCTGGTAGCTTTGTGGGCGGTACAAATCTCTATTTAACAACATTATATATAATTATTGTTTGTTTTAATCAATCTATATATGCCTGAAATTAGCAATCAATTGATTGAGTAAGCGTACCCCCGAATGTTAAAGCACCTGGGACAAGAATTTGATCGTTCTTGTTCAACAAGTCTTAGCGGATCTTTATCGGAGAAAAGAAAGAAAACCCCAACGTAACCTTTTCCTTGCCATATTTCTCAGAAATGACACTGTCTATGATTTTCAAATCATTTTGAAAATAAGAATTTTCGGGGATTTAGTTTATAACTAACTTTTTCATTACTAATCTGGTGTTTGGAACATAACTTAATGGTTCTTACTTAAAATTGTGATGGAAAGTTTTAAGATAAATATAAACACTTTAGGATGAATAGTGTGGTTTCGGGGCGGTTTGGTATGAAATCGGTTAAGCAATCAGCTACATGTTTCCTGTTGATTTGGTTCGTGTCACAATTGGATCTAGCCAAAATATAATCAAGTGGAAATATAAGCACCTTTTTAATGCCGAGTTGCGGTGTACCTGCATTAGTGTCCAGGTCGTAAACAACGCGAGGAAAATTTTGACACTAAGAAGTAATTGTAGTGTGTATCTCGTTTTTTTTTTTTTTTTAGAAAATACACCGTATCCCTGCTTATCATAAAAGACCACTAAAAAGGTTGATGTCTGGAAGGACATTCTGCTGTAAAAGATTGTTTAACACATCCCGTTCAACCCATGTTAGCATGGAGAAGTGGACGTATAAAGAACGATGATGATGATAAATGAATGATAAACGTTAAGTGAAATTAACAGTTTTTGAATGGCTAATATGACTCATCCACGATTTAATTACGTGTTAATGTTAATAGGCAGCAATTAAGATGAAATCTAACTTGTTCCGTACAATATTGAAAAAAAAATGTTCAAAAATGACTTAGTAATAAAAGAATTAAATTTTCCATTGATAATCCGATAATGATTAAGTCATCTATCTAATATTATTATGTTCCTTCTTGGGCCGATAATATAAAGTACAATTTAAGTACTGGGGTCGATTTAATATATTTCCCTTCCACCAAATTACTGGCCTTATTCTTAAATTAAAACGGCTGTTATCAGTATTATTTATTTCATCAATGAAATATAAAGTACCAATCAAATACTGTGGTACATATAATCTACTAACCCTTTCTTTAGATTACTGAACTTGTGCCTAAATTAGAAACGGTTATGATAATTCCATTCTCATGTTCGATAGACACCCTTATATGAATATACTGCACCTTCTGTTCCCCTCTTCAGCTTCATTCCCTAATTGATAAGACTTTGTGGTGGTGGTGATGAGGCCCTATTCAGTTGTAACTCCATATTCCCGGCCTTCTTTTACCTACTACTACTACCTTGTTAGATGATATTTATTGCTAAAAACACGATATAGCATTAACACTTTTCATACCAACACACCTGAAATCACCTGATTCTGTTTTTGTCTGAAGTGTTTATATTTATCTAAAAACCTTCCAACATGATTTTATGTAAGAACCTTTGTTAAGTTATATTCCAAACACCAGCTTTATAACAATAAAGTTATATTACAAAATTCCTCCAAATATTTGATTATATTCAGAGTCAATTGAAACACATGGACAGTAAGTTTCATTAGAAATATGGTGACAAAAAGGTTTAGGGTTGTTGATAATGTTCTAAATTCACCTGTGTTGACTCCGACATATATTGACAGTTTTACAATAAAAATAAAATAAAATATGCGCCTGTTTAATGGCTTCGGTATTACTGATATCAGTCATTAGACTGCGACCATGCTCGGGCACTGCTTTGAAGGGACTTAATCGTGTGTATCAACCTTCAGTATTTTTTTTTAATTCAAGTCTGGGACTTGTTATTTTATCAATCTCTTTTTCTTTTCTTTATTTCGTCAAAACATTAAGTTACTGGGGACACACACACGATTGGCCTGTGAAATTCCTGTCTTCCAAATTTAATTCACAATGCATTCATCATCATTTAATGTCTATTTTGTATACTTGCATAGGTTAGGCAAGTTATTATGTTATAAAGCCAGACATTTCATGTGACCATGTCTTGCTCCATTTTGGGTCTGATTTTTTACAGCTGGATGCCCTTTCAAATGCCAGGCACATTACAGCATGTAACAGGAGGTTTTCTCATGACACCACCACTACCAACTTACAAGATGGGCTGGCTGCTTTTCATTGTGGCACCAGTATGACCACTTTGTAGGATGTACTGGGTGCTTATTTTGTCATGGCACTAGCACAACACCTTTCACCTGGAATAGCAAGTGACATATTAAAAGGGTGACCTTGAAGAGTGATTTGCATTTGATAGTATATTGTGGAGCATGTCAAGCTTTACATGCATGCATAGGTTGAACAGGAAAGATGTATCAGGGATGTAGCAAGAGATAGATGGGGAGCACATCATCATCATTGTTAACGCATATTTTCCATGCCTGCCACTGTTGAGATAAATTTATTGTTGGTGGAGAAGAGAAGGTGGATGGCTAGATATATTTTCTAGTTTTATGGGGCTGGAAAGACCTACTGAATGTGTCTGTATGTGTGTTTATGCCCTGCAAATATTTAACATGAATAAAAAGAAGAAATACAAGTTTGTCTGCCTTAGCGTTTAAACTATGTTTAAAGTAGTAAAAGTAAATAGAATGACAATCCAGTAGACTATTAATGTAGTATTTGTTCTTCAGTGAGTAATAGTGGTAGTTTAAAAATGACACAAGCCAGACGGAAAAAGTCTCACGTTATGAGCAATGTTCTCAGCAGGTTATTACAAGTGAGTGGGGTGGAGGGGGGATAAACTTTGGGTTTAATCTCACAAAAATTGAGAAGTATACAACATTTTGATAATGGCATTTACTAATATTCTACATTTGTTTATTTGGATGCTGAAAGGTTCAGAAGTTCACTTCATAATCGTTGGATCCTGAGTTCAAACCCACTTCATGACATCTTGTGTATCATTTACCTTAGCCTTGGGTTGACCCAACTAAGGTTGACGGAAGATATTTGGAAATGTACTTGCAATTCAAAGAGCCATCCTTGTCACACAGTGTCATGTTGAATCTCTCTGAGAATTACATTAAGGGTACACATGTTTGTGGAATGCTTAGCCACTTAAATGTTAATTTCACAAGCAGGCTATCCGATTGATCAAACAACTGGAACGCTCATCATGAAAACTGATTGATGGCCATTCCATTCCACTCTATATTTGTCTATATTTGATGAACAATTTAAAACAATTTTAGACATCAATCATCATCTTCTTGTAACTACTGTAGCCATTTGTTGGGAGTGGCCATTATATGTGTTCTGGCCATCAGCAATTACTTTTGATCTCTGTCATACACAGAAGAGTTTCAGTGTTGAGACCTGTCCAGTCCGTGATGATGTGAAATCAGCATTTTCTTTATCTGCCTCTTTGTCACCCTCATTTAACTGTTCTCTAGGCAATTGTAACAAACAGAGAACCATGGTGGTGTTAATTTCTATACCAGAGATATCAATAGTCAAAACTAAACTTATAATGTAGATTGACCAACAGCAAAATTAACTTCAACATATCACGTCTTCTAAATATCAACACGATGTGTTCTAAACCAATAGCTCCCAACCTTTTCACTACCAAGGATCCCTTTTTATTTAAACATTTTTGAAAGGTCTGTCTAGCTAACCAGCTCATGTACTCTCAGTGGGTCTGCTTACCATATGTTGGGAATCACTGTTCTAAACACTGATTTTACTTTATTTTTTTTTATACTAGACTGCCCTTGGTTCTATGATACAAACATGTTTATTTTAAAGTATATATATTTGTCTAAACAGCTTCCAACATAATTTTATGTAAGAACTTTCCTTAAGTTATGTTCCAAACACCAGCTTAATAATGAGAAAGTTAGTCATATTACTTAAATTCTTCCAAATTCTTGATTATTTTCAAATTTATTTGAAATCATAAGCAGTGTCTTTCATTTGAAATATGGTAAAGAAAGGGTTAACTCACTGACTAGTCATGATAATGAATATGGTTGTTGTTTGGCCAAAGGTATGCTCCTTGTTGAGTAGACGTATGATAAAAAACATTTCAACTATATGCATATACCCACCCAGATAGAAACAAGTGGATGAAAGCAGTTTTAGAACATTCCTGCCCCACCTCACCTTTTTTTGTCTTACATTTGTGTTCCATGAATTCTAAATAAAGATTTAAGAATGTTTTTGACAGATCATTGGTCTTTCCATTCCTGATACATCTGCCTTCTGGTAGATGGGTGCAGGGTTTTCAACTCAGAACACTCAGAGCCTGAACAGGTACTACAAAGCATCCCATCAGAATCATTAACAATTCCACCAATACACTGCCTCTGGACTAGTATGAAAGGCAAAGTTGACCATAGTAAAATTTTAACTCAGGGCGTAGAAAGCCAGAACAAATACACTCTAACAACTCTGCAAATTTGCCATCCATATACAAAGACAGAATATGTATCATGTTACTAGAGACATGATGTTCTTTCAAGACAAACGTGACCTAAAGTAAGAATAGAAGAGGA
>OZ024746.1:25635626-25710626 GCA_964016885.1 Eledone cirrhosa | reverse complement strand
TACCTGGAGTTGTGACCGATAGATAGGATTAGCAATTAGAAAGACCAATGGAAACATTGTTTCCTCGGTCTGATTTGACGAAAGTCACTCAAATGTTTCTAAACCTACACAGGTGTGAACTGTAACAACAACAACATGAGAAAACACCAGAGAAACTTCCTGTGAGATGCAATTTTATATGGAGCCAACTAAACTGTATAAGTGTGAGCAGGGACAATAATTTAATGATCGGAATGAGACCCCTTTCATTGAACACCTGAGAAACCTCCTTTGAGAGGTTTATTTAACCTTGTTGAAAGTTAGCTAAACATACATAGATTTGTGTTATAACCACAACAATATGATATCTGGGTCCTGTCATTAAAACACCCAAGAAACCTATCATATACAACCTCACTGAGCCTGTATAGGTGTGAGCTGTAACAACTATTACATCACTTATTATTTATTACATCCAACACATTAACTTCCCCACTTCTTTTTCCACTTGATGAAAATAAATATTTATAACTCTGTCCTACTCACACGTCCATCTATCTTATGTGTTTGTCAAGATGTTTCACTTGAACATAGGCTATCAAATAAAAAGGTGATATATTTTTCACAAGATTGTGTTGACTGATAAATCGCCATACTTGAAAAAACCCACCCATTAGCACTAGTACTGTGATGCTAATAGTAAATGTGGTGAGAGATCAGGGATTGTAAGGAGTGTAGTGGTCCCTTTTAGCCTGCAGTGGATGAAAGAATCTCACTAGTATTAGTACCATGATGGAACTCACTCAGTACCCATCCAGCAAATGGTGACAAAACTCTTTGATCCTGTGAGGGACTTGAAAACTTCTGTAATGTTAATAATAATATGCACTTAGTACACTCTGTAATGTGCTAGAACTCTTAACATGGTAAAATGCACTCAGTACACTCTGTAACGTGGTGGTCCTTGAGGCATGATAAAATGCACCCAATACATTCTGTAAAGTGGTGGTGCTTGAGCCATAATAACGTGCACTCAGTACACTCTGTAAAGAGGTTGACGTTAAGAAGAGCATCCAGCCATAGAAACCATGGCAAATATAGAGTGTATGAGCAAGATATAGTTCTCTGATCCATCTAATCTCATGCCATGACAACCCATCCAACCCATGCCAGCGTTGAAAATGGACATAAAGCAATGATAATGACAACAACAATATGAAGTTATATTTTCATTTCATGCAAGATACATGATGACACTAAGAAAAAGAGAAATGCAAAAGGGGTGAACTCTACATCCTTTGCTAGACTGTATGTATCAACTGTGGCCCATGGAAAAGATGGTGAAAGCACTGTCATAGAGATACTCACTGCATCAGCCATACCACTCCCATTCCTCAGATATGATGCCTTCATTCTGATTTGAAGGCATAAAACAGAAGTATGTGAACTGAGGGTTCAAGAGGTCTCAATGGCAACATGCACAAAAAGGAAATGGTCAATTAGTAGTGCTTGGTAATTAGTCAGATGACATTTATTAAATGTTCCAGTATGTTCCTAATCAGTGTAATATTCAGCATGTTTAACTCCTAACACCCTATAATAATTTAGCAGAAAATGTCTAAAAATAGATTTGTCAATTTAAATGTTTAAAAAATTTTACTAGTGGACAGATTGTCATGAACATGTAATGATTTAGCAGAAAATAACTAAAAATAGATTTGTTAATTAAAATGTTTATAGTATCTTTACTAGTAAACAGATCTTTGTGAAAATTTGCTGTATTAGGGTAAAGGATTTAATTTTCAATATGATATAGTCATAGTGTTGTTTTGTACTTTTAACGAATATCTTGCTAATGTGGTTTCATGTGGTACAGAACGTTTTCTTTGTAAGGTTGAAGATAATCAAAATAATTAATTTTATAAATTTTATATTAAAGTATAATGTTTTTTTCTTTTCGTTTTTTTTTCAAAGGAAGAAATTCCTATTGGTTTAAAGGAAAATAAGAAAGAGGATGTTAAAGAAAATAAGGTTTGTATTATTGATAGTATAAGTAGTGTTGGGCAACATGCTTTGCAGCATATAGTTGCGGCTTTTTATGTTCTGAGTTCAAATCCCGCCAAGGTTAGCTTTGCTTTTCATCCTTTAGGGGTTGATAAAATAAAGTACCAGTCATATACTGGAATCAATGTAATCGACTTTCCCCTTCCCTTCAAATTGCTGGCCTTGTACCTAAATCAGAAACCATTATTAGAATATTCTGAGGCTGGTGAATTGGCAGAGTTGTTAGAGCATCAGACAAATGCATAGCAGTATTTGTTCTTGTTTTTTACATTTTGGGTTCAAATTCCATCAAGGTCAACTTTGCCTGTCATCCTTCTGAGGTCGATAAAATAAAGTATCAGTCACATATTGGGGTCAATTTAATTGACTTTGTACTTCTCATATCTGCATCTGACCTTATGCATAAGTTAGAAATCATTTATGTCAGTGGTTTAGCTGAGTCAAATCCCACTAAGATTAACTTTACCTCTTATCCTTCCAGAGAGTCGATAATAAAAAGTACCAGTCAAGTATGGCAATTGATAACAACTTTCCTTTCCCCCAAAAAATTGCTAGCCTTGTGCCTAAATTAGAAACCATTATTAGAATATTTCCTTATTCTGTTTACATCAAACATTTTGTGTGATTAATTAGTAGTAATACTAACACAGGATGGTTCAGAATAAAGGTATATGTGAACCCATATATACTGGGTCAGTATATATGGTGTATTGATTGCTTTCTTGTTATTGTTGTTGACATTATTACATTAACATCTTTTCATTTTGAAAGACATTTTTAAAATTAAGATTTCAATACATATTACAATACACACTTTGGTACAAACTTCAATACACATTTCAATATATTGTGATGTGACAGTAAAATACACCATGCCAAATATGGAATGTGTGAGCCAGATGCAGTATCTCCATGCAGTCTAGTCTCAGAATGTTACAAGCCATCCAACCCATGCTAGCATGGAATGCAAACATAAGATAATAATAATAATGATAATAGATATTAAAAAGAAATAAACTTGTTTTTTTTTTTTTCGTTTTCTTCCCCATAAACAGTATTCTGAAAAAGCCAATACAGAACATTCCTGTGAGGAAAAAATTAAATTAGCTGCTTTAGATAAAACCATCAGGTAAATTATAATTTTTAAAAATTAATTCCAAATATATTTGAATTGATTCCCTGTGGGACATGCACCCCTCATGTTCAGAATCACTACTTTAACTCTTTTGGTACCAAACTGCCCTAAATCAAGCTACTGGTTCTATGAAACTGTTTGTTTTAAAGTGTTTATGATTATTTCAAAGCCATAGAAAGTGTCCTTTCATTATAAATATAGTAACAAAAGGGTTAATAATGAGAAAATTACTTATACTACAAAATCACTCCTAATTCTTGGTTGTCTTTAAAATTATTTGAAAATCATAGACAGTGCCTTTCATTAGAAATATGGTAACACAAAAGTTAAAGAGTTAACTTATTCTCATGTTTATGGTTGCATGTTTTGATATAATTTCAGCGATGAAAGTAAACAGGCTTTCCAGAGTTGGTCAGTGTTTGATGATGCACAGATGACTTTCTGTGAAATTGATGGTAACTATCATAGTCTATTTCTAATTATTACTTGATCATCATCGTCGTCATCATTTAATGTCCATTTTTCTATGTAAGCATGGGTTGGACAGTTTGTTAAAAACCACGTTAGTATTTAATCAAAGCTACTGTCCTCCTTGATGGGCCAAGGGCTACATTTCCCATACTTTCTGGTTTTGGCATTGTTTCTTATAATGAACCACTTTACAGAGTATACTAGGTGTATTATATTGTGGCACTGACACTGAAGAGATTTGTGTGTCCTTGACACAGTTGAAAAGTCTTCTGAACTCTTTGTTGGCATGGTATCAATTAGCTGGATGCCTCTCATATCACCAATTTCTATACAGAGTATATCATCATCATCATCATCATTTTACGTCCACTTTTCCATGCTTGCAAGGGTGGGACGGGTCCTATTCAGCACAGCATCTTTCCACTTGTCACGGTCCTTCGTCATCTCCACCGTGAGCTTCAGTGATCTGAGGTCTGCTCTCACCACTTCTGCCTATAATAGGTTTCATTTATTGTGACACTGACACTATGGAGATTGTTATGTCTTTGGATCAGCTGAAAGGTCTTCTCAACCTATTGTTTGATGTCTTATTAATTAACTAATATGTTTAATTATTAATTAAAATACTGTTGATGCACCCACTACACTCTGTAAAAGTGGCTGGCATTAAAAAGGGCACCCAATTGTAGAAACGTTGCCAAAAATAAAACATGAGCAAAAATCTGGTTCCTAACCTCTCTAGATTCAGATCATGATGACCCATCAAACCCATGCTAGCATGGAAAACAGATGTAAAATGATGATGGATTTATGTTTAATTTATATCATCAGTTTTCTGTATTTTTTTCATGAAATGGGTTAAATATTATCGAATCATGATATTCATATATCACAATATCACATATTTAATTATCTTCTATTTAATGTTGGTGGATTATCATGAAATGTGTCTCATATCAAATATTATTTAGTAATCATATCATTGTTGTTGGACTTCCATCAGTTCTAACAACAAATGGCTACACCAGTTACAAGATGATGATTGATGTCTAAAATAGTTTAAAATTGTTCATCAAATATAGACAAATAAAGAATGGAATGGCCATCCATCAGTTTTGATGGTGAGTGTTCCAGTTGTTTGATCAAGAAGACAGCTTACTTATGAAATTAACATGTAAGTGGTTGAACATTCCACATGTACCCTTAAAGTAATTCTCAGGGAGATTCAGCATGAGAGAGTGATAAGGATGACTCTTTGAATTACAGGTACAACTCATTTTTTTTCCAGCTGAATGGATTGGAGAAATATGAAATAAAGTATCTTGCTCAAGGATACAATGTACTGCCAGGAATGGAACACGTAATCCTCATGATCATAAGCCAAACGCCCTAACCACTAAGCCACATGCCTTCACTTTTATCATCATATCATATATTCAATTATGTTTTATTTAATGTAGATGAATTATCAACTGAAATGGAATATGTGGATCTCCTTTTAAATCCAGAGAGATACACAGGTTACAAAGGACACTCCCCCCATCGGATCTGGAACAGTATATATAATGAAAACTGCTTCAAGTACATTTTATTTTCTCTTTTCAAATATTTTTTTAATACAGCCACTCATCAGTTATTGACCATTTTGTTTAACAACAATCTTGTTTAATGACTAGCTTGTTTAATGACCATCTTGTTTCATGGTTTGTAAGTGCTTTGCAAAATAAACCAAATTTACAGTTGCTAAGATAGTGTTTCCATTAGACCTTTATGAATATCTTTATTTAAATAATTGATTTAATATAAAAGTAACACTTGGTAACATTTCATACTGTCATCGAGTCATTATCACCTGTCAGGTGACATTAAAACAATATCTAAGGATATTTTATAACCAGGTCAGTAAAACAGAACCTGATTGTTATGTAAGGAGTTTTTTTATTGACCAATTCAATATACAGCCAGGTCAGTGGGACAGAACCTGGCTGTTAAGTGAGGAGTTCATTTACTGACCAATTTACTTAAACAACTAGGTCAATGGAACAGAACCTGATTGCTTAGTAAGAAATTTGCTTACTGACCAAATGAGAAATGGCTGTATTCATAGTTATTATCATTTCATGTTATTATCATTGTTGGTGGATTTGGTAGCTAGGTGGACAAAATGTTATTACAGTTCACACCGATGCAGGTTTATCCGGCCTTACATGAAGTTGCATTACATAGGATGTTTCTTGAGTGCTTTAATGATAGGGGCCCTAGTCATATCATCTTATTACAGCTCACACCTGTGCAAGTTTATCTGGCCTTACACACACTTGTATCTCACAGGAGGTTTTTCAGGTTTTAATGATTGGGAGTCCCCAGTCTTATCATGTTGTTACAGCTGAAACCTGTGCAGGTTTGTTTAACTTTACAGGTGGTGTCTTGGGTATTTTAATGACAGGGGCTCCAGTCCTATCATTTCATCATTTTTCAGGTGACATGAGAGGGTCTTTGAACTCAGAATAATAATAATGAAATTATTGTGTACAGTGCTCAGGTGCACTACAACTCATCAAAGGTGCATGTATAGTACATAGAATAATGTACAAATGTCAGGAAAATAAACAGTGTATGAGTCATGATATAATAACAATAACAATAATGAAATATTGTGCACAGTGCCCAGGTGCACCACAACCCATCAAAAAAGTGCATGTACAGTACATAGGGCAATGCACAAACATCAGTAAAATGAACAGTGCACACATGTGTGCATGTGTATGGAAGGGGCACAACACAACTGGTACAGATAGCACAGGACATCCCATCCAACACTCTAAAAATCTTGCCAATCCATCACCCTAAACTGGTACTTTATTTATCAATCCCGAAAAAATGAAAGGCAAAATTGACCTTGATAGGATTTGAATTCAACACATGGAAAACCAGAACAAACACAATTATTACAGCATTTAATCTAATGCTGTAATAATTCTGCCAATATA
This sequence comes from Eledone cirrhosa, assembly GCA_964016885.1. Taxonomy (NCBI): domain Eukaryota; kingdom Metazoa; phylum Mollusca; class Cephalopoda; order Octopoda; family Eledonidae; genus Eledone; species Eledone cirrhosa. Next base: position 25,703,987 of record OZ024746.1, on the reverse strand, counting down.
TTGCCTATTTCAATTTACTGCTTTGTGGCATTTAGTTGCAGCTCGTTAGGTACTGAGTCCAAATCCTGCTGTGATCAACTTTGCCTTTAATCCTTATGGGATTGATAAAATAAGTACCAGTTAAATACTGGGAGAGGCAAGTGTCTATTATTGCCCCTATGTAAGAAATCATTAATATGTTTTAACTGATTTTTTTCTATCAGTTCTGTATATAATAGTTAATATACACAAACACACACACATTTTCATTTTACCACAAATGTTAATATGTACTATAATATTTAAATATCATTTGAGTCAGCAAATTGGCAGAGGCATTAGAACATCAGATAGAATGCTTTAAAGTATTCATTCCAGCTCTGTGTTCTGGGTCCAAAATCTGCCAACATCAACTTTACCTTTCAGCCTTTCAAGGTCAATAAAAAAAATACCAGTTGAATAATAGGGTCGTTTCTTCTTCTATATCTCTTTCATAGTTATAATAATAATAATGAAATTATTGTGTACAGTGCTCAGGTGCACTACAACTCATCAAAGGTGCATGTATAGTACATAGAATAATGTACAAATGTCAGGAAAATGAACAGTGTAAGAGTCATGATATAATAACAATAACAATAATGAAATATTGTGTACAGTGCCCAGGTGCACCACAACTCATCAAAAAAGTGCATGTACAGTACATAGGGCAATGCATAAACATCAGTAAAATGAACAGTGCACGAGTCAGGATACACACGTGTGCATGTGCATGGAAGGGGTACATCAGGTGTAGTTTTGGCGTATTTCGGGAAGCATGAGTGTCTTCCTCTCTATTACTCTCTCTCTCTCCTTCTCTGGAAGAAATCGGCTGTGTTCAGATTAGGAAAGTGGATGGGTTCAGTCAAGTTTTTAAAAAATGTGCCTTTTTGATTCTATCAGGAGTTACAAGTCTATACATACATAATATAATTTCCCTGCAGACGTGATCTGATATAAATCAATATATATAATGTTCTTTCATTTCAATCCAGACCCAATCCAACCTATGCATATGGTTCAGCACAGTATAAAGCAGGTATGTCAAATTAAATTAATTTTCTTCAAATTTTTTTTATTTTTAATATATAGCTACAAAAGTATTTATTGTATTATTTTCCTCCACTTAAACATTCTTCGCCAAGAAATGTCAAAATAGTTATTAAATGAAGGATGTTAAATAAAGCTATGTATTAAATAGTTATAAATTCAATCCTTTCATTACCATATTTCTAATGAAAGACTGTCTATTATTTTCAAATTATTTTGAAAATAATCCAAGAATTTAGAGGGATTTTGTAATATAACTAACTTTCTCAATATTAAGATGATGTTTGGAACATAACTTAACAAAGGTTCTTACATAAGAATATAATGGAAAGTTTTTAGAAAACCATGGCTGGTTTCTGCAGAGTTGGTATCAAAAAGGTGAAGTTGGTATTCGGAACATAACTTAATAAAGGTTCCTAAATAGAATTATGATGGGAGAGTTTTAGATAAATATACAGACTTTAACCGTTTTGTTACCAGATTTCAAATGAAATATCTGCCTGTGATTTTCAAATAATTTTGAAAATGAATTAGGAAGGATTTAGTAATATAGCTAACCTCCTCATTATTCAGTTAGTGTTTGGAACATAACTTAGCAAAGGTTCTTACATTTGGAAGAGTTTTTTAAAATACACAGTTTTGTATCATAGAACCAGAGATGGTTTTAGGCTAGTTTTGTAGAAGGGAAATTATTGTGGAATTTTCAATGAGAATCTATTTTTATTTTTATTTTATCTTCATTTAACTTGTCTTCTACTCTGCTTAATTATCTATTTGATAATCAGCAAATATTTTCACCTGAAAGATGTTTAGATAGTATTTGAGGAGAGGTTGGGTTATTATTATTATTATCTCTCTCCAAGAATTTTCTTCTTTAAAAACAGTTGTAACTATTTCTCAACATATTTTGAATTTACTTCCATATTTTATTGTTGTTTTTTTGTTGTTTTTTAAATGATTTTTACCAAATAAGTTCATTGAAAGTGGCAAGGTATTACTTGGTGTTGGTGAAATCAATACCTCCTGTGCTGTAGAATTATTCTACTTCATAATCAGATCCCACTACTAAACACCAATCAAAGTGGTGAGATATTGGTAAAATCAATACCTCTTGAGCTGTAGAATTAGTTCCTTCACAACCAGGTCCCTCTACAAATCACTAATCAAATGGTAAGGTATTGGTAAAATCAATAACACCTCTATAATGTAGAATCATTCTACTGCATAACCAAGTCCCACTACCAGTCACTAATGAAAGTGGTGAGGTATAGGTAAAATCAGTATCTCTGGCTAAAAACTGTTTGTAGTCAAAATATCTTCGTACTTTGAATTCCTGATCCAGAATGTGGTCTAATTTTTCATCTGCTGTTAATAGCATTTTGATTTTTGTATCAGTTGCATTGTGTATCATCCAACTTTTCCTAGTGTTTAACCCTTTTGTGACCATATTTCAAACAAAAGGCATTGTCTACAGTTTTCAAACACTTTAAAATTAATACTTTTGTATCATAAAACCAAAGTTAGTTTCAGGCAGTTCAGTTTCGTATCAAAAGTTTCAATTGAGTAAATCACTTTTTGTCATGTTGGTGTAGATGTAATCATTTATTGTAACACAAAGGGTGAGAGTTCAAATCCAGTCAGTATTCTGTTGTATTTATGAAAAGGATTATTCCTCCATCATCATCTGTGTGAAAGTTCAAATTTGGTGAAAGCTGGGTGTATTATTCATATCTCTCTCTCTCTCTCAAAAGAATAAGAATTATTCTGACATATATTTGTAAAATCATACATAATTTCATTGAAGTAATGTGTGTCATTGATATCACAGTTCAAAATAAGAAAAAATTAAAGCATCTTATCAAATTCACTTGATTCATTACACATGCAAACATATGAATGTGTGCATAAAAATTGCTAGCAAAAAGTTATTCTATAAAACAATAGGAAAAGAAGGATGATATATCATTTGACTGGTATACAATACTAAATGTTTCTTTTAATAAGTTATATATTATAATGGTGTTTAATTACCAGAATACTATGTTATAATTTAACAAAGATGTATTAATGGCTCTCATACTATCTTCTTCCAAAATATAAAAGGCTATCTATATCTAATTTTAGGCTCAGTTACTGAAACGGATTGGTTAGTTTAAGTGGTTGGCACCTCTCACTTGCAAAGTCTGCTTTATGTAGAAAATATCATTTTTATCCCACGAAGCACAACTACTGAGGGAATTAATAGATGGTACTATCAAGAATGTGGCTCCAACACAATTCTAATGTCCTAGTTTTCAGCAACTCATCAATTTTACATCTGATTTTTTCATGCTTGCATGAGTTGGTGGTCCTTGCCAGCATAGTATCTCGCCATTTATCGCGATCATTCATCATCATCTTTGTGATGTTGTGGTTCAGCATCCTGAGATCAACTTTTACCACCTCAGTCCATGTCTTTCTCAGCCTACCTCTACCACATCTTTCTTCCACTTGGATTGCTTGTCACTTTTTCACCCAAATATCTGTCTTTATTCACATGCACTACATGCCTGTACCAGTGCAGTCTTTTCTCTTGCACACAACATCTGATTCCTCTTATACTCAGTTCTTCTCCCAGCTCATTTATGCTCCATCAATTATATAGACTACATTATACATCTAGCTCACCTTGTTTCTTTCTAGCTTTCAATGCTCATGTTTTGCAACCATGCAACATCTCACTTTGTACACAAGTATCATACAATCTACTATTTCCTTAATGAGAGAATCTATTTGATCCTAGCAGAGTTAATAGCCCCATAAGCCTTTAACCCCCTGTTCCTACTCCAGTTATTATTCCCCCCCCCCCCATCTCCCATTGCTGAGTTAACAAAGTATATTAATTATTTCTATGGAGCCTTCCCAGCATTCAAAAGAATCTATATCACATGTACACTTGCTACTAACTACTCCAGTGTATCTGTTATATAGGAAGTCTTCCTTCTCTCTTAGCCTGCCTATCATTCCACTACACCTCTTATGCATATTTACTTTAGATTTATTTCATAGTGTCAACAATTTTGTCACACTCTTTGCTACCTGATCACTGATACAGCTTCACTGCTACTCTAGACGTGCAACTGTGCCAATTACCAGATTGTATGATGGAAATTTTTAACATCACAAAATAAAAGAAAAGAGAACACTTTCGGAGTTGTATTTGTTTGAAACCATGTATTGAAACTAATGCAATTACATTATGAAACAGTTATTTTAGCCATTAAAAAAAAAAACCCACAAAATTCTTAAATTCACTTTACATTTATCATATATTTCCTGGTGTCAAAATTTTCATTGCACTACTTGCAACCTGATCACTGACACACTTCCGTAAACAGTGCAGTGAAAATTTTGACATAAAAAAATAATTAATAAATGTAAAGTGAATTTAACTGTTTTTGAATTGCTAAAATGAATGTTCCACAATGAATATAGCATTTTTTTTTTTATGGCTCTTCCATGATGTGTTTGCTTTATGTATAAATATATTGATAATAGTCTGTTAAGCAGTGATATTGTTACATCATCTAGCTTGTTCTGTAACTTCTACACAACAATATTGCTCAAAGTTTTTCATGTGAGTCATCAATGCTGTAAAAATTTTTACTGTACATCATCTGTTAATATAAAGTAATTAGAATGTCCTCGTCTGTGAATACTGGAAATTTCTCATGTCATTTATTTAACCCAACTTGTTATTTCTAATGTTTTCAGGCGATCAATTAGAAGGTAAAACAAATGACAAGTTTTTGATTCTTTCTATATATATTCCTGGCTTACCCTCTCTTTGCATGCATGTACAGTGTATGTACAGTGACAATTCTTTTATTACTGTTTCTGTTTAGTATTTTTATCCATTTTTTTTTTCCGTATTTTTTCTGATTTCAGCATTTAGTTTTGTTCATTTACAAAATATGAGAAGTTGAAGAATATTTATCCCTACTATGAAAACACCACCAACACTCCCATCATCAACAATACCACCACTACCACTACTACCACCTCTAACACTACCACCTCCAACACTACCACCACGCCCACCTATTTCACTGCCAACACTCCCACAATAATCACCATCAACACTACCACCACGCCCACCTATTTCACTGCCAACACTCCCACAAAAATTCACTATCAACACTACCACCAATACCACCACTCAACAAAATCACCATCAACACTATCACCAACACTAACACCACCACTTATATCACCATCAACACTACCACCAACACCAACACCACCATCAACACTAAAATGAAAACCAACACCCCTAACTATATCATCATTAACACTACCACCATCACTAAGAACATCAACATCACCATCAACACTACCACCAACACCAATACCACCCACACCACTATCACCATCACCACTACCTCCAACACCTGCACTAACACCACCACTATCACCACCACTAATACCAACACCACTGACACCAACACAATAACATCATCACTACCACCAACACCACCACCACTACCAAAAGCACTACTACCAAAATATGAACAGTGGATTGGCGGAATTGTTAAAAAGTTGGATGAGATATTTTGCGGTATCTGCTCTGACCTTATGCATTCTAAGTTCAAATCCTGCCTCCTCCTTCCAGGAGTTGTCTGGCACATACTATTAGCAATAATAGAAAGACCAATAGCAACATTGTTTCCTTAGTCTGATCTGATGATTGGCGCCTTTCCTTTCCCTTTTAACTGAATATCAATTTCCACTCTATCTTCCTTTCTTCTTAGTACTTAGTACATATTCTTTGAAACATCTCATATTGTTCATTGTTTTCATTAAGTGATGTTAATCTGTTATAAATTTGTTCCTATACATTGTTGACTTATTTAACCCTTTCATTACCATATCTCTAATGAAAGACACTGTCTGTAGTTTTCAAGTCATTTTGAAAATAATCAAACATTTGGAGGGGTTTAGTAATGTAATTAATTTTCTTATTACTAAGATGGTATTTGGAACATAACTTATAGCTTCCTCTATAAAATTATAATGGAATTTTTTTTTAGATAGCTTTAAACATTTCAAGCCTTTTGTTACAATATTTCTAATAAAAGACACTGCCTGTGATGATTTTGAAATAATTTTGAAAATAATCAATAAATTTGGAGAATTTAATAATATAACTATCTTTCTCCTTATTAGCTTGGTGTTTGGTTCATAACAAAGGTTCTTATATAAATTATATCGGAATGTTTTTAGATAAATATACACACTTTAAAATAAACAGTTTCATATCACAGAACCAGAGGTGGTTTTTGGCAGTTTGGTATCAAAAGGGTTAAACAAACTTTCAGTTATATTATATTGTAAATATTATTCACATTGTGACAGGTTTCTTTACATTTCCATCACATATACTGACCTTAGGATCAGTTTTTACTGTTATGGTGGTTGATCCCTGTCTTTTATGTTGACAGCAGTTCCTAACCTTGCTCTAAACTCAGCTTATTTCACCTTTAACATAACAACCTACTAATAAAACACTATATTTAAATAACTCTAAATATCATCTTATCCTCATCTTAGCCAATCTTCTGATTGAACCAGGGAAAGAAACTCATACAAATATCTCCCTCCACCATCACTGTTCGTATTTATGATACAGCCTTCAGTCTAGTCTCTTTTTGAAGTATGTCAATAAAGTTTATGGTTTGTCTCTCTCCAATAATTGAAATCCACCAATGTATTGGTTGTCATAGCACCAGATTTGAGGTCATTTCTTCAGGATGTCTCACACAGAAACCTGCCAATCACACTCTTTACTGAGCTATCTTTTCAGTTAACTTTGGCAGACCATCATAAAATTCTGTATTGGTGGTGTGGCTTGCCCAAGTGATGTTAAGAACCATCCGTAACATGCAGGGGTACATTCCATCTACCTGATTTTCAAACCTTTATGTCAGTGTCTATATCTCACTTTCATAAACAAAATAGATTCAACCATTGGTAAAAAGAGTCTAATATTAATACTCTTCCTCGGGGGTGACTTCCATATGTTTGATAGTTTATAACATACTTGTCATACAATTGTCTTTCTTTTGTTGATATATTTATTCTGGGCTGTCTAACAAAGTTCCAAAATTTTTTAAATTTTCAACAATCTTTAGATGTTGTCCCAGAGTTTCAGTTTATGATCACAGGGTCTTCCTATATGTACCTCTAAATGAGACTTTACAGTGATATAGTTTCACTGCGAAATTACTGTTATTTAATGCTCCAAAGTATTTACTCTACTATATTTGTCTGTTAGTTGTTCATGTCTGGCTTATGTAATTAATCTGCTGCTCTAATTACTTCACTTAGCCATCAACTGTTTCTGTTTTAAGTCCACTTCTATGTCACTGTGCATACATGTACCTTATGGTATGGTTTGCTTTCAAATGCATGATAATAACTTATCATAGCAGCCAGCAAACTGTTATCATTGGCATTGCTTCTATAGTATAACTCTCTTGTTAGTCTCATTTCTGAAATACACATACATACACACCTATATATGTATATCATATATTTTAATATTGTTATTAGAAATATATGTATATATAATTAAACATGCATATATATTTTGATATAGTTATTAGAAATAATAAAATTAGTCAGTTGTTTGGTAATAGGAATAAGGCTGTCATTTTTAATCCTTTAAAAAAACAGTTTTGTATCATAGATTGTATCATAGTTTCAGGGGAGCTGTTATTAAAGGGGTTAAGGCAATATGTTAATTTTTTACACTTTAATTTTATGGGCAACAATTTTACCACTAAACAGGTTTTTTTTTGGTTTTTTTGAAAAACCACAAAGTTTTACAAAGTTACATCTAAAATCAATTCATTTAAAAAGAAAATACATTTGAATTTAGTTCTCTACCTCGGTTTGGAATATATATTCCTGTAATCCTTCAGAATACCTCACTCTGGAATATATATTCCTGCAATCCTTCAGAATACTTCACTCTGGAATATATATTCCAGTAATCCTTCAGAATATGCCATAGTTTTGAATAATTTGTATCACTGTATTCCATCTTCATCATTTCATAATTATTTTTTAATGTCTCATCCTTGTGTCTTTATGTTTTCTTGATATGGAATTGTTCAAAGTAAGAATTTGCTTCCATTATTTTCTCTACAATTTTATCTATGGTTATGGGTTTACCCTGCCTTTCATTGCTAAGTTTGTTATTTTTTTTAATATTTTTTACAGTAAATATTTTATCAACATGTTACAGTTGCTGCATAAATTGATATGTTGCTAAACTCAATACAGATAGAATTTTACAAATTTTTCGATTTTGTACAATTTTATAAAGCATCATTTTTTAATAATTTGGTATGATTTAAATATCTGTGTGTGTGTGTGTGTGTGTGTGTGTACACTTTTGCTGGCAGGAAGAATGGACATTAAATGTTAATGATGGTGATGAGGATGATATGTATATCAACATCCATCCTTCCAGCTGTCTTTTAACATCCATCCTTCCAGCTCTCTCGATAGTGTTGATGCCACAATATAACACATCCAGTACACTGTAAAGTGGTTGGTGATGGGAAGGGCATCCAACCATAGAAACCATGCTAAACAAAGGATTGAGTGCAGTCTACAGTTGTGTCAAAGACATGACATCCTATTGGTGCCACAATAAAATGCAGTAAACTCTGTAGAGTACAAGAACATATGTAAGCAAGATCCTGTCTCTGACCTGTCTGAGAGCTCAGTGACTTTAGCTAAGTACTGACTTGGTCTGTGATGACCTGTCCAAACCTTGCAAGCAGGGAAGACTTGACGTTAAATGATGAAGATGATGATGATGATAGATATATGTCAACATGGAAAAACAACCATAAACACAATGATGATTAATATATATATATATATATATATATATATATATATATATATATATATAAATATAAGAGGGAATTGAAGGTACAATTCTTCACAGCAACTGGCTAGTTTCATCTAATTGGAGAATCATCAGACTGCCATGAGATGAAACTGGTTAGTCACTGTATTAGATTGTAACAACATCCATTATGAAATACCTTTATAATCTACACTGTGATCAATCAGATTTTATTGGATGGGAGAGGGGAAGGTATAACGTCATGACATCTTTACAAATACTTCCAAATGATAGCTATTTCAATTTAATCACTTAATTGATTTATATCAATTTAACCAATATTCTTGAATAACACCCTGACACTTATGTTTTGTTATTGAACTTCACTTAATCCAGTTTATAACCTATATCAGTAGTTGAGTGACAAAATCTTAACTTGTTAGTTACTAATCTTGTGTGTTTAACCATATACATACTAAAATGTGTTTTGTTGTCACTTTATACTGTTTGTGTGTGTACATTAACATTTAATAACTGCATTAGGTTTGTATCTGATATATTTTTTTTGTTTCCATGATTGATTTGTTTATTGTGTATTGATCTTGCACTGTATATTTATGCATGAGTAGTTTATATAATCAATATTTGCACCACTCAAAACACTTATCTTTTATTTTGTGCTTTCTCATTAAACTCATATACATATATATGGAATTGAAATAGAATTAGAAGCTTCACCATAGCATTTTGACTAAATAGTATAGTCTAATAATGGGGCATATAAACCCACTGAACAGAAAAAGATGAATGGAGATACCCTTCTTCTTTCTTTTTCGGTTTATACGCCTCATTATTAGAGTATATTATTTAGTCAGAATGTTACCGCAAAGCTTCTATTTCAATTCCAAACATACTTCCATTTATATATATATATATATATATATATATATATACATACACATACATACTCTCATCGATAAAAAAAATCCTTTGTAATAACAACTCCATTATTGTCCATCATTATTTATTTCTAAATATAAATAAAATGTTGATTTATACCATCAGGTTATTGTTAATTACAATTATTTCAGAAAATTTAGTTTTGAAGAGAACATTCTAGATTTTCTTAGGTAAATCCAGAGATTTACATTTCTGAGGTAAACTTGAAGCATTAAAATATATAATGAAATTTTAGACAAACTGGAAACCTTTAAACAATGTGTTTGGTGTAAAAACATGGTTTTATTCTTTTTTTAATTTAATTTTTAACAGTTTCAAACTTTTTCAAAGTAAATAGTGTTAACCCTTTCATTTCTATATTTCTACTGAAAACTCTACCTGTGGTTTTCAAAGAATTTTGAAAATAATCAAAAATTCAGACTGGATTTGGTAATATATTTAATTAACTCTTTCATTATTAAGTTGGTGTTTGGAATATAACTTACCTAATATTATGATGAAATGGATTTAAATAAATATAAACATGTTAAAATAAACAACTTTGTATCGTAGAATATGTGCTGTACCATCTGTCTACTTCTTTCAACATTATTTACTTTGAAAAGGGCCTGGATTGATTAATAAATTAAGCTAAACAATGAATAAAACTATGTTTTTAAATTGAATACATTGTTTAAAGGTTTCTAAGTTTGTCTAAAATTACAAATACAGATTTTTTTTGATTTTTTTTTTTTCTTCTGAAATATTTTGCATTATTTGAACAACAATTTTAAAATATTTTATTTTAAATTTTCTCTTTAGGGTTCTGTCTTGAGAAAAGGGTTTTCTATCGCATGATTTCTGGACTTCATACAAGTATCAACTTACATTTGTCTGCCAAATACTTATTTCCAGGTACCTACACAATTTTCACTAATTTGAAGATAATTTTAATTTTCATTTCAGTCTGCTTTCTGTCACAATCCACTACTTGTTGAAAATTATCTTTTAACTTGTATCAAAAGTATCTTGTTTAGCAAGGAAAAGATGTCCACTATAGTAGTAGCTCTCTTGTCGTAAATGTTTTTACACTTTTGTAACCATATTTCTAATGAAAAACATTGCCTATGATTTTCAAATAATCAAGAATTTCGAGGGATGTAGTAATATAACTAACTTTCTCATTACTAAACTAATGTTTGAAACATTAGTATTTTCATAAAATTATGATAGAAGGTTTTTAGTTTGAAAATAAACAATTTTATATTGTAGAACCAGAGACAATGGTTTGGTTTCAAAAGGGTTAATATGTCCTCCATCTTTGATCTGTGTCTACATTGATACACACACACACAGTTACACTATTGGGGATCATATATTTTATGGACACAGCATAGCTGAATGATTAGGAAGTTTGCTTCATAATCATGAGGTTTGAGGTTCAGCCCCACTGTGTAGCACCCAGTACAGGGGCTATATACCACAGTCTTGCATTAATCCAAGCCTTCCAAGTGAAATTGGGTAGATAGAAACTGTTTCCTATCCTGTCAGATGCATTTTACATAGAATTCAAAAGGTCAGCCTTGTTGCTTACTATCATGCCGAATCTCCTTGAGAATTATGTTATGGGTACACATATCTGGAATACTCAGCCACTTACATGATAGGCCATTCTTTTGACCAAACAACTGGAACATTCATTGTTGAAACTGATAGAGAACTATTTTTTTTTCTACCAGGCTCTAGATTTATGGGAGGAAGGTTTGTGACCTAGAGGTCAGAGTTTGATCCCTGGACAAGGCTGTATTGTGTTCTTGAGCAAGCCACATCATTTCCTATTGCTTTTCTTGAGGAGACTGGAGTCCCTCTCATTAAAACACCTAAGAAACATCCTATGAGATGCAACCTCATAGGATGTCAGCTAAACCTATATAGGTGTGTGGTGTAACAACACAATATGACTGGGGGCTCCCATCATTAACACACCCAAGAAACCTATGAAATAGAATTGAACCTGAAACCACATGGTAGTAAAGCAAGCTTCTTAACCACACAGCCATGCTTTCATTTTCATAATCTGACAAATAAATATCAGTCTTGTTTCTTGTAAATTTGTTACTGAATTATTTCAACATTTTTCTGAAAGCAACATACAATTATTTAACGAATTTTAATGTTAATTGAATATTATTGAACAAATTCTAATGTTAATTAATATTTATAAAGAATTTTAATGTCAATTAAATATTATTTTTTAGACACTATTTATAAACCGAGCAGCTGGGGAATGAATGTGAAAGAATTCAAGCAAAGATTTGACCCATATACAACTGCAGGACAAGGCCCACAATGGTTGAAAAATCTATATTTTACCTATCTGGTTGAACTACGAGCCATTGCAAAAGCTGCACCTTACTTAGAAATGGTAAATTGTCTTTAATTAATGTTTACAGTTCTGTGGAAATATGTTGTCTGGTATCAGTGAATATTTATAGTTCTGTGGAAATATGTTGCTTGGTGTCAGCTAATGTTTACATTTTTATTGAAATATATTTGGTATTAGTTTTTTGTTTCAGTAGAATTAGTTTGAAGCAAATTATTAAATACTGTTTCTTACACACACACACTCTCTCTCTCTCTCTCTCTCTCTTTTCGTTTCACACACATATGGTCATAAGGCAATGTCAGTGGAAGACATCTGTCATTTATTTCATTAACATTTTTGTTTCTTTCAAGGAATCATTCTACACAGGCAATGAAACTAATGATGTGAAAATGAAAACTGACATGAAAATATTTCTAGATACTGTGAGGTAAGTTAAACAGAAAAACTATAAACATTACTGTTTAGTTGTTATTTATTATCAATTCTTAACATCCTGTACCACATAAAACCACATTAGCAAGTTATTCTTATAAAATACAAAACATCACTGTGATTGCATGACAGACATTAAAAATTAAAATCCTGAATTTAGTTTACTGCAAAGTTTCACAACAATCTGTCCACTAGTAAAGATACTATAAATATTTGAATTAGCAAGCCACATTAGCAAGATATTCTTGAAAAGTACAAAACAGCACTATGACTACTTCACATTAAAAATTAATCTTTACTTTAGTTAACTGCGAATTTTCACAACAATCTGTCCATTAGTTGAGATACAATGCAAGTTAGAAGTAAAGGAGTGAAAACTTGAGTAAAGTAAGACAAACAAAATAAATTAACAGTTTAGACTTTTACCTTATATTTCATATTTTGGGGTTAAGACTTATTTAAAAAAAGGGGAAATAGAATATGAGGATGGTAACAAGTGGTACCCTATTGAGTACTTATTTTTCAAGTCTGGGGTACCTAATTGATCAATCTTTTTTTCGTTGAACCACTAACTTACAGGACATAAACAGATGCACATACACACACACACATATGTAACAAGAGTAAAATGTTAAAAGATCAAATAAATAAAGTTTTACCAGCAATTTTCAAGTTCAATATGGTTCAACAATCAGTAAAGAGAACAAATTTATTCAGCTAAGGTGTAATCCTTATGGAATCAGAAATTAAACTTTGGGCAAACTAATCCAGAATGTTGTATATAAATGTAAATGAACATGGCGTTTAGTTATCATAGTAGCTGTTGTGGTGCTCGGATGTTTTTCTCCAGTAGATTTCCTAAACTTTTGTACATTTTGATATCTCTGAAGACACAAGAGTGATATGAAATTAAATATGAAAGTATATTAATCGATTTTATGCTTAGATCTTAGTGCATGCATGATCCTGAGAGTGTCATAGGGGCGCCATATTGAGATACAGCATTTTTTCTAAGGAATTTTTAAACCTGGCGGAGGCCAATACTCTCCAGGTCAGATCTTAGTATATGAATTTATTCCTATATATTATAATACTGCTTAAATGAAATTCTTTCAATTATCATATTTCATATTTCTTCTTGTTGAAACACATGTAAGACTAAAAAATACCTTAAATTTCTTCATTCTTGTGAATTTATCATATACTAGTAGACCACCTGTGATTCATTGGGTCACGTTCACTTAAAAATATTTTTTTTAAATCATGTTCACTTAAAAATAATTAAAGCACACAATCACAGGGTTTTAGTAGTATATGGATATTCTGCCTGGTTTTATATTATATGATATTCGTCTAATGATGTTTCCATAACATTATTGTTTAAGGATTTCATCCTTACGGGGTCGATACAATAAAGTACCAGTAATGCACTGGGTAATTGCTGGCCTTGTGCCTAACGTAGAAACAATTATTGTTTAAGGATTCACTCTGATAAAGGTTTTTTCGCACGTTTTCATTTAGCAGTTGTGGTAAAACGAGGTCAAAATTATTGTGTATCAATCTAAATTCCTATTTTACATAGAAGGAATTTGTAGTTTACTATTTTATATATATGTATATACTTGCACACACACAATGGGCTTCTGTAGTTTCTACCAAATTTCACTCACATAGCAAAGTGCTGCACAGTGTGACTGTACCTGAAACCACGAGGTTATGAAGGGAATTCCTTAACCACACAATCATAGCTGTCAACAATATTAAACAGAAATGTAATATTTATCCCATTAATTTGTTTTCAGATCTTTCAATGATCATTTTGATGAGAGCAAATTGTTCCAGGGAGATTCAATTCAAGCTAAAAAACTTAAAGTATGGAATAATTTTCTAGTTTCTGTGTGTGGTGGGAGGTATGTGAGTGTGTACATATGTGGCTGTGTATGTGTATATGTGTCTCTGGTGTGTGTGTATGTATGTAAATTCTCATTGAAATACATTGTATATTATATGTATATTTTGTTTTAAGCTATAATGTATCACAAGACCTTGTTCTAAACATGTATAATAATTTCTCTCAAGAGATTTTGTCCCATTCTTCATGATCATAAAATCATCGCTCTCTCTCTCTCTCCATTCACCCTCAAGACCTTCTATGTAACCATTGCTTAAAAAGAAAGAGAAAAAATAATTAAATAAAATCTATTTGGTAGAAATATTTTTCTATTTGTGGAAAAGAAAAAAAATCAGTGTATGTATTGTTTTCTTCTTTCAGGCTCAATTCCTAATTCATTTCCGAAATATATCTCGAATCATGGATTGTGTTGGTTGTGATAAATGTAAATTGTGGGGAAAATTACAGGTAAGTTGATTTCAATTTAAAATATTTAGAAAACAGTTTTGTTCTAGAAAGCTACAGCAATGTAAATCTGACATTGAATACTTAAAATAACAATAACAGAGATTTGAAATGTTGTCTTAGAAATACTTCATTTGTATGTAGACCTCTATATGTTATATATGTTTTATATTTCCCTAGGTTCAAGGAATGGGAACTGCATTAAAAATTTTATTTTCCGGTAATTCCATTGGACCTCATTCAGTTGTGAACGCTAATGAAAAGAATAATTTCCAGCTTCGAAGAATTGAAATAGTTTCATTAATAAATGCATTTGGAAGGTTTGTGTCTAGTTTTATATTAGCTGATTTTACTTAACTCTTAACATTCTGTAGTAGTTTAATAGAAAATATCTTTTTTCAAATGTTTATATCTTTCCTAGATTTATGAAAATTTGCAGTATTATTTTTTAACATCCAGCAGTGACTTAGTAGAAAATATCTAAAAAATAGATTTATTAATTCAAATGTTTATGGTATCTTTACTAGTGGACATTGTTGAGAAAATTTACAGCATTATCTCTTAATATTCTGTAAAGATTTAGCAGAAAATATCTAAAACTAGATGACTGGGTCATATGTTGAGGAATGATGAAAGTGATTGGGTGAGAAGAATAAAGCCACTGATGAATGTTAAGAAAAATGAAAATAAATGGTTGTGTCGTGTTGAAGAAGGATGAAAATGACCAGGTGAGAGGAATGATGGAAATGAATGTGGAAGGAAGTAGAAGACGAGGAAGACCAAGAGAGACATGGGTAAAGATGATATAGGAGGAAATGAAAGCCAGGGGATCCATAAGTGGGCATTCAGAGGATAGGGAAAAGTGGGGACTGCAGGGCTAACCCCTGTTTTAGCAAGGAAAACAGCCTTAGAATGTTTCTTGTTGTTGATGATGAGGACGATCTTCAGCAATCCCAAATGTTTATTTTTCTTTCTCTATATATTTTTCAGATTATCAGAAAGTATAAAGGAACTGAACACATTTAAAACTCTGATGATGTAAAACTTACATTATTAAGAAATTCCATTCAACTGTGATAATGCTAATTCTATTCATCAAAAATAAAACTGTTAAGCTATATTTTTTTATCAAAACCTAAATTACATTCATTTTGGAAAAATATATTTAATCTTATCTTAGTAAATTTTTACTTTAAGATAGAAAATATTCTTCTCCATACCACTTTTGATAATTAGTTTAATTTATTGTAGAATTTTTTCCTGGTTCAAACACAAAATATTGATTTAGCATTATTAGATTTATGTGACATATATTACATGTTGGCAGAATCGTTAGAGCATCAGACAAAATGCTTTGAAGCATTCACTTGTAACCCTTTACGTTCTGAGTTCAAATATCACTGTGGTCAACTTTGCCTTTCAAGCTTTCAGGAGTCAATAAAATAAAGTACCAGTTGAATATTGGGGTTGATGTAATCGACTTTCCCCTCCTCACCAAATTGTTGGCTTTGTGCCTAAATTAGAAACCATCTAGTTGTCCCAACCCTCTATGTTTTGAATTTAAATCCCACTAAGGGCAACTTTTCCTTTCATCCTTCTAGGGCTCAATAAAATAAAGTACCAGTCAAGCAATGGGGGTCAATGACTTATTCTTCTCCCCAGAATTGCTGGCCTTGTGCATAAATTAAAAACCCTATTACAGATCTTCAGATATGAGCTACATAGTTAACTAATTTTCACTATTATTTGTATTATTATAAACTGAATTATTCAGGCTAGTGTCCTGAGTTGAACAACCACCATGATGACACTAGTTAGAAGAAATCAGTTTATAATTATTCCACATTGCAGAAATTCAGGCAAAATTTAATTTTAATTATAATAAGAATTTACAAAAGTGAGTCTGTTAACTACTACTACTACTACTACTACGAAATTATTATTATTATTTATATTTATTTAAATTTATTTATTTGCTGGGCTAAGTCTGAACAGACAAATTATATTATGTAAAATAGTTGTTTTATATAGGATTTAGATATGTATAATATTACATGATATAAAGTAGCCAAGTAATTGGATATCAGGTTTAAATATTTATATCACATTATGTAAAGTAGATATCTAAGATATTATATACATTATGTAAAATAGCTGTTATTTAATATAGGTTGTAGATATTTATATCACAATATGTAAAGTAGCTATATTATTTGATATAAGGTGTAGATATCTAAGATATTATATACATTATGTAAAATAGTTCCATCATGTAATATAAGATGTGAATATATATGATATTAGATTATGTATTACATTGGTGTATTATATGTTATAGGATCTAAATATTTATGATATTACATTATGTAAAACAGATGTTATTTAAGATAGAATGTAGGCATCTAAGATATTATATAATATTTATAATATTACATTGTAACACTCTTCCATTGCCATATTTCTAACGAAAAAGACTGCCTACGATTTTCAAATTATATTGGAATTAATGAAGAATTTGGAGAGAATTAGTAATATAACTAATCTTCTCATTAAGTTGGTGATTCGAACATATCTTAAAGGTTTTTGCATAAAATTATGATGGAAGGTTTAAAATAAAGAATTTTATAATAGGACCAGGAGCGGTGGTATCTAAAGAGTTAATATAAGAACCATTTTTTTTTTTTTAATAATTTCCATATATGTATATATATATTTTTTTTCCTTATGTAATATAGCTATATTATTTGGTATAGGTGTAAATATTTGAATATTACATAGTTATGTAAAGTAGCTATGTTGTTTGATATAGGATGTACACATATGATATTACAATATGTCAAATAGCAATTTTATTTAATATAGGATGTAGATATTTAAGGTATTACAAGCATGTTGAAGTGAAATTTGTGAGTTTAAACTCTTCGTTTTTATTATTTTATTTTCATCAGCATTGTGAAATTGGATGTAAGTTTATCAGAATGAAATTTAAATTTAACAAACGCAAATGATTTTTATGAAAGTTGTACAAATAGTTTTGTCTCTGTGTCATCGGTTTTGAAACAGACATACAAAACAACTACAGCAAACAGCATCTTGAAAGCATTCCAATCAAGATATATATAATTCTAAATCTGCATAAAGTATTGTGAAAGCATGTGGCTTAGTGGTTAGACTGTTTGGTTTTGGGTTGTAAGGCTGTCATGAGTATGATTCCTAGTAGAGCATTGTATCCTTAAGACAGACACATTATTTCATGTTACTCTAGTCCACTCAGTTGGCAAAAATGAGTTGTACTTGTAGTTCAAAGGGTCAGCCTTATCACACACTGTGTCATGCTGAATCTTCCTGAGAATCACATTAAGGGTGCACATGTCTGTGGAATGCTCAGCCACTGGCATATTCATTTTATGAGCAGGCTGTTTCATTGTTCAAACAACTGGAACCAACACACACACACACACACACACAAATACAGAGAAAGTACTAAATATGAAAGAATGGATAAATGTGTGAATGGATTACTTAGCAGAAATGTTATCATTAGAATTTTATTTGGGAGGTTTAGGTGCTTCTACTGGCAAGGTGTTGCAGGGAAATGAGGCTGGTGATCTGTAGGAAGGTGTGAGGCATGTAGTAGTACTATGCTGTGATTGTGTGGTGGTGAGATGAAGCTGGTATTAGGGTCATGCTCTGAGTGGAGCATATCTGCAACCCCATCAATCCACTGATGGTGGTGTCTTCTGCCTCTGAAGCCCAAGTTCCTGGTGTTATAGGCCCACACAGTAAGCTGACCAATTAACATTCTTATCATGTGATCAGTTTAACACCTACCTCTATCATTAGAGATGACGCTACCAGTCACTCATAGTTTAAATTACTACTTTATTGTTATATATTTTTTAAAAAGTTTATTTGAATTTAATGTTTTATTATTCAGAGTGTAAGACTGGTGGATGGACAGAATTGTTAGAACATCAGACAAAATACTTTGTGGCATTTGTTCCATCTTTACATGTTCTGAGTTCAAATCCTGCCATGATCAACTTAACCTTTAAAGTAAAAATAAAAAGAACTTGTCAAGTCTTCATCTTACTCTTGTTCAACGAGGCCAGGGTCATCCTAAGCCAGTGATCCCAAACCATCGTCATGTGTAGAGCCAAACTTGTCAAGTATTGAGATCAATCTAATGTATTTCCCACTCGATTCCAAATTGCTAGCCTTGTGCTTAAATTAGAAATTATTATTATTAAAGGATCGTGGATTGGTAGAATCGTTTGAGTATCTGACAAATACTTTGCAGTATTTAGTTACAGCTCTTTACATTCTGTGTTCAAATCCTACTGTCATCTTTACCTTTCATCTTTCTGGGTGGGTCAATAAAATATAAAATACCAGTCAAATACTAATTTAATCGGCTTCCCTCTCCTTCCAAATTACTGGCTTTGTGCCTAAATTAGAAACCATTACTGTTCAGATTGCAACATTGTAAAATAATTTATTTTTTAAATTTTAGATTTGTTAAAATATCTTCACAATCACAAATTACTCAGGTTCTTATGGATTATTTTAAGTTTCTTTTTAGTAGAAAAAAAATAAAAGTTCTTTTATAAGAAATATACATGAAAAAAAATGAGCATTTTTACTCTTAAAACATATCTCAAATCTTCTGTTATTTGTAACTTTGTTTTCTTCAATTTTATGTAATTGCATTCAGTTTTATTTTTAATTTTTTTTCTAATAAAGGAAGTTTCTTCTTAAACTTTTGTTTATTTTTTTAATCCTTTTGCTACCATATTTCTAGTGAAATACACTGCCTGTGATTTTACAAATAATTTTGAAAATAAGCAAAAACCTGGAGGGATTTATTAATATTAAGTTGATGTTGAACGTTTTAGCACTGGCTGATGTAGTATGTTTTGTGGAGAGTCCGCTCTTATTACTTAGCATTTATACACTACCTCCTTAGTTAGGCAGTTTGGGTTTATGATGCAAGAGGCCAAGTTTGTACAGTTACATTTGCTATTGTTGGTTGAGTTTTGATGTTTTGTTTTTTATTATGGCACATTTGGAAAAAGCTGTAGACTGCACCAGGTTACGTCTTGTAGAATAGAATATCTCCACCATACTCCTATACAATGTTTGGCAGTTTTCTTCCCTAACTGGCCTATGAGTTGGAAAAATGTATGCGCATGTGCAGTGTTATAGTAACCATTCCATCTCAATTCTGACCTATTATTTATCTCTGGTTTTATTAAATTAACTCCCACACATAAATGTATAAGTCACTTTATCTATGTAGCACAAAATTAGTATGTCTGAGCTGTGCCCCATGGACAAAATGGCAAAGGCATTACCAAGGAGAGCAGCCAGCAGCACTTTAAGAAACTTTCAAGACTGACATTTCTTTGATAAAATATTATATTTTATTATAAATTACAAACTTTATTTGATTGAAAATTCTTTTTCTGTTTCCATTGATTATAAAAACATCAGCCACATCTATTTTTAGTTGCAGTTCCTCTCCATAGATTAATCTTTACCAAAATTTAGTGGATGTTCTGGCTTGTCGATTCTATAGAGTGTTTTAGCCACAGAAAAATATGCTCTGTAACTGACTTGTTCTGGGGTGATATCATAATGATAATGTCCACCGTGTCCATGGGAACTGAAGCAGTGGAAGTGTTCCTCTCTTAAGTCCAAGCCCTATAAAAGAAACAGTGAAAATACAGGAGGCATCATCATTATTATCACTATCATCATCCTTATTTAATATATATTCTTCCATGCTGAATGGGTTGGATGGATCTTCACAAACCAAGTCAGTACTGGCATGGTTTCTAAAGTGGGATGCCTTTCTGATCACCAACCACTTGGTGCATTTTATTGTGAGAACAGCACTAAAGATATTGTCATGTCTTTGACACAGCTGGTGGTGGTGGTGGTGGTGACAACACTATTACCACTGTTACCAACATCTTTTTTGTATAGACAGTACAGAAACATAATTTCTTTGTTACTAGTAAAGTTCTGCCCACAGATTCAATATATTAAATATATAAAAATCTTGTTAAAAAAAAACCCAAATATTTCTGAACATATTATATCAGAATGTGACAACATATACAGGTTTGGTCATGTCGTTAAGGAGTTTTCAGTTCACTCCCATTGCATGGAACCTTGGTTTGACTTAATGTCTTGTAAGTAGAATTTGGCAGATGGAAACTGCAGAAGCCCATTATATATATAAATAAAAGCCAGACCTGTAACAATTCTCTTCAACTAGCTTTGTAAACCAATATTTATATATCATTGTATGCAAATAGCAAAGCAAACAACATAGTCAATGAAGAAATATATTAGCTTAACATTTGATATAGTAGTAGAAGAGTCTTTAGGTTTCAGGCACTAGTCTTTCATCAGAAGATAGAATGAGAAATAAAAGATGAAATAGAAAGCTAGAGTGAGAAGAGGAAGGAATGGAAAAATATTTTTTGAGAAAAAGCATGTGTGTATTCAGTCAGCCAGATATACACACATATATGACATTATCATCTGATCTACCTATCTCAGAACATGTCAACCCGTCCAACCCATGCCAGCATGGAAACTAGACATTGAACAATGATGATCGTAATTTTAACATCTATTTTCCATGTTTGTATTTATGTCCTGTAACTTAGCAATTTGACAAGAGGACATTGATAAAATAAACACCAGTCTAATGACTGAAACCAGTAAAAGAATAAACTTACCGGATCATGAGAAATAAGTTCTCCAAGACATACCAATGGTGAGTTTGCCTCATAAAAACGTAGCCAGTTATTGAGTTCTGTGACAGTATTTATTGGTTTACAACTAAAATCTGGCTGTTGGAAGAAAAAAAATATATTGAAACAAAATATTTAACATACATATACTGTTCATATTCTATTGTCTTTATCTTGTGTACCCCCCCCCCTTTTTTTATTCCTATTCAATATGGGTCTTTTTAACACCAATTTAAAAATAGACTTTATCTTCCTCTCATCCTTCCTTTTATCTGCCTCCCTGCCACTTCTCTTTGTCTTTGTATGCAGGACTGTAATCCAATATATTTTTTTCCTTTTTTTGGCTAAGCTACAGCATACATTGTGTTTCTATTGCTTCCTTTTCAGTTGAAGCACATTGGTTTGTAGCATTTTTCTGCTTTTATTTTTCATCTTTATTTGTGTAATTCACCAAAAGGCACAATTTGTCCTGTGTCTCCCTGATTTGTTGTATCCCATGTGCACTGGAATGAATCGTATCAACTTTAATGCACCAAAACTATACTGATTTCCAGAGGTTGACTGAAGAGAAGGGACTGTTCATTTTTCCATTGTTTTTTTCTGTTATCGTGTGTGCCCACCTTATATATATATATATACACACAGTCAAAATCGATTAGTTGCAGTTTTTTGGCAGGGAGAAGCACTATATATGCCCTCTTCTTAGTTAGACAACTACAAAAGAACTTTATAGTTAGGAGTAAGCCTCTATATCTAGCTTTTGTTGTTCTAGAGAAGGCCTTTAACAGAGTACCATCATCTGTCATCTAGTGATTCTTAAGAAAACTAAATGTAGAAGAATGGCTTTGGAGAGCAGTGCAAGCTATGTACAGATGAGCTGCCAGTAAAATGAGAGTAGGAAATTTAGTGAGGAATTCAAGGTACAGGTAGAGGTGCATCAGAGCTTGGTCTTCAGTTTATTATAGTTCTCTAGGCCATAACAGGAGAGTTTAAGATGGCTGTCCATGTACCCTACATTGAGTTCACTTTCCAACCACCTTAGTTTACTAAGTGTATTTTATCATGGCTCCATCATTATAGAGATTGGCATGTCCTCAACTAGAGTAAAGAGTCCTGTCTGCCCTACATTGTCTCTGTTCAATTGTCAACCACTTTACAGAGTGTACCTGGTACTACATATATAAACCAAGAACTTACCATAATATGAAGCTTAGCTTTACCATTTTCCATGAGAAAAACACCACCCAAAGCTACAGGCTCTTCACCATATTGAGACTTTAAAGTTTTCCGAATTGCTGTGGGAAAGTTATCATCACCAATACGTTTGCTAGCTTTTATTTCTATTACCTGAAAATAAAATTACATTTTCTGAAATGAATCATTTGATAATTAGAGTAAACTTAATGTAGATATAACTACCAATTTGATAAATATTTAATCCTGATTATTCATAATTATCATCATCATCTTATATCTGATTTTCTTTGTTAGCATGGGTTAGACAAAACTTCTTGAGGTAGTATTCTACAGCCGAATGACCTTTTCTTTTCTTTTACTTGTTTAAGTCATTTGAGAGGGGCTATGCTGGAGGACCACCTAGCCCAGTACCTATTTTTTCAAGTATGGTACATATCTTAATTATCTCTTTGTTGAATACTGATATTATGAGACATAACAAACAGTAAATATAAACACGGATTTGGGCACACATACATACAAACACACAAAAAGTGACAACTGGTTTTTGCACAGTTTCCATCTACCAGATTTCATTCATAAGGCATTGAACAACCCAAAATGCCACACAGTGAGACTGAATCTAAAACCACTTGGTTTGAAAATGGACCCTTTAACTACATAGCTATGCTTTCACCTACACAGCCAAACTTGACTTGATTACAGCATCCTTATTTTAAATCAGCTTAGAATTGACCAAACCACAGAGCAACAGAATCTGTCAAAGACTTCAAAATAACCGGTATAATGTTGATTTTGTTTATCCCTAGTTAAGAACTTCAGTGATTATTGTATTAGCTAAAACAGCATTTGTGCTTCCCTATTTCAATATGTAGGCCCCTAATTGGAGTCGTTAGAACATCAGGTAGAACACTTTGCATTATTCAATCCAGCTCTTTGCACTTCGAGTTCAAATCTCACCAAGGTCTACTTTGCCTTTCATCCTTCAAGGTTAATAAATAAAGTACTAGTCCAGTACTAGAGTCAATTCTCTCTCTTTCTTTTTCTCTCGCTCTCACACACACTCAAAGAAATCAACTATGTCCAGACCCAAAGGGGTGTAGACTTTGCCAAAGTTAAGTACCCAAGAGATTCCACATGTTATATATGGTAACCGTGCAACTCCATGAATGGCTAAGGGCCTGTAGATAGATGGATGGATTTCAATATAAATCAAACATGTATATTATCCAAACTGATGAGTAGTTCTTATTTTGCTATGACTCAACTGCTGTCAAAATTTAAACCATTTTAAGTGTCTCTATCTCTTTCCCTTGTGAATTGTCTTTGTCCTTCTTGCAGTTTCCAATGATATTGTTATATAGCAAATTAAAAAAGGAGCTGATTGTGAGACTGGATTAAGAACACAATGTTTCCATTAGTCTTTCCATTATTGATATTATCTGCTGGTCACAACTCCTGGCAGAAGGAGGTGGAGTTTGAACTGAAAGTGCAGAGAGCCAGAACAAATAGCAAGGCATTTCATCCAACACTCTAACGACTCTGCCAATTCACTCCCTTTAAAAATGTTAAACAGTGACATAGAAATAAGATGTAGAGGTTGTGTTACCTTTCCTGGTTTACCTTCACAACAAAGTAAGTTAGCCATCAACATAAAACTTGGATGTTCAGTTTGTTTCACAATAAAGCAGCCATTCTGAAAATAAATGTTCAAATAGAAACGGAAACATATTCCAGTAACATTACATCAAGATGTAGACATATGCATCTTTGTATTCTTCTTTCCTCTAAAAAGTTCAAATTCCCTCCACATTTTATGTCTTTGGAAGTGAACAGAAAACCAGGGATTATGAAACCACCATTAAACTGATGGCTGTTGCTGCTAATTTACTGTTGCAGCCTTACTTGATCAGTAAAGTTTCTCTAGACAATATGTTATATCAACAATTGACTTCCTTCAACAGTGTGTTATATCATCTGTTGACTTCCTTCAACAGTGTGTTATATCATTTGTAGACTTCCTTCAACATTTGTTATATCATCTGTTGACTTCCTTCAACAGTGTGTTATATCATCTGTTGACTTCCTTCAACAGTGTTATATCATCTGTTGACAATAAAATGCCAACATCAACAGAAACACCACTACAACAACAATAGTAATAATAACAATAACAACAGGTGTAGCAACAACAACAGCAACAACAAAAAACATTTTTAAAATAATTCTCACCTCTGGGTTAACCTTGGCAATATATGTTTGACAGCCATCTGGTTTGTTTAGGTTCACATTACACATCATCTACAAAGAATGTATAGACTACGTCATCAGTCACCAGTGAAACATAGTAAATATATTATAGTCTATTGGTATGCTCATGTCACCAAAAATGATGACTGATTTATTAAAACTATAGAGACAAATTATCTTAATTGTTAACTTAATTAGAAAATGCTATTTCTACATAATACATTAAGTTTTATCACCATGACTGAAACCAGTGAAAAAAGGTATAGTGTATATATATATATATCATCATCATCACTGTTTAAAATCTATTTTCTATGCTTGCAAGGGTTAAATATCAAATAAAAAGACATTGAAAAACATAAAGCCTATATTAACAGATGCAAGAGATATAGTTTTGCACCACTGTAAAGATCCTAACTCTTCAAGGTTTAAATCCCCCAATAAATACATCAATTGCAAGAGTGAGATATTAACATTTTGTCTTCCTTTCAGGAAGTACCTACTTGTATTTTGGACAAATCATCTTCCAAGTCACCCTCAACTCCAGTTAATGGACCCACTGTCATTGATACCAACTCTAAAACCTTTTCAGCTTGATAGATTATCTACTAAAATATACATTTTAACTATCCAAGCATTTACTCACTCTATCCAAACATCCACTCTGTTCTCACCAATATAGAACATAAAACTTATCATCCTGTATTGTCTCTTCCCTCTTTTTTCTTTCTTTCACAGATAATTTACACTTCTTGGAATTTCTTACAGATTGTCTAATAGCCATACTGTAAAGATAAATGGGTTTTAAGGAATATGTTTTCAACCCTGGTGTATATTAATATCATTTAAGGGCTGATATTTGAATGAATCTAACAGATAACCCAAACAAATGTTGTCATATATTGATATAAATATATACATTACATCCATTTTCCATGCTGTAATAAGTTAAATGGGTTGTTACATTCTGAGGTTAGATAGGTCAGATGATTACAACTTGATCAGATGTTCCATTTTGACATGGTTTCTATCGTGGGATGTCCTTCCTAACCCCATCCATTTTATAGCATGTACTAAGTGTATTTTATCAATGTTCCAGCACTACCACTTTACAGTGTGAGCTGGTTGTATTTTATTGTGGTACCAGCACTAGCAGAGAGAGTGCGAGAATACTTACCTCAGAATTAACATCTATCATATGGGCTGGACCAGCTCCAGCACCAATGAAAAAGCCATCTTGTTGACCAGAAATATCTGCTATTGATTTAATATTATAGATCTGTAAATACAAGATTTTATTGTAAACCATATATTAACATCAAATTTCTCTATATAAAACATAACGTCTGTCTGTGTGTCTTGTAGAAAATATATTTTGTTGAATTAAATTTATTTAACCACAAAATCAAATATATTGGTGCTGTGGTAGTGGTTGTGGCTGTGGTGGCTATAAGTTTACTTTCATTAATGTTAAACTAAATAAAAGACACCAACCTTTTCTTTATTGACTGTGGGAAGAAGATAGGGTGGACCACCAACATCAGCCAGACAAGGATTTCCACATATACCTGCAATAGTAACACATTTATATCAACTTATAGATCATGATATAATAATAATAATAATAATGAAATTATTGTGTACAGTGCTCAGGTGCACTACAACTCATCAAAGGTGCATGTATAGTACATAGAATAATGTACAAATGTCAGGAAAATGAACAGTGTATGAGTCATGATATAATAATAATAACAATAATAATAATGAAATATTGTGTACAGTGCCCAGGTGCACCACAACTCATCAAAAAGTGCATATACAGTACATAGGGCAATGCACAAACATCAATAAAATGAACAGTGCACGAGTCATGATACACACATGTGTGCATGTGTATGGAAGGGGTACATCAGGTGTAGTTTTGGCGTATTTCGGGAAGCATGAGTGTCTTAAAGGATGCAGTGTCTCGGCAGCTAACAACTGACACAGGCAGTTTGTTCTATGCTTCAGCAACTCTGAGCGTGAAAAAAATGTCTACGAAAGTCATGGGAGCTGTGCTGTTTTCTGATTTTGTAGGCATGTCCACGTGTGTTAGACACATGGAGATCAAAAAGGTGCTCAGGGTTGCAATTGGCGAGATGGTTAATAACTTTGTGGGTATTCACCAAGTCCATTGCCAGACGTCGGAGCTTCAATGAATCCATGCCCAGGGAAGCAAGGCGTTCAGAGTATGGTAGGTGTCTGATGGAGGGTATGCGCTTGGTTGCACGTCTCTGAACAGTTTCCAGGAGGTCAATGTTCTGAGCAAGATAGGGGTTGCAGACTGATGATGCGAATTCCAAGTGTGGTCGTACCATAGCTGTATACAGTTTTAAATAGATGGCTGGAGAGCGGCTAACAAAGGTCTTGCTGAGTGATGCCAAGACACCCTTGGCCTTCTTGACAATCTTAGAGACATGCTTTGTCCAACGCAAATCGCTGCTGACAGTAATGCCCAGGTCACGTTCACAAGAGGACTTCTTGATATCAGTGTTGTGGAGGGAGTATGTGGACGTTGGATTTTTCCTTCCAAAATGCATGGTGGTACACTTGTCCACAGCCAGCTTCAGTTGCCAGTCTGTGATCCATTGCTGCATTGTGTCCAGGTCTGATTGTAGGAAAGAGTTCTAAATTTCAGGATCAGTCCTTTTGATTTCAAGGTACAGCTTGATGTCATCTGCATATTTCAGTACCGTGGCATTCTGTAAGTTGGCATCTATGTCATTAATATATGCCACAAACAAAAGGGGACCAAGAACAGATCCCTGTGGTACACCAGATGACATCTCATATGGTGAAGAATGCTGTCCTAGAACCGTGACTACTTCTTTTCGGCTGAGAATGAAGGATTTCAACCAGTCGAAAAGATCATCCCTCACACCCATTGCAGAGAGTTTTGCCATAAGTGGCACAGAATTAAAAGCCTTAGCAAAGTCAAGGTAAACAACATCCACCCATGAGCCGCTGTCAGTGATCCGGGTGATGTCTTCAAGGAACTCGATAAGCTGATCACAGCAGCTGGAGTTAGGGATAAATCCAAACAGTGAGGGCCGGATGAAGCTGTGAGAGCTCCAGAAGTTCCAAAGTGTTTCTCTGACACAGGATTCCATCAGTTTGGCCATACAGCTAGTAAGACTGACTGGATGATAGTTGACAGGTGACATGCGGTTGCCCTTTTTGAACAGGGGAATGACACTGGCAGTTTTCCACTGCTCCGGAGTAGCACCATTGTTGAGACAGTATTGAAAGAAGAAAGAAAGCTGGCGCAAAAGGAAATACCCGCCACGTTTGAGAAGCAGGTATGTCACACCATCAAGACCAGGGGAGGCATAGTTGCGCTTATTCTTAAGGTGACGTCGCAACATTGCAGGTGTAAATTCCATAGTTGTTATGGAATTTGATGTTAGAGATGGTGGAGATGGTACATTCTGGTTTTCAACAGTAAAAATACTTGCATAGCACTCAGCAATGAGTTCTGCGCATTCTTTGGGATCGTCAGTGATCTGGCTTGTGTGGGGATTGCGAAGAGGACCAACTGGAGAGTGAGGTCTCTGCTTTGAATGAACATATTTCCAGAACACCTTACTGTCAGGATTGGTTGCTATGCACTGTTCAAATTCAAGCACTGCCTTCTTTGTCACTTGCTTGAGATGGTTAGAAGATTTATTCCGCTTTTTTCTGTTGGTATCTGATTTATGCAGTTTATATTCCCGTTCAGCGTTCCGACGTTCTTTCCTGGCAAGTCGGACCGCTGAAGTTTCCCAAATTGCACTTTTGGGGTGGTTATTTTTCTGCTTACGTGGCACCGATGCTGCACACACTATCCATATTGAGTCCAGGATTCTCTGGAGTATAGTGTTCACATCTCCAGAGTTATACATCTCATGCCAGTTTGGGCGCTGTAGCTCAGTGCAGTACAAGTTCCAATCCGCCCTCTTCCAATCAAAGCAAGCAGATTGGAGATGGCTCTGGTTTTTGTTGCTGCCCTCAAGTGCCAGATTGGCAATGATCATAGCATGATCAGAGTCACCTAGAGGTTCCTCAGTAGTACAACTAATAACCACTTCAGGAGTAGTGGTGAAGATCAGGTCCAAAGTGTTGTCACCTCTTGTTGGAGAGGTGACTACTTGTGACCAGTTTGAGTCCAGCACTAGTTCAAGGAAATCGTTTGCACCTTGTGGCCAACTTAACATCCTGTAATGATTGAGAAGAAGTTTGTTAATTCAAATGTATCTATACTACAGGACAGATTAAAACATTTATAGCATCTGTAATAGAGGATAGATCGTTATGAAAATTTGCAGTATTATCTATTAACATCCTGTAATGATTTAGCAGAAAATATTTTAAAACAGCTTTGTCATTTCACATATTTGTAGTATCTTTACTATTAGATAGAGCATTGTGAAAATTTGCAGTATTATCTCTTAACATCCTGTGATAATTTAAAAGAAAATGGCTTTGCTAATTCAAATGTTTCTTAATTTAAACGTCTTTATCAGTGAATAGATCATTGCAAAAATTTGCAAGATTATTCATTAACATCCTGTAATACTTTAGCAGGTTTGTTAATTCAAATGATTATAGTATTTTTACTACTCAATAGATTGTTGTGAAAATTTGCAGTATTAGAGAAAAGATTATACTTTTTAATGTCATAGTGCTGTTAAGAAGGAGTGAAAATCAGCCAGAATAAATTTATATATATGATTTACCTTCTGCAGCCAACTGAAATGGTTTCTGTCTTAAGTCAGGGCAATCAACAATGTTAACAGACACATTGTGGAAATGATTTAATAATCCCTTGGACAACACTGAAATAGATGGATGACAATAGTTGTTATATATTTATATATATAACATATACATTTAATAATCAACATACAATTCATAAATATACAACATACATTACATATGCTGCCCCAGCATGGCCTCAGCCGGATGGCTGGAATAGGTAAAAGAGTATATATAATATATATTTAACCCTTTTATCACCATGCAAGCATAAAAAATGGGCGTAAAAACGACAATGATGATTTCCAGTGAAAGACACTGTCAATGATTTTCAAATACTTTTTTTAAATAATCAAGAATTTACATAGAGTAGTTTAGTAACATAACTAACTTTCTTATTATTCAGTTAGTGCTTGGAACATAAAGGTTTTTACATAAACAGTTTCATATGATAGAATTAGGAGCAGTTAACATATACATAGATTATATTACATGTAAGTATATCAGGTACACTAATGGTCCTAATGCCAAGGGATGGTACTGGATGTCAGCTGTGCTTTAGAATTATTGTGAATAAGTGTGCCCACCCAAAATGTTCCAGGTTTTAGTGATCGATCTGTTCACTATATGTACATATAGTGAACTGGGAACTTTTTGTCGTGGCACCAAAACAACCACTTTAGAGTATGGACAGGGCATTTTGTGTCACATCACCAAGAAGACCCCACACATACACACATATTTCAGATGGATGCGCTCCATCATCCACTTTTCTAGAAAAAAGTATATCATTCACAAAATGCCAACATCAACAGTTTTCCAAGAGATGGCAACATGAATGAACCTGTTATTTTTCTCTGAAAACATTTTTTCCAATTCCGCCCTGCCTGTCCCTTCAATCTTTCTAATTTCTCATTCTTTCTTCTGATGAAGGACTAGGTGTCCGAAATGTTAAGACCCTCTTCCTGATATTTCAAGCGTTAAACTAATATATTCCTTCTATATACCATTTCTGTTTACCTTTTACATACATTATATATATATATATATATATCTATCTATCTAAGGCGGGTAAAATTCCCGAGATCCATAGACGAGTTCTCTCCAGCGGTCTCTGTCCCTCATTATCACTGCCATATCCTGCATCTCCAACAGACCAGTGTCTGTCCTTAGGGCATCAACATATGTTAACCTTGGTCTTCCTCTTCTAGTGTGTACATATATAATAGAGGCGTAGGCATACATGGAAGCATATGCATACATAAGTCCTGCTGTGAGTATTTTAAACTGTGATTATCTCAGAGCTTCCTCAGTACCAATGTGAGAACACCAAATACTATAGTATGTCAGGATTTAATCATCTACCACTAGTGCCATTTACTCATTACTGAGGCAAGGAAGCTAGTTTCCTATATATAGAATTTTACAAATAAAATATTTATTATAGGTAAACATATTGTATTTTCTTCTATATGTGCATTGATCTTGAAATGATGTTATGCTAGTGAGTGTGTGTGTGCGTGTGCGCGTGCGTGCGTGCGTGTGTGTGTGTGTGTAACCATAATAAATAAGGTACTCAATACATAGCAAAGTATAAATATTTAATATAGAAATGGCTGCTACAGGACTAGAACTGTTTCATTCAGGAGAAATCAGGAATTTCCTGATGATTTCTCCCGAATGAAACAGTTCTAGTCCTGTAGAGGCCATTTCTATATTAAATATATATATATATAAATGGCTTCAACATGACTAGAACGGTTTCATTCGAAAGAAATCCCCTGGTGATTTCTTTCGAATGAAACAGTTCTAGTCCTGCAGAAGCATTTAACAAGGCATTTGGGTCACAGAACGCATTGTCTGAACGCATTGTCAGGGACTGGTTCGCACAATTCCGTTCAGGTGAATACAG
The DNA here is from genome assembly GCA_964016885.1 of Eledone cirrhosa. Taxonomy (NCBI): domain Eukaryota; kingdom Metazoa; phylum Mollusca; class Cephalopoda; order Octopoda; family Eledonidae; genus Eledone; species Eledone cirrhosa. Next base: position 25,672,004 of record OZ024746.1, on the reverse strand, counting down.
CCTTGAAGATCGACCTCGCACAGGACGTCCATCCAACTTCAATGAGGAGCAAATGCGTAAGCTGGTGGTAGCTGGCCCACGCCAGTCATCACGTCAACTCTCCGCTGTGCTTGGGACATCGAAGACACGTGAGAAGCTGCTGGCGCAAGGTTGGGAGGGTCTGCTCCACCCGCCGTATTCGACCGACCTCATGCCTACAGATTATCACCTATTTCTCTTAATGAGCAATGCAATACAGACAAAGACCTCCGCCAAAGAGACGAGTTAAATCAGTGGCTGACGGAATTCTTTGCATCGAAGCCAGAAGAATTCTACACGGATGGAATTATGTGCCTTCCTAAACAACAGCAGACGGTAATCGCAAATGATGGCAGATTGTTTTGACTTGTAAAATGTTACCGTTCATTGGATTTATTCATTGCTGTATTATATATTTTATTCACTTCTATAAATTCAATTGTATAAATAACATTCCAAGTTGTTTATACATCTTACAGAATAAAAATATACACAGCAAATAATATATACAATACTAAATTCCGTTAAAAAACGCCAGTCAATAAAAAAAATTTGAAAAACGACGAGAACTTTCGGCAAGTAAAATTTAAAAGATGTGGGTAACGTTTTCATAATTAAAATGTATTTATATTAAAGACTAAATTATTAATTTCGTTGCTTAATTCTCTTCTTTTTTTAAAAATTTAATTACTGAATCTCATTCGGGTTTATATCCTAGTGTCTTGTTGACGGTGTTGTTTAAACATAGGTCAACCATGATAAAAGGCGTTCCGGGGCATGCGAGAGTGTGGCTTAGTAATTAGGTGTTTTCAGCTCACGATCGTATGTTCCATTACAAGTCAGCAGGATGCTTTATTTCCCGTTATAGCAGTCCGCTTAGCTGGTAAAAAAAATTAGTTGTACCTATATATTCAAAGGGCCAGCCTTGTCACACACTGTGCCAAACTGGATCTTCCTGAGAATTCCATTAAGAGGCACGTGCCTGTGGAATGTTCAGCCACTTGCATTTTAATTTCAAAAGTTCGATTTTTCGTTCGAAAAACTGGAACGCTTGTTGTCGGAACCGATGTTGCAACACACAAACACATCTAGAAATACCTTATATAACCGCCGAAGTTAACTTTGCCTTTCATCCTTACGGGGTCGATAAAATAAAGTACCGGTAATGCACTGGGTATTTGCTGGCCTTGTGCCAAAAGTAGAAACAATTATATAATGTGTATTGTTTTCTCTAACATTTAATTTATATATATATATAATATATACATATGACCAAAAGTTTATATGGTTCGTTGATTATTCAACGAATTCAATTTTACAATAGATCAGAAGCACTCAACAAAATTTTATCTGGAGTATCTATAATATTCAAAATATTAATAAATGAGAATTTTCATAACCAAAATATATATTTTATTATACATATTTCAATGGTACTGTGGTTTTTAAGTACGCTATCATCAGATAGGTATTGAAGGTTGGGTATGTCGAACAACCAATCTCTTGTTTTATCTGATGATGGCATACTTAAAAACCACAGTACCCTTGAAATATGTATAATAAAATATATATTTTAGTTATGAAAATTCTCATTAATATTTTGAATATTATATATATATATATATAGTAATAATAATAAATTTGAAGACTAAAATCCAAAGAGGGCTCGATAAGGATAAATATATATCAAATATATAAGAACCGTAGAGCAAATATTTATTAAAATAACAGATTAAAGTTTAAGCAAAGAATCGCTGCTTTCACCCTTAACGGGATCTTCTGAGTGAAACGGGATCTTAAGAGTGAAAGCAGCGATTCTTTGCTTAAACTTTAATCTGTTATTTTAATAAATATATATATATATAACGGAAGCAATGAGTTTAGTGACATTTGGCTGCTATTTTTAACAGGGCGAGTGACCATATCAAGGCTCCCTTGTTGACTGCAATATCGATATATATATTTAGCGGCGGTAGCTTATATTATTTTAATGCCGAATTAACAAGCAGCAGAATTATATATTCCAGTCGTATAATTAGGTATTTATGATTCTGCAATATTCTTCAAGGAATTTGCTTACAAACAAATTGTAGGATTATCTGAAATTCTTTGAAATGTGTTAACCCTTTTAATAACAACCCTGGTTCTACGACACTGTTTGTCTTAAAGTGTTTATATTTATCTAAAAACATTCCATCATAAACAGTGAGAAAGTTATATTACTAAATCCTTTCAAATTATTGATTATCTAAAAAAAATATTTGAAAATCACTGACAGTTTTTTCAGTAGAAAGGGATTAAAGAATAAATGAGATTACCTGAAACTAATTCAGCGTCGTCGGGTACTTTTAAGGGTAATTTTATCGTCGAGAGATCAGCCATCGTTTCTATCTATTTCGTTGTATCGCTAGTCGTGTTGTCCTAAATACTGATAATAACGATATGATCTATCAAGTACCCAGAACAGATAACAATAACGTGACATTATATCATTTACTGAATCTACCGGATGTTAATCTCAAGAAAAAAAAGGAAAAAAAGCCCCATTTCTTTTTTATCAACGATTTTTATAACGTTACTTTTCGTGCTCGTGAAGGTGCTTTGTTATTCCAGTGCCTTGCAGCAATGCTGCCTACATGTCTTGCCTAAAAAAATATTAGAGGGAAACTCCAGCACTCCTTGTGTGTGATTGAAAGTGCGACCTCCAACCCTTTTGTTTTCATTTGATAATCGTTGTTTATTCTCTTGTTTATTATTTAAAATTCAATTACTAAAACTGATATTGTTTTTTCGTATGTATGTCATAGTTAAATGGAAGTTAACGGTGCTTTGTTAAAATTAATAGAAACGAGTAAGCAAAATCGTAATTAGACATTTTTTGTCCTTCCCTTTGCGCATGGGTTAGAGATAGATGCCTTATCTGGCACGTTACTGTCAACGACTTTTGCTCCATCACATACCCTGGATTCTGTGATAAAGGTAGGGGTCACTCGATGATGGAGTCAGAGCCTGGCTGGATTAGTCAAGAGCCTAAAATTATTATCATTATCTTTTTTTTTCTACCAAAAATAATAATATATTATACCTAAATGTATTTTACAACCATAAATATTATACCTAGAAGAAATATTTAGCCAGGGCCTCTATGTAAGTTTAACCTGTCCCTTGGGTAACCGCATCCGTAAGCAACACGTTAAAATAATGAAATACCATGAATTATCAGTGAACTATATTTTTTAGCCCGAGACATTCGGGGAAGCTAGGCTACTAAGAACAAGACTTTTGTTATTGTTGGTGGCTCACCTTTATTGAAGTATTAGGGAATACTGTGAGGGTGCTTGGCTATTCCAGTGCCTCAGCCAGGAGAAAATATCGACATTCTCTGCTGCAATTGAGTGTGTATGTCTTCTCCCTTATTTTCTCTTTCCATTTTCCACTGATTAATTTCTAATGATTTGTTTATTTTGCAAATCCCAATTATAATATAAATATCACTTAATTTATTTCAGTGTCAAATATATTAATAACATTTACAGTAACAAGGCCAGCAAATTACTCAGTACATTACTGGTACTTTATTTTATCGACCCCGTAAGGATGAAAGGCAAAGTTAACCTCGGCGGGATTTGAACTCAGAATGGCAAAGGCCGTAACTCTATGCGTCAAAGCATGGCGTCCGACCCTCTACCGATTAATAATCGTTTCTACTTTTGACACAACGTCAACAATTACCCAGTACTGGTACTTTATTTTATCGACCCCGTAAGGATGAAAGGCAAAGTTAACCTCAGTGAGATTTGAACTCAGACCGTAAAGGGACGTAACTATGCTGGAAACATGGCGTCCGACTCTACTGATACTACCATAAGGAAAGAAAGAATAAGGAAATATTGAGAAAAAAAGAACGGGAGGGGGTAGCAAGAGCTCTGGTGCTCCCTCCTCAGACGGGCCGCCGACGTTCCGATCTTGTATAATATAAATTGTGTAAATAAAATTAGAAACTGTTACAATTCTTCATAGACATTTATGCACCCCATTCGTTTTAATTATTATTGTCTCAGGGTTGCACTTATCTGGCAAGTGACTTGATTGAAACTAAAGCAATTACATTCTGAAGAGTCGCTTTAGCCACAGCTGTATTTGTTTGGCAAGTGATTTGGTCTGAAACGGTGTGTTGAAAGTAAATCAATTACATCATGGAAAGTCATTTTAGCCACAGTTGTACTTGTCTGGCAAGTGACTTGGAAACTAAAGCAATTACACAGTAATTACAATCATTGTTGTATATAACCACAATAATAAAGTTCTAAAAACAAAAGAATAGAAAGCTAATAAAGAAACGATATACATCACTGCATAGATACCCATCTTCGGTCGTGACTCACCATGGGTTTGCATTTGGAAAAGTCCCCTCTCTGAGGCACAAATCTAGGCAGGGAAGGCGAGTATGCCAATCTCTCCCCTCCACCGACGTTGGACAAGAGAAAGGCCGACATAACCTAGGTACCTGTGTTGTCATAACATTTTCCCAAACCGTGTTAACCAGAGAAACGTAAAATAAAGTATCTTGCTCAAGGACACAACTAATGACCTTACAATCGTTAACACATCCTAGCCACCGACGTTATAAATATAAAATAGTCATTATAAGTGATAATTTGGTAAGTTAACAATGATATAAATAACAGTAGTTAATACTATTATTCTCTACAATTGTTGAAATAAAATTTTCTCTCTAGTGTTAACAAGAATGAATTGTGTCGTAATGAAAATAAATAATTGGGTGTAATTAATCCCTAATCGGGTGTTCGGGGGCTCAATTTACATCTAGCCGGCTAGCTGCGTGTTTGACTGTCAGAGTTATCTACCTTAGTGAGCAGTTAATTAGAGTTGCAAGACTTCACAACTGAGAAACATGGCTAAGAAAATTTACGTGAACGGTTATGATGAATATAAAACGGCACTTGATGAAAACAAAGACAAAACTATCTTTGCTTTATTTACAGGGAGTGCAGAACCTAATGGTAAAAGCTGGTGTCCCGACTGTGTCCAAGGTATTATAATTATTACATGTATCTATAATAATTTTGGTTATAGTGTATACTTAGATGTGGACTTCTCGCATTTATTTCTTTTATTAATTTCTGTGGATTGGTTTTTTTCCGTAAATCATATGTTCATTATATAAACTGTACTTATATTTACAAGATGGTTTAATACTTTTTTTATAAAATTAAAATAGATGAAATCTTTTTCGTTAAAATATTTCCTCTTCTGAGTAGAAAGTGGTGAGTTTCACCTTAAACTGTTTTGTATTTAAAATCGCATCCTTGTAGTTTTAAAGTTTATTATATGAACTGAAATTGACAATTTATTAAGTAAATTTATGATCTGAATTCAAATCCCGTCGAAGTTAACTTTGCCTTTCATCTTTACGGGGTCGATAAAATAAAGTACCAGTCACGCACTGGAGTCGATCTAATCGACTTTTCCCTCCCAAAAAATTGATGGGCTTGTGCCTATATAAGAAACCATTATTACATTATGACCGAGGTTAACTTTGCCTTTCATCCTTTCGGGGGTCGATAAAATAAGGTACCAGTAATGTACTGGGTGATTGCTGGCCTTGTGCCAAAAGTAGAAACAATTATTACATTGTGATTATAAAAATCTGTTATTACTTTTCATTGAATATAATATGTTTACAGAATGAAAAGAAAATAGACATAAATAATATATATATGATACTTAAATACTTCTGACAGAATTAAAATATAAATACAAATAATAAATACAATTAATAAATACAATTAATTATTGCTAGGGACCTTATAAATTGTTATTTGTTGAACAATGCCTCAATTTTTGCGAAGATAGTGTTGATATTTACATATTACTGGGGTTTTAAGTGATCATTCCTCTTTCTTAGTTCTGTTAAAATGTTCCAAAGTCAAAAATAGTTTCTATTCTCTGGGGGGCGGAGCGATTATAGATAATCACAATTGAGTGAATGTATGTATCCTGTTCGCTTTTAAAAGTATTCTTTAAACTTTTTACATCGATAGAAAATATATAATTCTAGAATGAAATTGAACACTTTCTATAGGGGTTGATGTTTCGAATTATGCTATGCGGAATAAGCTTTTCTTGAGATCGAATCGCAACGCAAGTTCGATTCCCGGCTAGTCATTTCATGTCATTGCTGGCGGCTCACCTTTCTGAAGTATCAGTTGGTTTTGATGGGAGTGTTTGGTTATTCCAGTACTTCAGCCATGCTATTGATATTGTCTTTCTGAAGTATCAAGTGATGCTGGTTGGGATTCTTTGCTATTCGAATGCCACGAACACGCTAATACTCGCGGCAAATCTGTGACATCAACGTTCCCTGTTGTAGCGTGAAATTCAGTGTATATGTCTTCAGTTTTTGTTTTTTCTCTGATTAATTTTTATTGTTTTGTTTTATTTGTAAATCATATACATTATATGAATTGTTTATATGCAAATCATATTCATTATATATAGTATGTTATATGTACATCATCGTACACATTTTATAAATTCTGTTATATTAAACTAAAATTTATCTCACAATTATAAAAGTTATGGTCATTCTAGTCCTTTGCCTCCCTCTCTCCGATACACGATCGCCTCAATTTTCCGTTATTTCATCTCTTAAACAGTTCAAACTTAACACCCCCTTCTCACAAATTAATAATCATTATTTTAATAAGGCATTGGGAAATATACACAAACTTTGTGTTGTTGGTGTTGGTGGACTTTGTCAGTTCCGACGACGAATCTTCCAGTTGATTCGATCGATCGAACGGCCTGCTCACGAAATTAACGTGCTCGTAGCTGAGCCTTCCCCAGACACATGCACACATAACTTAATTCTCAGGAAGATTTAGCGCGATACAGTGTGACAACGCTGGCCCTTTGAATTACAGACCCAATTCATTTTTTCCAGCTGAGTGAACTAGAGCAATGCACCCCTGAGAATCGAACTCATGAGCCGAACACTACTAAGCCACCCGCCTTATGGACTTCGTACTACATATATTATCATCATCATCCATTTTACGTTCGTTTTTCCATGCTTGGACCGGTCTTTTCCAGCACTGGTTGTATTCCTCCATCTCTCTTCCGTGTTGTTCAACATCTTGAGATCCATTTTCACCACATCTGCCCAGGTTTTCCTTGGTTTTTCTCTTCTGATGCTTTCTTCAGCCGATAACTGCTGGCATTTCTTTACCCAACGATCATCTTGCACACTACAGTTTATTTCCTCTCTCAACTCATTCATCCTTCAACATTCGTGTACACTAACATCTTACATTCAACAGATCAGGCTCGCTTCATTTCACTCCAGCCATCGCTTACCCCCTGTATTTACTGCCCATGTCTCATTAGCATGCAACATCACACTTCTCACACATGCATCATACAGTTGGCCTTTCATTTATAGAGAGAAACCTTTTATCAACAGAGGTTTATGTAGCTCCATAAACATTTTCCCATTTTCCCTCCTATTCTTAGTCTGGCTACTATATATATATATATATATCATCATCATCATCATCGTTTAACGTCCATCTTCCACGCTTGCATGGGTTTGGACGGGAATTTTCCCACTTGAGGCAAGATTGGTTGTCTTGCTCGTATAGGACTGTCTGGCGGGTTTTCTACGGCTGGATGCCCTTCCTAACACTAACCACGTTTACAGTGTGGACTGGGAGGTTTTTACCGTGTTACCTACACGGCCACATTACAGCGTGGACTGTGTGTTTTTTTGTCGTGACACCTACACGACCTCATTTATTTCGGACTGGATGTTGTGGTACCAACATAACTTTACATAGAAAGGGGTGGTGTGGATGGGGTGGAGGTAGTAGGACGGGGGTGTATTTTTGTTAAGAGGTGCCTACTGACTGTAGGTTTCGTATATATATATATCTGTTTTTCCCTTTATTAATGTTAATATTAATGATACTCCAGATAAATCCTGTAGAGTGCTTCTAATGTGTTATAAAATTAATTTTGTTGAATAATCAACAAACGATATAACTCATTATTTTTATATATATATATATATATATATTTGATACCTCTTATGACCTAAGAGGGAGACTAGGTATAAGAGATATCAAATGTTGTGTTCTGGAGAGGAAGATTGCATTGGTATGGACATGTGATGCGTATGAAGGACGACAGCTGTATAAAAAAGTGCATGGCAATGAAAATTGATGGACGTTGCGGAGTGAGTAGACCAAGAAAAACTTGGGACGAGGTGATAAAAACTGATCTTGCCCACCTACACCTCTCTAAGACAATGACACTGGATCGAGACCTTTGGCACCATGCAGTTGTACAGAAGATCCAACTACCATTGCATACAAACCTAGTCAGTAGGCACCTCTAAACTCAAAGTACACCCCACTGTCACACCCTACCCCATCCTCCCTCTCCTGTTCCATTCACTGTGTCGATGACACAACAGTCCACACTGTAAGGTGGCCATGTAGGAGACACGGTGAAAAGGCTCCCAGTCCACACTGTAAATGTGGTTGGTGTTAGGTAGGGCATTCAGCTGTAAAAAAAACTTGCCAGAGATGCTTCCGTGTGAATGAGACATGGTCTCCTGACCATTCCTGCATCAAATGGAACAAAACCGTCTAACCCATGCTAGCATGGACAATGGTCGTTAAATGATGATGATGATATAGGGAAGCTGGCCATAAAAGGCAGAAAAATGTACCAACTCTTAAGTTGCCCCTTCCATCATTGTTTCTTACTAGCTATTCTTCTCACCTAGTCCCCCCCCCCCCCCTGTTCTCACAGGATCTCACCCTCCATAGCTCTTCCCTACCCAATTAGTCTCTCCTACTAACATCCCTGACTTCTACTCAAAAGTGGATGAACTGTTACTATACGGCCAAATGATACTTGCTCACCTGCTTCCTTTTCAACAAGACCATTCTATAACCCAGCACTCTACACAATTTGCACTGTCAAATTAATCCCCCAATTTCTCACCTCCATACCCAACCACGACACCATGAAAAGCCATATAACCTTTTCCCCCACACACATACAATACCACCAGACGTCACTCATCTTAAGGTCAACTCACCCCTCCCTCTAGTAACAAGCAGCCCACACTACTCTTCCCCTACTCCCTATTACTGTCCTCAAAGTTTCGCCAAGGATGCAATGCGCTAGTGTTGAAATAAAAGAAATGTTCTCAGCCCACATGAGAAGCGAGAAGTGCTAGTTTCATGATAAATTTGCACCTAGCCCACTCTGTAAAGTTACAGTGGCGGTGTGATGATAAAATGCACCCAGCTCATACAGTAAAGTGGAAGTGCCACGAAAAAGCACCCAGTCCACCCTGTTGGGTAGTAGTGGTTTTGCCATGAGAAAATAAATGCAGTATACACAGTGACATGGTTGGCATTAGGAAGGGCATACAGCCATGCCAAAATGGAATATATGAACATGACAGTCATCTAATCTGCTTGTGTAGCTGCAGCATTATAAACTGTCTAACCCATGCAAGCATGGAAAATAGACTTAAAACTGTGATGATGATACACATACACATATACATACATACTTACATAGGGAACACATAACTATGTTTGGGTTTTAATTTATTTTATTAGATTTAAACTTGAACATAGTCATGTTTTTAACAACACACATACACATGTATTTGACAGGCTTCTTCAGTTACTGTCTAGCAAATTCCACTCGCAAGGCATTGGTCAACCCGAGGCTAGAGTAGAAGACTCTCTGTGGGATTGAACCAGTGACCATGTGATTGCAAAGTGACTCCTTTACGATGCAGAAATTTTCTTTTTGTGTTTCTGACATTAATTCTTAACGCCCTGTACTGTATGAAACCTCATTAGTAGGGCATTCTTGAAAAGTACTATGACTGCATCACATTAAAGATTTAACTTTTTATTCTATTACTGTAAATTTTCTCAACAATCTGTCTACTAGTAAAGAAGCTATAAACATTGCAATTAACATGAAGTTTTAGATATTTTCTGCTAAATCATTAAAGTATGTTAAGAGATAATACTGCAACTTTTCACAGCAATCTGTCCACTAGTATATAGATATTAACTTTTCAATTGACAAACCTGTTTTTAGATATTTCTAAAAATCACTACTGAATTTTTAGAAATAATGTGCCATGTCATTTAATCTCTTAACTTATCTTTCATGATTTTGTGGTGGGTAATGTATATTCTAGTTAAGGAGGGAGTAAATTTAATCAGCTATACATCTTTTTTTTCTTTATTTCTTTCCCATGTTGTACTGTTGGATCTTTCTAGAAGCATGTTATTTTGTGATAAGATGTTGCTAAGCTCTCACACACACCTCCATTTCTGGCCAAAACGATCATGTGAGTGGTACACCATGACCCTTCTTTCATGGTGCAACATAACTGATAAACACAGAGGCAGAGAGTTGACTGTAACCCCCCCCCCCCCATTAAAAAATGTACATATATGTGGTCTTGTGCCTGGGAATCACAATAAACAACTGCCACAGTATAGTTTTTTATGTAGATGAAACATTTATCAAAATAACATTTTTTTATCTTGAAATGAAAGGTTAAATCAGCTGACTGAATTCTTATACTAAAGAGTTTTGTTGGGAATTGGCACTGATATATTTATCGTAGATCTGTGGGGTCAAGACCAGCCTAGGGCTAAACAACAACATATATCAGCCATTGCTCTCATACTATAATTCTGCTAGGTAGTGAACAAGTGCACACTGGTGGTGCAGTGAGGCAGTGCACATTGGCAGTGCAGTGAGATAGTGCACACTGGTGCAATGCACATGTATAGTGCAGTGAAGTAGTGCACATTGTTACAGCGAGGTAGTGCACACAAGTGGTGCAGTCAGGTAGTACACACGTGGTGTGATGTAGTGCACACTGGTGGTCCAGTTATAGAACACACTGGTGGAACAATGAGGTGGTGCACACTGGTGGTCTGATGTAGTACACACTGGTGTGGGGAGATAGAGCACATTGGTGGTGCAATGATGTAGTGCACACTGGAGCTGTGAAGCTGTGCCCACTTGGACAAACACAATTGTTTACTGATTAACTTCACAAACAATTTACATTGTTTAAAGCTTCTAATTGGTATTATGAGTAACCTGTGATGTCTACACACATACATAAAATACACACACACACACACACACACACACACACACACACACACATCCTGTCTATTCAGAAGGAAATCACCAATTATGTCAATGTAACTTTGAATGAAAAAGAACATTGAATTCCAAATAGCTCCAGAAACAAGAGATAATGGGTTTTGGACTGAGTAGATCATGGTCACCACCACCGCTGCCACCACCATCATCATTTCACCTATGTTTACCATATTGGTATGGGTTGTTATGATGAGGAGGAATCGAGTGAAATCCATTTTAATTCAATATATTTTCTTGCCAAACAGTGTTGAGAGAGTTCTTCAGTTCTGTCAAAGACATGACAACCTCTCCTGTGTATTTGGTAGACTGTGAGATGGTACATAAGTGAGATGCAGATCCATGGCCTATCTCGGCAATCAGTAGCTTCACATCAGTACTGACTTAGTCTATGTAGACCTGTCCAACACTTGCTAGCAGGGAAAACAGACATTAAAACGATGATGATGATGATAATTTATGTTTCCTTTATTCGTGCTGGTCACCATTGAATCCTCAAGTCTCCTCGGTCACCAGATTTTTCTCCACCAATCCAGTGTCCTCAGTCTTTGGATTTCTGTTTTTCCTCTGCCAAATCGGGACAAGGGCATGACACCTGAGGAAGGAATTCTGTGAGGTGGAATGTCTGATGTAGTTGGTATTGCTGGCTGTTCTCTGCAGCAACACTTTCTCTGTCTTGTCTGCAGTGCACAGCTGAGATGTACTTTTTGCCGTGTTGCCATCATGACCACTTTACAGTGTGGGCTGGTGGCTTCACTAAATGTATACTTCAACTTGTCCTCATGGGAGATGTATGGGAGGGTGGAGTAGGGGTGGTGCATACTATATCTATACTTCAGTATACTATATATATGCTTCAGCTTCAGCCCATGGAAAGGTAGGTCTTCTATATTACTGCATAATGCGTCATTGTCTTTGAGAGGTGCAATTGAGGAAGGTCAGCTTTTATCACTTCATCCCAAGTCTTCCTGGGTTTCTCCACTCCAAGGCTTCCATCGACTTGGAGCACTCAGCACCTTTTTATACAGCTGTCATCCTTCATACACAATCTCTTCTCCTACACAGTGCATCTGATTTTTCTTATGCCTAGTTTCTCTCTCAGTTGGTTTATGCTTTGCTGTTCATGTAAATTACTATTACATATCCATCGAAGTATGAAAGCTTCATTTCTTTCCAATCTATGCAAGTCTTCCTTACATACAACATTGCTGATCGTATGCATGCAGCATACAGTCTGCCTTTCATTTTGAGGGAAAAGCCTTTTGTATCTAGCAGTGGTAGTAGCTCCCTGGACTTCTTCCATCCCATTCTCACGCTGGCTACTGTACTTTCAGAACACCCACCTTCACTGCTAATTTGGTCACCCAGGTAGCAGAAGCTGTCTACTGCATCTATGATCCTTCCTGGAATTTGATAGCGCTTGTTTCCTGTAGTCGTTTGTTGCTAACTGCCCTGGTGCAGCAGCTACATGTAAAACTTACATTCTTAGCTAAACTTCCCGAGATCCCACTACATCTCTTGTGTACCCATAGTTTGTATTTGGAACAGAGGGTGGGATTTCTACCTATACCTTTCCTACACACTGAGCAAGGCTATTTCCCCAAGGGGATCAGAGTTTTTTTTCTCTTCTACTTACTAGGACCTTAGTCTTTGTCAGGTTGACTTTAAGATCCCTTGTTTCTAGTTCTACCATAGACTCTGCTATGAGTCTAAGATCATCTGCATACTGGAGTTCCCATGGGCAGCCGGTTTTAAACTCCTCTGTTATAGCCTGCAGTACAATAATAAACAAGAGAGGACTAAGAACAGGGCCCTGGTGGATGCCAATCTGCATGCTAAAATCCTCGCTATAGCCATCGTTAATCCTAACTTTGCTGACTGCTCCTCTATACATGGCTTGTACAGCCTTCACAAGCCACTCATCTACTCTTAGTTTTCTAAGAGCCCACCAGATTATGGCACAGGGCACTATATATATATATATTTAAAGAGAGAGATATACTGTCTAGCCAAGTGTGTAGGATTTGTCCCTTGAGATGGAATGGATGATGCAGCAAGTATCACTGGCTCTGCAGTAATACTTACATCACCTTGCCCACAGTGCACAGCTTTGATGTAACAACAAGCAAAAGGAGTTTGCCCCCCTCCATATTTCACAGCTTTGCTGTAACAAGCAAAAGGAGTTTGCCCCCTCCATATTTCACTCCCTCTTTGTTTTCTTTTCACTGTATTTTAAACAACTGAAATATTTTAATATTTTTTTAAAACAATTTAACTCTGTTCCTGTTTGTTTCAGCTGATCCTGTGATAAAAAGAAACATGCAACACCTACCAACTGATGCTATATTTATTCACTGTAGTGTTGGTAATCGCACTTTGTAAGTTAACTCTACAATGCTCTCAGATCTGGTGAAGGTGCATGGCTTTGTGGTTAGGTTATTCAGCTCACAATTGTAATTTCCTGGGTTTGATTCCTGACAGCATGTTATGTCCTTGACCAAGACAAGACACTTTATTTTCATGTCACTCCAGTCCATTCAGCTAGTAAAAATCAGTTGTACCTGTAATTCAAAGAGTCATCTTTAACATACACTGTGTCACACTGAATCTCTTAGAGAATTATGTTAAGGGTACACATGTCTGTGGAATGCTCAGTCACTTGTATGACTGGGGCCACTATCATTAAAATACCCAAGATAGCTCCTCAAGTCATAGTGCTGGTACCACAATAAAATGCACTCAGTACATGCAATAAAGAGGTAGTGCTGGTGCCACAATATGACTCACCCACTACATGCTGTAAAGTAGTAGTGCTGGTGCCATGATAAAATGCACCTAGTACAAACTGTAAAGTGGTTAGCATTAGAAAGGGCATCCAGCCATAGAAACCTTGCCAACAAGAAATGTATGATTAAAGCGTGGTCTTCTGGCCAGTCAAATCTCAGAACATCATGAATTTTAAATGTAAAATGGTAATAAGATATGTGTTTATAAAAATTGCCTGCAGGTCAATTGTAAATTACAAGCCCAGTACTTGTGTAGCCCTCCCTCTCTCTAGCTGTTATATCATGAATGTTCTGCTGGATCAAGAATAGTCCAGGTGTCTGCATCTGCATAGGCATTAGTGAAAGCATGGTACATACTACCAAGTCGTACTCGATTGTGAATGGTGGCTGTAGAATTGTGAATAAGATGAATTGGCAGTCAGTAAAGTGTCAGAATTGAGAACCAGAGCAAATATCACAAGGTATTCTAAGTTCAAATCCCTCTAAGGTTGGCTTTGGTTTTCATCATTCTTTCTCTTTCACAAATATATACACATAGAAAAATGTATATATATCATTTCTCAATTTCTTTTATTTTCAAATCAAATGAATATCTTTAATACTATATATGTTGAGTTTAAGTGTGAGCAATATTATAAATGGTTTTAGCCAAATGCAGGAGCAGTGATTTATCACTTTATTTTTCATATATTTATTTATCCTTATACATATATATATATATTTATACATTTTTATATATACTTATTTTATTCGATTTAGTAATTATTTTTTATTTTCAAAATTAATATTCATTTCATTATTTTGTATAAACACCATGAAATTTGAAACATTAAAATTATATATGTAGCCAATCACTCGGACTTTCACAGAGCGTTGAGGGAATAAAGTTAATATAAAGAATAGTGTGTTCATGAACAGAGATGCTATAAAATAGTTTATAAAATAGGGTGAAGACCCTAAAAGACAGAAAAAGAAAGTAGCCGATGCAACTATTTTATAGCATCTCTGTGCTTGATCACACCATTCTTTATATCTAAATTATAATTATTTTTCAGAAGCATACTCTTCAAATTAACTGTCTTAGGTAATACTCTAATTCAGTTTCTCAAACATTTTTTTGTCCCACACCACTTCATTTTTCAAAAACAAAAAAATGTGATTATATTATATAGCATTCTGAAGCCCTAGGTCCCACCAAAATATTGCTATGCCCTACTTTGAAAAACACTGCTCTAAGTCTAATTAACTTCTATTCCAACTTGATTAGTTCTAAACCTCAAAAAGAAGCTAAGGTTTAGTCTTAGTAGATTTTACAAGAGATTTATGTATTATTAGCACTTTCATTACCATGTTTCTAATGAAAGACTGCCTATGATTTTCAAACCATTTTGAAAATAATCAACAGTTTGGATGGATTTAGTAATATAACTAACATTCTCATTATTAAACTGGTTTTGGAAACATAACGTCACAAAGGTTCTTACAAAAAATTATGATGGAAATTTTTTTTGATAAATATAAGGGCTGAAACACTTGCTTGGGGGAGTGGGGGGGATACTTCTCTGAAGACATTCTGCTTATTAGGTCACCTGAGAGTTTCTTACCACTTTAAAACAAACAGTTTTGTGTCAAAGAGTGATGATTCAGGTCAAAGAATTTGGTATCAAAAGGGTTAATCTTCCAAACCTGTTGATATTGTGATATTTTCTTTTTCCAGCTGGAAAGACCAGAATAATGTCTTTAGAAAAGATGCTAAACTCCGGTTATCTGCTGTTCCAACTCTATTGAAATTTGGCCAAGTAAGTATTTTACCAGTATTTTATTCATGTTTTATTTAACTTCATTAACAGCTTATTTCAGTTTTTTCCTTATTTTTCAATTTTTAAAGATAAAAAAAAAATTTGACCTAATCTTCATTTATTGACATGTAACATATTGAAAGGTGCTTGGTCTAGTGGTTAGGGTGTTGATGTGGGTTTGATTCCTGGATTGGGCAGAAGTTTGTGTCTTTGAGCATAACACTTTATTTCACATTGCTCCAATCCACACTGCTGAAAAACAAAAGGAATTATATCAGAAGTAAGGTGGGGTTTAGCCCTGCAACATGTCTAAAAGGACAGTAACTTTAAATAGGAACTGACTAATCTACATAAAAAATATCAGTAACTCTAAATAGGAATTAACGCAGACAGTCTACATCATTATCATCGTCATCCTTTAATATCCGTTTTCCCTGCTAGCAAAAGTTGGTCATGTTATTACAGACCAGTTAGTAGTCAAACAGAGCCTCTGACCTCCAGGTGGGTCAGAGATCTGCCATATGATCCCGTGTGCTACCAAGTGAATTTTATTGTAGGACCAACAGCATAGAGACTTGAGGTTATGAGGAAAACATGGTACCTTCTGGTTGTGTTGTAAACATGGAGGCTTGAGGCTGTGTAAAAAATATGGGACCATCTGGTTGTGTAGGAAACATGGGACCC
Organism: Eledone cirrhosa; assembly: GCA_964016885.1. NCBI lineage: Eukaryota > Metazoa > Mollusca > Cephalopoda > Octopoda > Eledonidae > Eledone > Eledone cirrhosa. Next base: position 25,655,470 of record OZ024746.1, on the reverse strand, counting down.
TCTGGTTGCAAGAAAACATTGGACCTTCTGGTTGCGAGAAAACATGGGTCCTTCTGGTTATGTAGGGAATATGGGACTCTCTGGTTATTAGGTCCCATGTTTCCTATATAACTAGAAGGTCCTGTGTTTCCTATACAACACCAAACCCAATTGTTTCACTGATATCTTATCACTATTGCAGTGTTAACTAATTTGAAATAATAAGAGTTATCTTTCTTCTCCAAGTCTGTCTATGATTTCATAAATCTTTGTAGTACATGGGTCAATGAAGGAGCCTCTACATGATCACTCACTCACCTTGCTAGAAATAGCAGCCAAATTCCCTTAAATAACACTGTAATGGTCCTGAAAAAAGAAGTACACATTGGCCAATATTTGTCCCAAATAGAATGTCCACACCATGAAGACTTTTATTTAAAGGCCTACTCAATCAGAACAGATCTGGAGTTAAACCACAACAAATGGGCCAGTGACTATCTCTGCATTCTATGACTTTAACCCTTTCATTACAATATTGCTAATGAAATACATTGCTCATCAGTAATCAAAAATTTGGAGGATTTTAGTAATAGAATTAACTTTTTCATTATTAATTTGATGTTTGGAACATAACTTAACAAACGTTCTTACATAAAATAATGGTGGAAGGTTTTTTTAAAATAAATATAAACACTTCATTACCACATTTCAAATGAAAGACACAGCTTAGGATTTTCAAATCATTTTAAAAGTAAAGAGTTTGAAGGGATTTATTAAGTTGGTGTTTGAAACATAACACTTAACAAAAGTTCTTACATAAAATTATCAAGGCAGACTTTTAGATAAATATAAACAGTTTAGTATTATAGAACTAGGGCAGTTTTCAGCTGGTTTGGCATCAAAAGAGGATAACTTCTATTTATCCTGTATATTTCTCTCTTTCTCACCTTAATAAACCATACATATCTGTTCCTGTCTTCATACATGTTGTAATTTCACCTAAAATACTGTGTTCTATTTAATTTCATTTTTAGCCTAACCAACTTAAAGAAGACCAATGCACGAAAGATGATCTCATCCAAATGCTCTTTACTGAAGATTAATTTTTATTCCCTCTTCCACGAATACTCCAAAACTAATTTTTTATTGGAGAAATAAAGCCTTATTCTACTCAACTTTTAATTATTTTCTTGTGCCTTAAAAAGTATTATCATTAGTTTTATTTTTGTTGCATTCTGCTGGAATTTAATATAGTTTTGACACCTGTGTGCATGGGCTGATTAACCTCATTTGCATATGGAGATGTAGAATTATAGCTGTATAGATATAAGTATGTGTATTTTGTATATATGTTTTCACCTTATATATATATACATATATATCATTATACTGCCTGCTATCTATCTTCCTTTACTCTACCTCTATTGTTTCTATTTTTTCCTTATTTCTATATTTCTCTTTTTTGGCTAAGCACTGTGTTTCTATCTCTTTCTTTTCAGTTGAAGCACATTCGTGTGTAGCATTTTTTTGTCTTTATTTTGTATTTTACCAAAACGCCCAATTTGTTCTGTTTCTTTGTGTTATTCTGTCATTATCTTTGTCTTTTGCACCTACCCTTTTTTTAAACCCCCCCCCCTCTCTCTCTCTATATATATCCTTGTTGTTTTAACATCCACTTTTTCTGTTAGCAAGAGTTGGATGGGTCTATATAAACCAAGTCAGTACTGAAGTGGAGCTACTAATCTCCCAGATACTGAGGGCATAGAAGAGGTTGTCATGTCTTTGACACAACTGAGAGTCCTCCCAACCCTTTATTTGGCAAGATTTTTACAGCTGGATACCCTTCCTATCACCAACCACTTTACAGCATGTACTGGGTGCGTTTATCGTGTAGGTCACTAAACACTAGGGAAGCTGTCATGTCTTTGACACAACAAAAGGTCCTCCCAATCCTTTGTTTGGCAAGCCCTCCTTGGATGGATGCTCTTCCCATCACCAGCCACTTCACATGGGGGCAGCAGATAGGAATCTGTGTGGTGAGGGTGGTGTAGTGATGTTGAGAATAGCTGTTAGTGAGTGGGAGGGAGAGGACACAGGGTAGGTCAGACCACATTGCTACAGGATATATATATACATATTTATAATCTACAAACATAGCTTTGTTAAAGTTTGATGACGAAACAAAATATTACTTATTTCATGCTCAGTTGCTCGCATGTGTGCGTGCTGAATTTTTTTTTTTTTTTTTGTACATCCATCCATTTACTCATTCATTTACTGCCATTCTACCTTCCTGTGTCTCCCCCTCCATGCACCCCTTTTCGCTCTCGTTTTCTGGCATCTCCATATATATATAGGTGAGCTATGCTGCCCTCTTACCAGCACTTTCCCTTCCAACCACACACACCAGCCACCCACCCCTGATGCCGCTCGGTGCCCCAGTCCCCGGCCCCACGCCCCATCCCTCACCCCTCCAAATCGACACCTGCAGCACTTGCGGCACTACTAACAAACGGAAGAGGGGCCGGAACTGTTTGGGGGGCGACTGCTTCCACCACCTCACCTGCGTTGGCTTGACTCGTCGAGCTTCCAATGCCCTCGCAGCGTGGAGGTGCAGGAGCTGCCTCTTCCCCACGTCTGCCCAGCCACGGCCGTCTGACACACCACCAGATGGGACAGCGAGCTTGCCTGACGCCCGAGCCTCGCTGGTCAACATCGCTCGGCTCAGGCGACTCCAGAAGATCCCACTCAGGATCCCGAGAGCGGCACGGGTGCCAGTAGCCGATGCCCTCGCTTCCTCGATTGAGAGCGCCCTGGACTCCAATCGAGCCAGTGACTGGGAGCGGCTGTTCTATTTCGCCCCACTCGCCCTCGGCCTCCTCAGCTCTGGCACTGACCGGGGTGGCCGGTCAACAGCAGCCTTCGTCAAGGCCAATGTCTCGTCATTTTGGGCGAGCGCCTATTCCAAGCGTGTCCAGGGACGCCACACACCCCACCTCAGGTACCCCCTATCCTCCACCCCCGAGGCCAGCGCCAAGCATTTGCGTGACCAGGTAAATGCAAAGCTTATCATGGGTGATGTCTCGGCCGCAGTCAGAGTTGTTGCCTCAGAGGACACTGTCCTCCAACCCATCGAGGAGATCCTGGCTGCTCTGCGGCTCAAACACCCTGAGCCACCCACTGATCTCAGACCCATACCCCCACCCGACCTCCACCTGCTCCTTGTGGCTACTGATGCAGATATCATGTCCGCCATCAGGTCCTTCCCAGCTAGCAGCTGCGGAGGTGTTGATGGTCTCCGACCAGGCCACCTCAAGGAGTTGACATCCCTCCTCTCCACTGAGGCCAGGCGCCGCCTTCTGAGTGCAATTGTGGCGCTCACCAATAAGCTCATTCATGGTGCCCTTGACCCTTGCGCCCAAGGCCTCTTTTTTTCGGCCAGCCTCACCGCTCTCAGGAAGAAAGAGGGTGGCATACGCCCCATTGCTGTGAGCGATGTCTTCCGGAGGCTGGCTGCCAAGGTGATCTGCAAGTCCGTCACACACGAACTGGGTGAGGAGTTTAGTCCGGTGCAACTGGGTGTCGGCGTATCCGGTGGCTGTGAGGGAGCCTCTCATGCAATCAGGCAGTTCTTCAGCAGCTGCCCATCGGTACCGGCATCCAGGGACTCCAGGCACCTCATTGTCAAGCTTGACATGAGGAATGCCTTTAACTCTTTACGCCGGTATCATCTGCTCGAAGCCTGCCTCAGCCGAGCCCCCTCTGCCTACCCGCTGGCCTACCTGTCATATGGAGCCCCAAGCATGCTCCTACCTGCTACTGGGGGTCCAACAGGGCGACCCTTTGGGACCCCTCCTGTTCGCCCGCAGTATCACGGCCCCTCTCAACGTTTGGTATCTGGATGATGCTTCGTTGAGCGGGCCCGTGCGGATAGTCTGCCAAGACCTTCAATCGGTGATTCCTGCCCTGGCGAGAATCGGCCTCCAGGTCAACTCGGCCAAGTCGGAGGTGGTGAACGTCAGCCTCGGTGCTGTGAGCTTTGCAGCCTCCGTCTTGGACGTGCGGTCAGGTATGGCAGCCTAGGCCTCTGGTCCCCGATCTCACTAACTTTGCCGGCGTATCTTTCGTCAGTAACCTCGTGCCGCGTCCTCGTCAGCAGGGTTCTTAAAAAAAAAACAGAACTCTCTGTGTTCAGAGAACGTGAGGCCGCCTGTGAGACATGGGACCGGCTGGGACTTAGCCCAGTAGACGTCCCTCCTTCTCCCCCTGTTGACGTCAAGTTCCCCCAACGCACTTGGGATGCCATCCAGTGCAGCCTGGCCTCAGACAGGCTCACACGCCAGCTCGACCAGCACCGCCTTGCTTGTTTTCGTGCGGCCTCCAAACCCCACATTGGTACCTGGTACTCGGCCCTCCTTCTCCACTGGCGCGCAGCTAGACAGCCATAGCCTGCGAATCAACGTTTCCCTGATGCTCGGCCTCCGGATCTGCCAACCACACCAATGTCGCTGCGGTTCCACCGTGGACTCTTTCGGCCTCCACCCGCTTTCCTGTCGCCACAGTGCCGGCCGCATTCCACGCCATACTGCCCTCAACGAGGTCATTAAGCATGGCTTGGACGCTGCAGGCTTCCCTTCCCAGCTCGAGCCGGTGGGGCTGGATCGAGGGGACGGCAAAAGGCCAGATGGCATGACCATCTTCCCGTTCCGCGGTGGCAAACTCCTCGTCTAGATGCCACTTGCACCGACACTTTCTGCAGCCGCAACCTGGTGCACTCTGCGACTGATCCAGGTTCTGCTGCACCTCGGGCTGAGGGGGCCAAACTCCTCAAATACCGGTCGCTCTCCGACAGGTTTGCGGTCGTTCCCCTGGCAGCGGAAACTTCTGGTGTCCACGGCTCCAGGGCTACCTCCTTACTCACCACCATAGGCGCTGAGCTGGCCAGCCGTAGGTGTGAGCCCCGCGAGTTGGAGTGGCTTTTCCAGCGCGTCTCCCTTGCCGTCTGCCGGGGAAACGCCTTCTCCATTCTGTCCGCCAGGGCTGTGGGTGGGCCCCATCGAGTACCATTACATTAGTTAAATACCATTCTTTCATCTCATACATATATATACTGACCATATGATGTATTATCTTCGTTTTTTCTGTTTATTGCCAGAGAACGTCTCTATGAACCACCTTAGAGAATATTAGTCTACGACTTCTTTTATGCAAAATAATTTTAAAAAAACACAATGGATTATGTATTAGTTTAAATGTAAATCTGAAAGTAAGACTTTTGGGCTTCAGTCAACATAAACGTTATGTCATACAAAAGTAATTTTCAGAAAAGAAATGTAGTTATGTCAACAGAGTAGCTAGCATGTTGTGTCTGCTCAGTAAGTGTCAGCAAGTATTATATACCATTATATTTATACTGAGTGGCCAGTGGATTGGCAGTATCGGTAGAGGGTCGGACGCCATGCTTTGACGCATAGAGTTACGGCCCTTGCCATTCTGAGTTCAAATCCCGCCGAGGTTAACTTTGCCTTTCATCCTTATGGGGTCGATAAAATAAAGTACCAGTAATACACTGGGTAATTGCTGGCCTTGTGCCTAAAGTAGAAACAATTATATTTATACTGAGTTCAAATCCCGCCGAGGTTGACTTTGCCTTTCATCCTTACGGGGTTGATAAAATAAAGTACCAGTAATGCACTGGGTAATTGCTGGCGTTGTGCCTAAAGTAGAAACAATTATATTTATACAAAAACAAAACATTAAACAAGTCATTTGAAGCCATTATAGTTATATAATACATAGAACTAAAAGCCCACTAATGCAAACCCAGAACAAGGCTGTTTTGATATATTAAAACAGGCTGATGATGACAAAGATATATATATATATATATATATATATATATATTGTGGCCGTGTAGGCAACACGGTAAAAACCTCCCAGCCCCACACTGTAAATGTGGTTGGTGTTAGGAAGGGCATCCAACTGTAGAAAACCCGCCAGACAGTCCTATGCGAGCAAGACAACCACTCTTGCCTCAAGTGGGAAAACCCCCGTCCAAACCCATGCAAGCGTGGAACACGGACGCTAAACCTGATGATGATGATATATATACACATTTCATACATTTACATTTCATTTTACGTCCGCTTTTTCCCTGCTTGCAAGGGTGGGACGGGAACTGATGCTGGCTTGATTTCTACAGCTGGATGCCCTTCCTAACACCAACCTCATTTACAGTGAGTGCTGGGTGCTTTTTTGCTGTGGCACCTCCACGACCACAGCAAAAATGATAGGGACTCCAGTCTCTATCATCTCATTTCTACAGCTGAGTAAACTGGAGCAATGTGAAATAAAGTGACTTGCTCAAGGAAACAACACATCACCCAATCTGAGAATTGAACTCACAACCTTTTGATTGTAAGGCCAATGCTCTAACCACTAAGCCACGTGCCTCCATACGCACGCACGCACACACGCACACACACACCATCATCATCATCATCATCATCATTGTCATTTTAACGTCAGCTTTCCCTGTTAGTAAGGGTTGAACAGGTCAACATACACTAAGTCAGTAATGAAGCGGGACTACTGATCACCCAGACAAGCCAGGGATCTGTTGTCTTGCTTACGTTCTAAGTGCACAGGAGAGGTTATATCATTGACACAACTGAGGATCCTCCTAACCCTTTGTTTGGCAAATGGTGTATGTATGTATGTGTATAAACGTACCGTATTTCTTTAGAAATACAAAATTCCAATACATATGGCTATGCTCAAAGCTAAATTCTAATTCTATTATAAGTTGAGCCAACTTATACAGCTTCATATGCAAATGAGATTAATCACTTCATTTACACAGACAAGAAAACTATATATTCTCGCCTGTTTTCTAAGTTGAGCAGGAGGGATCGTCCTGATGAGAATCAGTTCAGTTCGAAATGCATCGACGATTGTCCCCCTTGCTTCTGCTGTACATCGCCAGGTGGTGATAGTTGCCAGTGTTTTTGCATAGCTATGGCTTTCTAAATGTTTATTTATAAACATACTATATTCCTTTAGAAATACGAATATCCAATACATATCTGTATACAGCTATGCTCAAAGCTAAATTCTAATTCTATTATATATATATATATCAGGTCAGTTGTATTAGTGGTATGACAACTCCAATATTGGTGACTTGCATAATAAATGCACCCACTACGAGCACCCTATAAAGTGGTTGGTGATAGGAAGGGTATCCAACTACAGAAATTTTACCAAACGAAAAGTTGGGAGGATTCTTCAGTTGTGTCAAAGACATGGTAATCTCCCTAATGCCAGTGCCATGATAAAATACAATTGCTGCACTTGGTAGAATGTGGGGAATATATGTAAGTGAACTGCAGGCTGTCTGAGAGGTCAGTAGCTTTAAGTTCTGACTTAGTCTATGATGACTTGTCAACCCTTGCTAGTGAGGAAAGTGGACATTAAATGATGATGATTAGTGATATATATAATAGGCTTCAGGCAGTTTGTGTCTTGTAGATGTTTATACATGTATGTGTGTGTGTGTATATATATATGTATATATATATATATATATATATGTATGTATACTCAGCACACAGTACTTGACATAAAAAGACACACTCACAGGCGAAATACTATATTGGCAATTGATGTCATTCATGTGGAAAGCGAAATAACCATTAAAAAAAACACTTGAAAACGACTTAGAAATATTTTTAATCAAAATCAAAATGTAATCCCAAAGAGAGGAAATTGGAACATTATCCACTGAAAGTTCCTTAAACCTTGAAATATTGGACAGATAAAAGAACAACAACAAAACAAAGATTAGCAGGTAATTTACTTTTACTTTTTGTTACCTCATCTTACAGTCCATTTTGCATTGTTTAGTCTTCTATCTCTTTCAATGTTATATATTATATACAATGCTTCAAGCAAACTACAACATTTTATTATATACACACATACACACACACACAAATCCATATGAGAAGGATGTGGTCTCTGGACCTGACTTGTCTCATACTTTGACAACCAGAGTGGGATTTACGTATAAGCTAAACAAGCTATAGCTTAGGGCCTCATCAAATCTAAATCCGGCCCTGCTGACAACCCATCTAACCCATGCAACTGAAAAATGGACGTTAAACAGTGATTTTGATATATATATATATATATATATATATATATGTGTGTGTGTGTGTGTGCAGGAGTTCATCTTCATTTCAATAATTACCTCCAAATGTTGCCAGACTTGAAACAAGCAGAACTGTGTTAACTAGAGTGGTTTTGTGAATAATTCATGTCATTCGCTAAGCCAGACACACCAAAAAAAAAAAAAAAACCTGGAAAGTTGTAGTAAAACATTATTGTTTGCTGCAGTAGAAAGAATAAGACACTCAATTCATTATTAATGGATTCCTGCATAGATTTGCTGACTTTATGATCAGGCCCTTCTAAAACTGAAAATAGGCCTGTCCCAGATGTAAAACGTAAGCACCCAAAAATATGGCAAAAAAGATCAGGTCAGATGTAAAATGGATGACACCCACCCCCACCCAAACCGGTCAATGGTCCAGACCAGATGTAAAATGTGGGCCCCCAAAGCTGGTAATATATCGAGGCCAGATGTAAAATATAGGACCCCCCAAAGCTGGTATTAGGTGCAGGTCAGATGCAAAATGCAGGACCCCTCCCCCCCCCCACCAAAGCTGGTAATAGGCCCAGGCCAGATGTAAAATGTAGCCCTCCTCCATCAAAACTCGTAATAGATCCAGGCAGTATGTAAATGTACCCCCTCCCCTCCCAAAATACACACACACACAACGTATATTAGTTTATTGTATGCTGCTACAACACGGGTTTAACTGTAAAGTAGTCAAGTAAGTTAGGTACATAAACCTCTGTAGACAGAAAAAGTGGATAGCGTTGTCTCTAGGTGGTGTTCAACTCTTTTATGATTAAAATAGTCATAGAAAAACAGATTGTGTTAAATGTAATGGAAATTGTATTCATATTTCGTTCTTTTTGTTTATCTGACAATAAATATACGCACAGTGTACTCGTATATCCACAAACAGAAAACCAATACGTCTGTATTTTTATGATAGTGTATATACACAAGATATATACGTTTTGCTCTTTCCGCTGAAACAAAACGTATGCTTCGTTGTTAACGTTATGTTTTTACTTTCACATTAATGGAACCTTAAAATAGGTCTATCAAAGAAATTTGTGGTTAGAAAAAGCTACTTCACTTACCGCTTATTGCTGGCACCGCTAATCCAATGGCTGGTTTCTCCTCTCCCACGTGCGTACAATCCAACTTATTAACCGGGAGCTTCGAAACTGGCGTCCACCACCTTCGCTGACCACCCTAGAGAGAGGCAGACCTGCTGGCCCTTCCGGTCAAGCACCCTGCCGGTTGAGCAACTCTTCTGGTCGAGCACTCCCCAGCCTCCACCCCCCCCCCCCCCCCCCCCATCTCAAGGATCAATTTCCCCCTCGTCCTGCTGCATATGAAAGTCTGCTGTCCAGATTGGTGGTTTGCGACTTCTTTGCGATCTACGCAGTGTTGGGGCGGCACTTTGGGTTTCCTCTTCCTTGGAGTCCGTTGACACAGTAATTCTATGGACATCCAGGACATGATGTACTCCGTCCACGGACACATTGTTCTGGGAATTTACGGCTGTCACCATTCCCCTTCCCCATTGAGATGTGCAACGTGCATCTGGGGGCTTAACCCAGACTTCTTCGCCCACCTGCACGAATGCATTCTCTCTCCCCGCTGGCCATTGTGGTGGCGTGCACGGGTGCCGCCACTTGTATCTGAATACTGCTCTGTGTGGCACTGATTCCTCAACCTGTCCCACCTGAGGAGACATCTTGTACCAGAAAACTGCCTCCATTGGTGAGATGTGGCCCCGCTCCGCCATTGCTTTGATCGTCCAGTGGTGTCGCTCCACGATTCCATTTCCGCTCGGCCTGTATGCTGCTCTGAAGAAACGGTCCACCTTTCATCCATCGAGCATCTCCCTCAGCGCCTCCGAGCGGAACGCTGCACTGTTGTCCATCAGCAGTTCGTCCACAGGGCCCCGCTCCAAGAACACCTCTCTCAACGCCCGCGTAATTTCCTCGGCCGTTCCAATCTTCATCTCCCTCCATATCACCATCCGTCCCGGTCCACAGTCGACCATTGAGAGGTATGTTCCTTGTTGGTAGTGTGTTACATCCACCGCCAATCGCTTCCAGTCGCGATCCACCGGGAGGCTTCCCGTTCCGTGCACACCCGGGGCAAGATCAATGGACTGACATCGGGTGCAGCCTCTAACCACTCTTTGAACACTGTGTCTGCTAACGTCCGAGTCGATTCTCCTGGCTAGGAACAGAGTCCTATGTGGTGCATGTCATGCCACCCTTTCAGATCCAACTCGGTCAGCCGACACACGGCAGCTATCTCCTCTTCTACATCCTCCAGCGCTTCCATCCAGGGTTTCTTCACCCTGATTAAAACGTCCGCCCTATTTTTCTCTGAGGGAACGAAAACTACGCTCAGCCTCGGGTCGAACTCGGTGGCCAGCTCTCCTAAAGTTCCCAGGCGGCGCTTTATCAGCATCCCCGCCGCCCCTCTCGTTCGCACTCTCTTCTCACTGGTGAGCACTGATCTCACCCATCCGAGTACAGTAGCCGAGTCGGTGCGAATCTCGATGGTGCGCAGTCCCCACCTCAGGGCGAGGTTCATCCCTCTCAACACCGGGTCCAGTTCGGCCACATTGATGTGGTTGCAATCGTCCTTCTTCCTAAACCAGGCTGCATCCTCAACCTCAACACCTCCTATCTCCAACGTGACACCTAGCGCTATGCTGCTGGCATTGCACCATACGGTCTCGCTCTGCGATTTGGTAACATACCAGCGTCCCCGCACTGGGTCGTCACCCTTTACCCTCTCCACAATCTCCTGCATCATGGCCACCGTCCTCTCTCCCACTCTGTCACTCCAAGTCACCCCACCCGCTCATCTCTTGACATAGCTGCATGCCGTCCGGAGCCACCCAGCAATCGGGTAGTGACCCACCAACTTTCCACATGCCGAGAAAAGCTCCCGCCTACTCATACTTAGGCCCAGTTCTGGAACTTCATTTCCACTCTGGAATACTAACACGCCCGTCCTGTCTCGCCGTAGCCTAAGTCCCAGCGTGGCTCCTCCCTTCAACACTTCTGACGGCTTCGCAGCCAGTCCATACCCCTGTAAATGGCTTGTGACCTCGGCCGCCGACACTACAGACTCGTCCACTATGATGTCGTATGTGTAGGAATTAGTGACCCTCTTCATCTTGTTGGCCTTTCCCAGAATGGTCTTGAGGACCGCCGCCATGATCTTCGGTGCAGAGCTCAGTCCGAAACCGAGCCTGGTCAGGCAATATGTCCGGCCCTTATACCTGACCAGCTGATACTGCCAGAGCTTCTCATCTATGTGTAATTGTAAGTATGCCAACTTTAGATCGATGATTGCGGAAGCCCCCATCATGTGTCTCCACTCACGCAGGGTTTCCCCACAAACATCCGTGACCTTGCCACCCGTGTGGCATGACACGTGCTCGTTCAGCTCCCGAAAGTCCAGTACCTTGTTCTTCATGGGTTGCGCCACCACCATTAACGGCAATACTCTGCACTTCACCTCCTCTTTCCAGGAAAGCAGTATGTCCCCTTCAATCCATCTCTCTACCGCTCGCTCAAACTCGCTCCTAATGTCTCCCTTCAATGTGTGTTGATAGCAGCCCACTTTGGTCTTCAGTGTTAGTGGTTCTCCCTTCCACTACCACTCAACAACCCATCGTTGCCCATTGAACACGGTCTTGAAGTCTTTGTCCTGTACAGTGTAAGCGGGATATTTCTCCTCGTGGGCCTTCTGGTTCTCCTGTCTCACAGCACATACCAATGCGGCGCCGCCAAACCACACACCGACGTTGTTCACTGTGACGCCTCCTAGACGGCCAATTGCGTCCATGCCCATAACTACGCCGATCCCATCCACCATGTTGTCGACTACGATGGCAGAAAGCCTTATTTTCTTTCCCCATACCGCCATCTCCACCTCGCTGCGATCTCGGCATTCAATATTCCTACCGTCGACTGCCCTTACGCTGCTCTTCCCTCTCCACCTCTGCGCCACCCCGACGGTCACCAGTATCATCATACAGCCTGTGTCCACGAGGTTTCGCTGTGGCTTTCCCCTCACTGACTTTCACCACAGGCAGTGCCTCTACTCGTAAGGGGCAGCTACCGGCGCAGTAGTTCCCCTTGGATCATTTCCCTGGTCACAGCTAGTAGCGATGTGGCCTGATCGCTTACACCAGTAGCATATTTTGTCCGGCCTTGACTCTCTACAGTCTTTCGCCATGTGCGGGCCCTGGCACCTAAAACAGCGACCTCTAAACGTTCACGGGCGACCGCGTGCCGTGGTTGCCTCCCTTTCACCATTTCGCTGCCAGCTGCCTTGAGCCTCTGTCATTGCTATCGCCGTGACATTCTTCTTGGCATCTTCTGCTATGATGCGGGCTTGCTCCACCAGTTCACGCATCTCCATTTCCTTGTAACCCGGGAGTTGCTGCAGTTTCACCGCTATGTCATCTGGAAATCCATTTATGAACGCCAACCACACCGTGCATTCGCATTCCACCTGATATCCAGCCAACATGGCCAATCGCCGTATTTCTGCTGCGAAAATGTCAACGCGTTCACCGTTCCATCTAATCATTGCCAGCTTAGCAAAAGCGGCTAACGGTCCTTCCGCGAATGCTTCCATCATATGCCTCTCAATCTTTTGCGCATCCCTTTGGCTGTGTTCATCCATCTCTAGGAAGAGTGCCAACGCATCCCCTTCAAGGTACAGTGCCATGAGGCCAGCCACATCTTCTATCTTCTGTAATCTTGCGACCAGCCGGACTTTTCGCAACCAGGTGACAACATCGCCTTCACCGGTAAATGCTCTAATCGCTTTTACGCTCATTCGTAATCTCGTCGCCATATCCTAATTTTGTCCTGCAGTAAGTAATAAAAAAACAACAGACTCCTCTCTGTTCCAGTAGCTTTGTTTTCGAGAAAGTTCTTTTTTTTTTTTTTTTTATCCTCTTCCAGTGCCGAAATAGCTTGTGGTTAGAAAAAGCTACTTCACTTACCGCTAATCCAATGGCTGGTTTCTCCTCTCCCACATGCGTACAATCCAACTCGTTAACCGGGAGCTTCGAAACTGACATCCACCACCTTCGCTGACCACCCTAGAGAGAGGCAGACCCGCTGGCCCTTCCGGTCGAGCACCCTTCCGGTCAAGCACTCTTCCAGTCGAGCACTCCCCAGCCTCCGGCCATCGCACACCTCACCATACCCACAAAATTAATGCAGATTTTTAAACAGTAATTTCGAAGTGACATATCTCAGTCCAGAATAAACTTTATTAGTCAAAATTAAAAATAAAAATAAAAAAATATGAGGGTATTAGAATTTTTGCCAAGATATAAGTTTATAGAATTCTGAAATTCTAGTGGCTCTGAGTTCTTCGAAGGGATTTTTTTTGGGGAGGTTATGTGATGAGTGGTTGAGCGTTGTCATGCAAAACAAGTGGACCTTTTCTATTGACCAATGCTGGACACATACGCTGCAATTTATTTTATGCATTTCATTGATTTTGTGACAATACGTTGCTGTGGTTGTTTTACCATGATTCAGAAAGCTGTAGTGGATTGATCCTCTTGAGCACCATCAAACTGTCATCATAACTTTCTTTGGCACAATTTCGGTTTTGTGTAATGTATGGAAACTTGTCCAAACACTGTGTTGAACGTCGTTGGTTGTTGTTATAGGATCCACTTTTCATCACGATCAAAGACCTCAGCAACACAGCCGAACTTGACGTAGCTCCAAAGCTTCAGCAGGCTCTGGCCGAGTGGCCTCTCTGTCCCACAGTATACAAATGTCCAACTTAATTAGGACGTCATCAAATGCAGGTCTTCCTTCAGGAGGATCGAGTCTGGCTTGGACCAACACTGCTTCGCCTTCGATCCGCTTCGCAGCCAAACAGCGGTGCGTGGCTCAATTCGGTGCCCTCCTCATTAACCGGTACCCTTCTTGGATCGTTTTTGATGTGCAAAAGAAACAAAGAGTGGACTTCATAACAGTGATTTTATGGTTTTTGTTCAATTTGTGTGGTACCCATTTTTCAAGCTTTTTCAACTTTCCAATTCGGTTCAAATATTCTGAAATTGTTTCAATATTTGCATCTAACTTTCCTGAAAGCTCTCGAACAGTTGTGCAAGGATTTGCTCCCACCAAAGCATTCGTCAATGGCAGTAGGACAACCACGACATTCCTTATCTTCGAGAGTGAATTCACCGCGACGGAATTTTTGAAAACAACGTTGCATTGTGCATTTATTTACACTTCCTTGGCCACAAACGTCATTGATGTTTCTAGCCGATTCTGCTGCACTGCGACTGAGTTTAAACTCAGAAATAAATTTGGCAAAAATCCTGTTTTGACATTTAACTTCAAAGATCTGAAAATTGACAAAAATGCCAAAGAAAGAGTATAAAATAAGTTTTAAAATAATATATAATATTACATACCTTACGAGAGTTTTTATTCTAAAAAAAAAAAAAATGTTGAAACAAATAAAACAGAAACTACATTAATTTCTGAACAACCTAATAGCAATTATTTGGAATGGCAGTATCGGTAGAGGGTCGGACGCCATGCTTTGACGCATAGAGTTACGCCCCTTGCCATTCTGAGTTCAAATCCCGCCGAGGTTAACTTTGCCTTTCATCCTGACGGGGGTCTATAAAATAAAGTACCAGCAATGCACTGGTTAATTGCTGGCCTTGTGCCAAAAGTAGAAACAATTATTTAAATTAAAAATTCATTCGTTAAAATTAGAGAAGAATTTTAGTCTGTACAAAATTTTCTTTGGTGTGTTTTCTAGGAATTGGCTTTATATATTGTTTAGCGCAGGCATGGCTGTGTGGTGAAGGAATTCGCTTCATAACCACATGGTTTCAGTTTTAGTCCTACTACATGGCACCTTCAGCAAAATGTTTTCTTCTATCGCCTCAAGTTGACCAATGCCTTGTAAATGGAATTTGGTAGACGGAAACTGTGTAGAAGCCCGTCACGCGCAATGTGTATGTGTGTCTTTGTTTATGTCCCGTAATGTAGCGGTTCGACACAAAAGAGATCGATAAAATACGTACCAGATTTGAAATATGTACTAGTGCGACTGAACCTTTTTTGAAACTGCCCCAGCATAACCTCTGTCTAATAACTGAAACCAGTAAAAATAAATAAAAGAATATTCTATAACTAATAAATTACGTACCTAAAATGACGACTGTATAACACGGAGAGTTTTTGTGGTCATTTCATTTGCTAAAAATAGCAGTCAAATTTTCCATTAATAGATATATGACGCACAAAAAAATAATTGTTTCTACAATAGGCACAAGGCCAGCAATTATCCCAGTGTATTACTGGTACTTTATTTTTCGACCCCCCGTTAGGATGAAAGGCAAAGTTAACCTCGACGGGATTTGAACTCAGAATGGCAAGGGCCGTAACACACAAAAAAATAATAATAATAAAGGCGGGTTGGTCATTGCTGGAATGCTTTCAATCACATATCTGCTTAGTCAGGGCATGCTTAGGCTAAACAGCGACCACAATATGAATTGCTTTTTTAAAAGTTATAAGAGAATTAAACTATGAATATGAAATTACTTTTTTTTGTTCCTTATCACGATGTTTTTATCAATAAATATACTCATGGAATATACATATATACATGTTTAACATTTTCAACACATGAACATGATTTATATAAGAAATATGATTTACATTTAAACACAATTTATATAATGGTTTTTAATTTTAGCACAAGGCCAGCAGTTTTGGTGGGGAAAGAATTAATCGACCTCAGAGCATTACTAGTGCTTTTTATAAACCCCGTGTGAATGAAAGGTAAAACTAACCTCAGAGTGATTTGAACTCAGAAATTAAAGGGACGTAACTACATACCGCAAAGCATGTCCGACGTACACTATATAATGACTACGATTTACATATAAACACAATCTATATAATGGGTATGGTTTACATATAACAATTTATGTAATGGCTATGGCTTTTATATAATGAATATGATTTACAAAAACAAATCCATAAAAATTAATCAGAAAAAAAGAACATATAGACTGAATGACACTACAACAGGGAATGTTAGTGTTGGCTTCTAAATATTGTTTAGGTAAGCCAAGACTTCCGCGGATGATTGTGAGACTGGGGTACTAGAATAGCCAAGCATCCTCACCCGATACTTCAGTAAGGACTGGAATAACGAAGCACCCTCACCTAATAGTTCAGTAAGGCTGAATGACAGTGAGGCTAAGGCGCTGGAATAGCGAAGCACCCTCACGTTAATATTATTGGGTATCGGTGACAATCGAGCTCAAAATAATAAAATTAAAAAATCTGTTCCCAATCACTGGATTCATTTCATGTTCCGCTCACACACACACACACACACATGAGCCAACCAGAAAACCCTAATCCTAACCCCAACATAAACTGTAACCCGAAGTCTAATCCCATTCCTAGCCCTAACGTGTGTATTCCAGTGAATCTGACAAAATATTTTCGTTGACTTGTTTCGAGTTTTAATGTCCCATAAATAGTTAAACTGTTGAAGGTATGGTGGAATCTGTGGACATATATTTCGTTCATAAGTGTTTAACCCCAGATCGAGCAGATTTATGATCAAATGCATTCCAGCTGTGACGAACCAGTCTTTGTATGTCTCAGACATTATCCAAAATGCCCTTAAAAAAACAGTAGGGTCTAATTGGGGTGAGGTGGTGGTGGTGATGCTATTTTTAGCAAGGCGAACGACCTCATTGTGTATATATATATATATATATATATACAATATATTAACAAATGGAAACTATATTTATCCAGGAAGCTCCAACCGTTAAGGTTGTCTTTTTTCAGGGTATGTCAATATTTATTTATAAAACTAATTCTGTATTGTATTTTATCTGATGAAAGCGCACCATAATTCGCCTTGGTGGCCCTTGCAATATGTATAATAAAATAAATATGGTTTTATAAATATAGTTTCCATTTGTTAATATATTGTATATTTACTCCACTAAACTGTTGAGTGCTTTATATCTGTTATAAAAAAAAAAATTAAGCTTGTTGAATCCCAACAAATTAAATATAACCTCTGCACGCACATATATATATATATTATTATTATTATTATTATATATGGAGAGAGAGGGGGAGATACGCGCACGCACTCATACATATATATGTGTGTGTGTGTGTGTGTGTATTACACGCATATAAAACTTCACACGCCTTCACGATTGTATGCATCGCCTGTGGGAGATACGAATGTAAAGAAATTTTCTAATTATATAAGATAACAAAGCTTGAATATATTGAGAATCCATCGATAATTATCAGCAAATCCCCGTTTATTGAGTAAAAATAAACTTCACGTTAACAATAGGAGGCTGTTGCCTATGTAGTGGAAGCTGTACAGCTATGTATGTAAGATGAGGCCTTATGTACCTGGGTAGGAAGATAATATAGCATGTGTAAATAGATAATGTACAACCTGTATCTACACATATATATAAAATGCGTCTGCAGAGAGTTAATTTAACTCAGTGTGTAGATAGATAGATAAACTACCATGTGTGTGTGTATAAAGATAGTGCACCATGTGAAATTAAAAGGATTCGCAGTTGACCCGGAAGTGAAAACTCTGTGTTGTCAGTAAAAATGGTTATATAATAAAGTGTCAATTAACTCCATCCATTGTACTAGAGAGAATCAGTGTAGTTTCTCTCTCTACGCTGGCACCTCTCACAAGCATTGTGGTCGTGTTCAGAATAGATATTCATCGTACAGTAACCTCCATATATTTATTTGGTTCATTCAAAGAAGAAGAAAATGTTGTAGAAAAACGAAGACAACAATAACATGGTTGTTTATAATCTTAACGAATCTCTGAACTGCTTTTCTTCACCACACTGCGATGACAAGGACCGGCAAACAGCATTTATTCAGTGTTTAACAAGCAGCTGCTGGGACAGAGGAATAACATTAGAGAAAGTATCTGGTTGTGATGGTTATTAATCTTATGTAAGTTAGCTAAGAACTACTGGATGGTGCTCTATCAAGACAAAACGATGGTTGATTTAATGCAAGATGATAATTATTTAGATTCTTCTGAAAGTTCCCTGGTGTTAAGATTGTTGGGACAAGCCGATACTTTAGCTCTGACTGGTAAAATAACATTAGCATTCAATACATACTCGAAAGCTTTGAAACTATTCAATTACCCGGCCGAAAGATTGCTTTGTCTTACCGATGCTTTAATAAAATCTCACAATAATCGAGAAATTTATACACATATGTCTTCAGAAAAAATTCAACTCTTCAGGTAAGAAAATATTTCATGTTGTATAATTTCCTTATATTTTATATTTTACGAAATGTATATCGTTTTTCAAGATATTAAGTCCTTTCATTCAGATCCCATATTGTTTTATAATGGCTTTAGCAACATCTACCTTTTCAAACTAAATTTCAGTTAAAATGTTCGTTATATAATTTATATATGAAGCTTTGCGAAATGATATTGATAATTAACATTATTATTGCTAACAATTAAGATATTTTATTTCGTGTGTAAATTTCCACCGGTTTTCTGTCGGTTTTAAATGTAATGCATATGTAGTTATGTAATTGTTAAATGTTACATAAGGCTGAAAATATCAGAAACGAAGGCCGTTTGTGGCTCTCATGTAGAAAACTCGATAAAAATAAACATCAAAACTGAAATATTAATTTGTTTAAGAAAAAATTACAAATATGAAATGTCAATGTGTTTTTATCGAGGAAATAATCAAGTATGTTTCGAGTCACGTATCGCACGGAAACGGTCGTTTTTGTTTACAAACTTCTAAAATGTCAGATTATTCATCAGCCGGGATTAAATCCGTATTTTTTTGTATCTCTTAGTAATTTTAATATCATTCTAACGTCTTGCATTAAATTAAATAGTCATGCAAGGTTTATTCTATTGAAACCGGTTATATAAATACAGTAATTTTGTTTTTGTCTGCCGAGTGATGTTTAAAAATTCTCTCTAGTGGGCACCTATCTCTATTTAGGCAAGTCTATATAATCCCAGATATTGTAAAATTAAGGGCAGCTTAGCTTAGTTGCAGCAGTATATAAATAAATAGTTTGTTTTTTTTCTTTCTAAAAGAAATTTCAAATTGTGAACAGGGAGAATAATTATAATAATGAAAACAAAAATCAAGATTACTTAGATAAATTGTCCGAAATATATTAAATAACTGAGACCAGCCAACAAAGAAAGTTTAATTTAAAATCTTAAAGTTTTGTTTTGGTTTTCTTTTATTTTTCAAGAATTAAACTAGCGCTAACATGCTAACTTAAAGATAACAGGGTGTTGGTTAGAAAGACATTTTTTAACAATTAAATCTATTCATTCAGGACCCACCTCCAGATTTTCTCGTAGTATAATTATGTAATAGATTTTGTTTATTTTAATATTATAAACCTAATATCCTGCCTATAAAAAACAATAAAACAGTTATGTATATAATGATAAAACACTTCTTGCTTATTCAAGTAAAAATACAAACCTTACATAACAATTAGCTTTACATAACGATCATAACGATTCATATATATCGACAAGTTTTCCTCTCCAGACGGACTAATTAAAAAGGCTTTAGTTGATTTTTCCACGTATT
>OZ024746.1:25523126-25630626 GCA_964016885.1 Eledone cirrhosa | reverse complement strand
AAGAACCTTTTATTATTACAAATACCATATTAATAATGAAATTATAATTGTTTCTACTTTTGGCACAAGGCCAGCAATTACCCAAATGTTGGCAAATCCTTCTAAATTCTTAATTGATTCAAATACAGCGTATTTCATTAGAAATATGCTCTTCACAATTCTAGCTAATTGCTATCATATACCAAACGCGAAGATATTTAAACATTTATTTTTCTGAGAATTATGAACATAGTTGAAAACGTTTAAAGCTAGAAGAAAAAATATTAGTTCATAAGTTTTTACATAAAAAAAACCTATCATACAAGATGTTCATAAAATAGAATATATGAACTTGATCCATTCTTCTTTTAATTCCTTTGATGTTTATAAAGCGTTCGAGACACATTTTCGCAAACGATCTTATATATATAAAATTATTGAAAAACAAAAATGACATTATTTATATAGCATTGAATTCAAAATTAAAACATTAAGAATATTCAATTGGCACCAACAGCATTTTATAGTGCTTACGTTCTGTGTACTACTTTAGTTTTCAGACCTCTGTGTTAGAGCCATAGTTTGACGTAGACCGAGGGCTCAAACAATTCTTTCATTGTTTTTTTTTTTTGTTTTGTTTTTTTTATATGATCATGTTTTAAGTGATTAAAAAATTTGTTTTTCGAGGTGTGGATGTTTCGAAAACAGCGTTATAGAAATAAAAAATATAAATTTCAATTCGCCATTTAATGTATCTTTTTTCTTTTTTTTGCCTGAGGCATTCGAAATTTTCAGGAGACCTGGGTCACTGACGGGGTTTATGATATTGTTGTCAGCTCACCTATCAAGCGATGCTCTTGGTGCGAGTACTTGGCTATTCCAGCGCCTTAGCCCCGCTATCACTCACGGTAATGCTGTCTTGGCTTACCTAAAAATGTTTAGTGGGAAACACCAATATCCTCTATTGTAGTATGTACATATTCTCGGGGGCGGGGGGGGGGGGTCCTCTCCCATTTTTCTCTGATTATTTTCTATTGATATGTTTATTTTGTAAATTATTCGTTATATAAATTGTATTATGTAAACCATATTCGTTATATAAATTGTGTTTATATGTAAATAAAATGTAACAGAAATGGTTATGTAAATGCGTGTAGTCATCAGTTAGGTTTTGTGGGCAAAACTTAAAGATTACGTTAATATTAGAATACACACACACACACCACCACCACCACACACACACACACACACACACACACACACACACACACACACACACACACTGTCTCTCTCTCTCTCATATATATATATAATTGTAAGTAATTATTAATTTGTTATTCTCTAGTATTTGTGATAAAGACAAGAACAATCTGAACAAAACAGGTTAACTATTGATGAAAAAAGATATTTTAATCACTTCAGTTGAAGTTATATAACGTGTAGAGGCGGCAAAGTGGCAGAGTCGTTAGAACGGCAGATAGAGTGCTTTGCGAGATTTGTGCCAACTCACTGCGTCTTTTCGAGATCGATAGAATACCAGTACTATACTGGGTAGATTCTCAATATATATCTCTTTTTCGTTATGTTTCTATTTCTCTCTCGTTCACTCCCTACCGCTCTCTCGCGCACACTGGAAGAAATCGACATGGGGAAAGGCGGGTTCCATCAGATTTAAATGCCCGTAATACGAGGGCACCTCTGCGACTCTCCTAGTAATTAAGGGCACCATATACGACATATAACGTGTGTTGAAACATGACAGAGATCGAGGTAGCGACATCAGAGAATAATATCTGCTGACAACCAATAATTGCGAAACAGTCAGGTAAATACTGGAGGTTGTTAAAGAAATAAAACAATCTTATTTTCTCTAAAATTCACCTCTTCATTTTGTTACGAGAGGAACCAAATTATTCGGTTACATTAAATAGGTAATGTTATTCTTCAAGATTCTGACCAAATTTATCATTTTAATTCTCAATTTATTTACAATGACCCAAAATTTATGACATCCCACCTATGAAATAAGTGTAGTGATGTCATGTTTTAATATATATATATATGAGTTGGACAAGACGTATTTGGGGTCAGGCTTATATTAAATAAAAGACAAAATGGACAGAGATCACGTAATAGTGTGTAGGATATATTTGAGAAAATCATTTGGAACATTATTTTCCATCTATCTCCCATAACCGATACGTCTTGGCGTCAGATAAATTAATGTTGAAACTGTTTGAAAGAGTTAATTATGCATATTACTGGTTTTGATTGAGTGAACTTGTGAACGAGAAAGGACTTCCAACTGTGGCCACCACACCTTCTAAAAGTGTGTCTATTTTTTTTTTATCTAGAACTACATTGGCCAATGTGATCTTCCTTTTAAAAAACAGTATGGTGTGGAATCTGGCTGTTATTTCTAGCATATTAAGAGACTAGTATTGAGCGTTGGTTGGTATTATGTCAACCGAATTAAGGTGTCGAAGTCATTTCTAGTTAGATGTGGTGACACTTATGTGTGTGTTATATAATATATGCATGTGTTTATATACCATTTATACATGTTTGTGTTATATAACATATACATATGTATTTATATAATTCTGTGTATATATATATATATATATGTTGCGTCTTATATAATGTATATATGTATGTAGATATGTACATATTATATAAGATGCACACAAACACACATATCTATATGTGTATATATATATATATGTTTGTGTGCATCTTACATAATATGTATATATACGTGCCCGTGTTTTATATATATATATATATATATATATATATATATATATATATATATATATATATATATATATATATGTGTGTGTGTGTGTGTGTGTGTGTGTGTGTGTGTGTGTGTGTGTGCATCTTATATAATATGTATATGTACGTGCCCATGTTTTTTTATTTATATATATATATATATATATATATATAGGAAAAAGTATGACCCCGACGACAGAGCTCAAGCCGTTTCGACGGCTATAATAGCCGTCGAAACGGCTTGAGCTCTGCCGTCGGAGTCATACTTTTTCCTATTACTCACTCTAATACCCTAAGTATTGAGTACTCTGGTGCGTTATGGTCCATCTGGTTCCTTACCACAATTCCTTCGTTATATATATATATTATATATATATCCGTATGTGGTTGACGACTGAGAGAAAGGAGTACTCAATACCGAAGTAGAATTTTAATATTCATTTATATTATATAATGTGTGTGCATATAAGAGTATAAGTGTAATTAATTTAAATCATTGTGGAATGGTTAAAATTTATTCACAAACCTCCTTATATGGAAATAAAGGACTGGAAACAAAAATGAAGGCTTTAAAAGTCTTCTCCACGCCCTTACTCTGCCTTCAACTCTTACACTCTCTGTCTCCTTTCTCTCTCTATCTATCTATATATATACCCCCCCCCCCCTGGATATATATATATATATATATATATATATAGCATGAATAGGTGTATTAAACACGAAACTCTTCGCTCTCGAGCCGCTAGTTACTGGCTTCACGGCTATAATAAAAGTACACACATAGATGTGTATGTTATGTAATATATTTGTATAGATAGAGAGGAGGCTAAAAGTCAAATTAGGGTGTCAGGGGGGAAAGGTACCGACCTTTTCAATAAATTCTTTGGAGAGGAAGAAAAAGTTGGGTGCGTCCTTTTTTAACAGAGATAGGTATGAGGAAATAATCAGATTTACCAACTATCTCCTCGACAAACAGCTAACACAGGTGTATATTGTAGACCTTACCTTTCTGGGTATATGTGTGTGTGTGTGTGTGTAATTACGCACACACACACACACACACACACACACACACACACACACACACACACACACACACACACACACACACACACACACACACACACACACACACACACACACACACACACACACACACACACACACACACATATATTAGAAAGTGAGGTTTTTTTTACAAAATGAAAAATAACCGAGGTGTCCTACACGAGTGAAAGTATAAAGAAAAAAAGATGAAATCGAAAATGCAACTGGAGTCTTATTTTTAAAAAATTCCTTTACCGGTTTCGCAGTTCTTCTGCTTTTCAAAAGTAGAGTTGAGATGGAGGGTCTGTGGTTTTTCTCACAGATGTGAGAAAAACCACAGACCCTCTGGAGATCTCTCTGCACTTGTCATCACATGGTACCATGGGCCCAGCACTATGTGTCATTAGTTGTCACAAGTGTAGTGTTTGTACCAGAGTTTTCAAGTCGCTGGCTGGACTAAAAAGTCACACTTCTTCAGCGCAGTGGTAGGGGTTCTCCTACATGGATAAAAAGTAGTGGCCGTACTCGAAAACGAGTTGGCAGCCAACATATATATATATATATATATGTATATATACATATATATGTATATGTATATATACATATATATGTATATGTATGTATGTATATATATATTTATATATATTATATATATATATATATATATATTCAGAGTAGAGCCATCGGTCGCTACGAGGAATCGAACCCCATATCTCCCAGATATGACCGACTAAATACTTTTAAGGCTGCCCCATCGTGGCCACAAGCTAATGACTGAAACCATTAAATATATATATATATGTATACATACATACACACACACGGCATGTACAAATATAAAAAGCTCACACATGAAATATTTTTTAAAGCTAAACTTTACACTCGTCCAGACTACAATAGACAGGAAAGGATGTTACGTAAGCATTGTCACCTGTGTGTTATATAGTTAATTTAATTAATGAAAGCAAGCCTAATCAGCTATCATTCATTATTTTAGTTATAAATTGAAAACAATCTCAGAAAAACATATGCATATTTTGAAGACTTGGAGGTTAGAGTATACGACTCAAGATCATAAAGTCGTGAGCTCGATTCACGGCTGTGTTTTGTCTCCTTGGACAAGACACTTTATTTTGCTTTGCATAAACGGACTCATCTAGCAAAAATAATTTATACTTATATTTCAAAGAGCCAGTCTTGTGTCATGCTAAATCTCTTTGTGTTTTACATTAACGGTGGACGTATCTGAAATGCAAAGCCAGTTGCGCGTTATTTCCACGAGCAGTTTGTTCCATCGGTCAAACAACTAGAATACTCGTCGTAGGTACTGACGGAGATCCAACACCTGCGCAATTCAAAACTTCTACGTAGTTAATATTAGTGATTAGTGATATTCAATATATGAAAAATTGGGTATATCTGTGTTTATATTTGTATGTATGTATGTGTGTGTGTGTGTGTATATATACATATATATAATATATATATATATATATATATATATATATATATATATATATATATACATATATATAAGCAAAGAGATATTTAATTTGTTGTTAATTCCACAAATATATTTATAACAGATTCGAAGCACTCGACAATTTTCTTGAGTATAATATCAATGATATATATATAGACATATGTGTGTGTGTATACAGGCATATATATTTGTATGTATATATGTATATATTAATATCATTGATATATATATATAGACATATGTGTGTGTATACAGGCATATATATTTGTATGTTTGAATATATATTATGTATATGTGTGTGTGTGTATTTAAAATCAACGAAAAGGACTCAATACAAGAGTAAAGTGAGGATATTATATTAGACAACCTCTCGTCAGATAGATGCAAATTTAAGAAAATTCACAGAAAAAACAGTCGTAGTTTATTTAAATGCCATAAAAAAGATAATTTATTTAAAACATGGACATAAAATGAAAAACGGAACTCTTAAATTCAGATTTTTTACATTTTTTAATAACTTTTTTCCTTGTGAATTCTTTTCCGTTTATCATACATGTGTGTGTGCGCGTGTGTCTGTGTGTGTGTGTGTGTGTGTGTGAAAGTGTCTGTGTGTGTATGTATATGTATGTATATATATTTGATATATATTTATCCTTATCGAGCCCTCTTTGGATTTTAGTCTTCAAATTTATTATTATTACTATATATATGTATATATATATAATATATGTATGTTTATATATATATATATATATATACACATACATACACATACATATACATACCTATGGCTGGAGTGATAAGATTGATAGATAGATAGATTGATTGATTACATAACCGAAATCCAGTCGGTGTTACATAACATCATATATAACTAAGCAATATATTTTTTTTGTACTATTAGCATTTAAATAAAAGTAATATTAACCTGTATTTAGATAATATTTCTTGTCATCTTACGCAACATAGCGGTACTGATTCAATGTTATATAATAAAGACGTACTTAAAATAATTTCCAAGGCTGATTACATAACATGCATTGTTCATTTTGTAATAATTCCATTAACATCTCGGGTGTTTTAAAGGAATATAAATATATTGGGCCCTGATACTGCTTTATTTTTTACCTCCACCCCGATGGATGAAGTATTTGAATATTTTATTTCATTTATTCTTTTATTCTTTTGCTGATTTCGGTCTGTGGTCATGCTGTGGCACTGCCTTGAGATTTAATCGATATCTCTCTCCCGACATTTTTTTTTTTTTTTTGTTGAACCGCCGAGTTATGGGACATAGACACACACACGTATATATAATATATATATATATATATATATATATATAAACATATATATGTATGTACATGTACAAGGGCGGGTCTGTGCAGTTTCCGTTTACTAAATTTCATTCTCAAATTGTTCAGTCCCAAACTAGAATAGAAAACACTTTCCCCGTGTTGCTGTGCATAAGATTGAACCTGAAACCACGCGGCGCGAACCAAACTCACCAACCATACAACCATGTCTACTCCTATTTAAATATTTTGTTTTATTTTATACATGATTTTTTTTTTTTTTTTTTTTTCGTTAAAATCTATCTTGCCCCGTTTTTAATAAGGATTTCTTGAGGACTTGTTGAAATGTTTTTTAATATTGGAGGGAGAGGTGAGTCGATTAAATCGACCCAGTTCTTTACTGGTACTTTATCTTATTGACCCTGGTAGGATGAAAGGCAAAGTTGATAAAAATAATTGTTTCTACTTTTGGCAATTATATCAGTGTATTACTGGTACTTTATTTTATCGACCCCGTAAGGATGAAAGGCAAAGTTAACCTCGGCGGGAATGATATAAGATCATCCATATGAAAATTCGGTAAATTTATAGGAAAACATTCCTCTCGATTTCAGTCGGAAATAATCCTTTTTCCTTTTTAATTGTTGTTGTTTTTTGTTTGTTTTTTCGTGTGCTATCACCTTAACTGAACATGTCGTAATTGACTTTTCCCCCTGAAAACGGAGTGGAAAACGTGTAGTGACCCTGAGACTTTCTCACCAAGTTTTCTTAACCATTATTTTCAATTTTCCGTGCGCTGTCAACGAATATGACCTGTTTTTTAATTATTTCTATTCATACCAAGATCCGGTAATTATTGAAAATAAAAAAATAATTTACGTAACAAAAAGATATATTTCTTTCTTGTTTTAGTGATTTTAATTTTATCTTACATTGGTACAAGGTCAACAATGTGGGGTATAGGGAAAAAGTCGATTATATCGATCCAGTACTTAATTGGTATTTTAATTTATTAACCCGAAAGGAAAAAAGGCAAAGTTGACCTCGGCAGGATTTGAACACAGAATGTAAAAATCAAGAACTAATACTGCTATGAATTTGTCCGAAGCTCTAATAATTCTGCCAATTAACCTTATTTAACATCCACTTTAGTATTTTCCTTTAAACCAATAGTTGACACTGGCAGAATTTGAACTCAGAATGTAAATAGCCGTAACTAAATTCTACAAAGTATTTTATCTGACACATTACTGAGATTGCCAATCCACCGCCTTTTTATTAATTTTGATTAATGTAATTTAGGCTTGATCTCATTACTGTATGTGGGGTGCTTGGAGCTCATTGTTAATTAAGCAGACATATGATCAAAGGCATTTCAGCCGTAACCCCCGTCTTTTATTCAGTGTTTCTAAGACTACATTCCTGGAGAGGAGTTGGGTTCCGCCGGGTTTTAAATCGCCCTAGAACCCCCGTATGTCAATATAATGCCCCTACGACTCCCTCCGCAGTTACGGATCCATACATACATACAAAACTACATTATCTTGCGTGCCCTTCGTGTTTTAAGACACGAGTAGTGACGTGAGAGCAATTTATTTGCTATTTCTATCAAGTCGAGCGATAAAATAGAAGCTCGTCTGTAGATAGCTTGAACAGTTAACAATTAGATGTGTGTAATAAAAAGACAATTAAGGTGTTTAAAACCGAATTTAAGTTGTGAAATATAATAGAGGTGTCCGAATGTAGAGGCAACAAACAATTTCAGTGAAGTGGATGTCATTTTTGGTGATCTTAAGTGTGTTGCATCTCCGAATGTTCCAACGACGTTTGTTCCAGTTGCGGAACAGTCTAGTCGTGAAATTAACATGCAAGTGGCTGAGCATTCTAGATACACGTGCACTCTTAGCGTAGTTCTCATGGCGATTCGGCGTGATACATTGTGTATGTGAGACAGGCCTGGCCCTTTGAAAATTAGTTACAGCTCATTTTATTGGTTGTCAATTATATATTGAGCAGTGTCTAAGAAAAACAAGACAGTTTCGGTAGAGGGTCGGACGCCATGCTTTGTAGCATAGAGTTACGGCCCTTTATGATTTGAGCTCAAATCCCGCCGAGGTTTAACTTTGCTTTTCATCCTTAAGAGGTTGATAAAATAAAGCACCAGTAAGGCATTGGGATAATTGCTAGCCTTGTCCCAAAAGTAAAAACAATTATTAAAGGTAACAGAAAAGGAAGAAAAAAAGGAAAGAAGGATCAAGCAACGAAAGATTTTTATTTGTAAAAGTATATTTATCTAAAAAAAAAAAAAAATGCTTTCCATCATAATTTTATAAAAGAAACTTTGTTCCAAATACCAACTTATTGAGAAAGTTAGTTACATCACTAAATCTTTCCGAATTTTTTTATTATTTTCAAAGTTATTTGAAAATTATAGGCAGTATCTTTCGTTAGAAATATGGTAACAGAAGGGTTAATTTGTTTGGGGAATGTCTCAATGTACGTCCGTGTATATGTATGTCTTAACTACTTGGGCATGCTTGCGCCAGGAAGAGCCGAGGTGGTTAAGAAATTCGCAACTATGAAGCCTATTGTTCGACCCCACTGCATGGCATATGGCACATTACTTGTGCCGTTGACTGAGATCGACCCAAACCTTATTGAGTGAAACATTTTGTACATGAAATCTGTATGGAAGCCCGTCATAAGGACTATCTATAATTCGAAGAACCAGCTTTGTCACACACTGTGTCATGCTGTATATCTCTGTGAACTACGTCAACGATACGACACATATAAGTGGATTATTCAGCTTTATTTACAATAGGCTGTCCACTTTCACTTTCTTATTAGCTGCTGATTGACAAGAGTAACAGTGGAACGCTAAACTAAGATCGACAATGCAATCAGTACGGAAGTTCAGTTGCTCTAACAACTGGAATTACTCTTCGTCGAAACCGACGAAGAAGCATATTGCTTTTATGAAAAAGTATGCAAGTGTATGTAAATGCGTATCTATATATGTATGTATTTATGTGTGTGTGAGTAATACACACTAGGTGGTATAATGGTATATATTTTACATGAATGGTAGAGTAGTATGTATTATACTATAAATGGATAGTAGAGGGGTATATATTGTAGATGGTATAAGGGTATATATTATATTACATATAGATGGTATAAGGGTATATATTATATTATATATAGATGGTAAAAGGGTATATATTATATTACATATAGATGGTATAATGGTCTATATTATATTACATATAGATGGTATAGTGGTATATATTATATTACATATAGATGGTATAGTGGTATATATTATATTACACATGGATGGTATAGTGGTATATATTATATTACACATGGATGGTATAAGTGGTATATATTATATTACACATGGATGGTATAAGTAGTATATATTATATTATACATGGATGGTATAAGTGGTATATATTATATTATACATGGATGGTAGAGTAGTATATATTATATTACACATGGATGGTATAGTGGTATATATTATATTATACATGGATGGTAGAGTAGTATATATTATATTATACATGGATGGTATAAGTGGTATATATTATAATTTACATGAATAGTAGAGTGGTGTATATTATCTATATATATAAAACTGAGGATGTCTGTCTGTGTGTGTGTCTGTGAGTTTGAATCCCTAAAACTCGAAGTACCCAACCGATATTTTTCAAACTTTACATGTGTATTACTTATGTTTCAGGGAGTGTTATGCACATAAAAAATTTAACTTTTTGATCCCCTAGGCCCGCATTAGGTGAAAAACCGTTTTTTTTTTCCAGCTTTTTAGGGTTTTTTGAGGCGTTACGTCCGACCGATTTCCTTGAAATTATGTACTAGTCAGTCTCTTCTTCATACCGTGAGCAAAGAAAATCCAACTTTTTTATGGCCTTGTCCAGACATGCAGTGTTTCCACGATTAGGTCTGTTGGCGGCCCAAAATACCATATCCCGTGCAACGACGGGTACCACTGCTAGTATTATATATAGATGGTAGTGTATATATATATTATACATGAATGGTATAGTGGTATATATTACAAATGGATGGCATAGTTGGTATATATGATATTACACATAGATGGTATAGTGGTATATATTACACATGGATGGTAGATTGGTATATATTATACATGGATGGTAGATTGGTATATATTATACATGGATGGTATGGTGGCATATATTACACATGGGTGGTATAGTGGTATATATTATACATGGTAGATGGTAGAGTGGTATGTATTACACATGGATGGTAGAGTGGTATATATTACACATGGATGGTAGAGTGGTATATATTACACATGGATGGTCGAGTGGTATATATTACACATGGATGGTCGAGTGGTATATATTACACATGGATGGTCGAGTGGTATATATTACACATAGATGGTATAGTGGTATATATTACACATGGATGGTATTGTGGTATATATTACCCATGGATGGTAAAGTGGTATATATTTTACATAGATGGTATAGTGGTATATATTACAAATGGATGGCATAGTTGGTATATATGATATTACACATGGATGGTAGTGGTATATATTATACATGGATGGTAGAGTGGTATATATTACACATGGATGGTAGAATGGTATATATTATACATGGATGGTACAGTGGTATATATTATACATGGATGGTAGAGTGGTATATATTACACATGGATGGTAGTGGTATATATTACACATGGATGGTATTGTGGTATATATTACACATGGATGGCATAATGGTATATATTATACATGGAGGGTAGAGTGGTATATATTATACATGGATGCTATAGTAGTATATATTATACATAAATGGTATAGTGGTATATATTACACATGGATGTAAAGTGGTATATATTACACATGGATGGTATAGTAGTATATATTACAAATGGGTGGCATAGTTGGTATATATGATATTACACATGGATTATAGTGGTATATATTATACATGGATGGTATAGTGGTATATATTACACATGGATGGTATAGTGGTATATATTATACATGGATGGTAGAGTGGTATATTTTACATATGGATGGTAGAGTGGTATATTTTACACATGGATGGTAGAGTGGTATATATTATACATGGATGGTATAGTGGTATATATTACACATGGATGGTATAGTGGTATATATTATACATGGATGGTAGAGTGGTATATTTTACATATGGATGGTAGAGTGGTATATTTTACACATGGATGGTAGAGTGGTATATATTATACATGGATGGTAGAGTGGTATATATTATACATGGATGGTAGAGTGGTATATATTACACATGGATGGTAGAGTGGTATATATTATACATGGATGGTAGTGTGGTATATATTATACATGGATGGTAGAGTGGTATATATTATACATGGATGGTAGAGTGGTATATATTACACATAGATGGTAGAGTGGTATATATTACACATAGATGGTAGAGTGGTATATATTATACATGGATGGTATATTGGTATATATTACACATGGATGGTATAGTGGTATATAGGATATTATACATAGATGGTATGGAGGTATATTACCCAAGGATGGTATAGTGGTATATACAATATTATACATAGATTGTATAAATGTTTATGTTAGAAATATTTTGTGAAAAGGACCTCTCTCAATTTTAACAATCAGTGTTCCAGTTGTTTGATCAACATAGCAACCTGTTCATGAAATTATTCCTCAAACACATGTACCCTTAGCTTTATTCTCAGGGAGATTCAGCGTGACATGGCTGGCTTTTTGAAGTACAGGTACAGTTCATCTGACAGGCTTCCAAACAGTTTCTGTCTACCCAATCCCACTTACAAGGTATGTGTCTACCACCTTAGGCTACGGTAAATGACACTTAACCAAGAAGCTGTTCAGTAGGATCAGACCCCCCCCCCCCCCCCCGGACTTAATAATTATAAAATGAACTTAAGCATTTCACCATGAATGGCAGAGTGGTTTATATATTACATTATACAAACATTATATAATTCAATAATAAGCAGCACAAGGACGTTAGAAGGCTATATATTAGGCATGTTATATAATTCAATAATTAGAACCACACAAAAGCCAGTCTGACAATTGAATCCAAGCGTTACTATATATGAATAATGGATGTTGAGCTGGAAAATACAATAAAACAATTTTCTGCTATTTTTAACTTAATACAGCCAGAACATTCTTTTTAAGTCTAGCCACAACAAGTTACGTAAGAGCATGTTATGTAAAAGCATGTTATTAAATATGTTGTTATGTAACACCAACTGCACTAACATTTGAATATCTCTAGTTGCCATCTCTCCCTACCACCAGTGTCAGAGGCACTGAAAGATAAAACTTTCTGAAAGCTGCCTTTCCCTCCCTTACTTAGCAACAAGGAAAAAAAAAAACAGTGACAATATTGTAAATTAAAGCATGAAATTACAGTAAATATATCTGAATAAGGAAGTCTAAAAACTCATTACTATCATTATCATCAGCGGCATCACCACCACTATCATGGTCTTCATTATCACCACCTCACCACCATTATCATGATCTTTTCATGGCTGTTTTTCCAAGCAGCATCAGCATCATTATTTTCATTACCACCACCACCATCATCTTCATGTTTACATCTGTTTTTCTATGCTTGCATGAGTTAGACCAGTCCTCTCCAGTACAATATCTCTCCAGTTGTCTCTTTCCCTTATCATTATCTCTGTGAAGTTCAGTTTCTTGTGGTCAGCTTTCACCACCTCTGCTGACATCTTTCTAGGTCTTCTTCTTCCACAGCTTCCTTCCGCTTGGAACTTGTGTCACTTCTTTGCCCAATGATCAATATCTACAAGTTTAGATG
The DNA here is from genome assembly GCA_964016885.1 of Eledone cirrhosa. NCBI lineage: Eukaryota > Metazoa > Mollusca > Cephalopoda > Octopoda > Eledonidae > Eledone > Eledone cirrhosa. The sequence goes on along the minus strand of OZ024746.1, from coordinate 25,617,157 downwards.
AGTCCTCTCCTGTACAACATCTCTCCACTAGTTTCTTTCCTATGTAGCGGTGGTAGTGGTGGTGGTGGTGGGGGTGGGGGTTGATCTCAAAAAGTTGAATCGCACAGAGGAAATGATGAAACACAAGTGGAACGAAGCTGTGCTGGAGAAGAGCATTTGTAATGTTATTTATGTATATATTTAAAACATATTTGTTATGTTATTCTACTGTAAATTTATTCATATGCTCTGTTTATATTTTCATTCTGAAAGAATTGCAAACGATTTGTAATGTTATTTATACAACTGTGAATAAAATATATCAAATATATAAGAACCCTAGAGCAAATCCCGAGCAACGCCAGGTCCAACCCCAGGTCCAACCCATGCAAAACAGTGATGATGATGTATAATGAAATATAAATGAAATTATTTTCTTTTCTATTTTACTTTCAGATGTTACGTGTGTAAAGAAGTGTTTGTGGAACCAACAACTTTATCCTGTGGTCACACATTCTGTAGCAAGTGCCTTAGCATGGACATCTTGTCATGTAGGGCGTGTGGAGCAACAGATTATGCAAGAGGACAAACCACATTGATACTTTGTAACTTGGTCGAGAAGATATTCCCAAGGCATGTCTATGCTGAAAAGCTGCACCTCAAAGCCAGGCAACTAGCTGAAGATGGCAACTTTAATCAGGCAATAGATGCATTTGCAGAAGCTCTCAAAGAAGGTATTTTCTTTGTTTTCTTGTGTTTTATTTATTTTTTTTTTTTTTTTCTAAAATATTTTAACTCTTTTTGATACCAAACCACCTGAAATCACCTCTGGTCCTCTGATACAAAATCGTTTGTGTTATAAGGATTGGCTGAAAAGTTCATATACTAGCCAATGCTGTTATTAATAAGAAGAGTTGGAATTAATGCATGCAAGATTTCACAGCTCTAGCATCACTCCTTTATAGTCAGCCTATGAACTTTTCAACCCAACCTCATAAAGTATTTATCTAAACACGTTCAATCATAATTTTATGAAATAACCTTTAATTTATGTTCCAAACACCAGCTTAATAATGAGAAAGTTATTTTACTAAACCATTCCAAATTCTTGATTGTTTAAAAATTTAATTGAAACTCATAGGCAGTGTATAGAAATATGGTAACAAAGGGTTAAATATATTTTACATAAGATGGTTTTCTTTTATGTTATAATCATTAATATTAAAACAATATTGTCATCATCATCACCATCATTGTTATTTTGTTCCTTAATTTTAGGAACTTATACTGGAAGTTCTTGCATTTAGGTATGAAGTTGTTTGGTCCTTTTTATTTTCAGTATAATGCCTCTCTCTTTCTCTCTGTCTTTCTCCTTCTCTGTCTCTCCCCCTCACTCATTCATCAGTCACATGTCTTATTGTTCATAGATCTATCAGATATTAAATATATTTTCATAATATCGACAAATATTGATCAGATTTGACTTAATTATGTGACATACTTAGAGATTATTGGTGAATCACTAAACATGCCTAGAAATAATTGGTGAATCACTAAAGTGTTGGACAGGCCTAGAGGTTGTCTGTGGCACACCTAGATACACCTAGAGTTTATCAAAGAAATTAAATTGTCACAACATATCCACAGGTTATCAGTGGCACACTAAATTTCCTCAGCACACCTAGAGATTATCAATGGCACATGAAAGTGTCATGACAAACCTAGAGGTTATCGATGACACACTATAGTATAATGGTACACAATCTGGAAACTGGTTCCTCTTGTCATCATTTTACCATTTCTTGCTTTAGTTCACATTTTTAATGATTTCTTTCTTTTTTGTTTTTGTTTTCTCATCAACAGCTCCTTCGTCTCATCTTGTGTTGATCAATCGTAGTATGGCCTATACTTCTATAGGTAAATACACGCTTGCTTTGAATGATGCTGACTCTGTGATAAAACTACAACCAGCTTGGACAGAAGTAAGACCATATTTTATGCTTCATTGTGTAGTTTCTGTCTTTAACAAAATGCTGTTATAGCTGTGTATTAGCAGTATCAGTAGTGTATGTGCGTTGTATTTAGTTACGACTTTCTACATTCTGAGTTCAAATCCTGCCGAAGTCAACTTTACCGTTTATCCTTCTGGGATTAATTGAATAAAGTACCAGTCAAGTACAACAATGAGCTCCAAGTACCCAGCAACTCTACCTCATCATATAGTAATGTGATCAAGCCTAATTGACATTAATTAAAATCAACAAAAAGGCGATGGGTTGGCAGTCTTGTTAGTGTGGCAGATAAAATGCTTTGTGGTATTTAGTTACAGCTTTTTATGTTCTGAGTTCAAATTCAGCCAGTATCAACTTTGCATGCATACAAACACATACATATCTACACACATTCACACACACACACACATATATATAATATCTATTCTCATTTTCAGTTTATGAAATGTTATATTTCTATATTATTTCCATTAAAGGGATATTATCAGAAAGGTGTTGTATTGTATGAAATGCAGAGATATACAGAATCTGTGTCCAGTTATCTTGACTGTTTAACTATTGATCCTTCAAATACAACAACAAAAGAACAACTATTGATGGTATGGAATATTATTATTTTATTCTATTTTATTTTATATGTTCCTTTTCACTTATTGTCCTTTCTTGTCCTTTAATGTTTTAGCAGAAAATGTCGAAAACAAGTTTGTTAATTCAAATGTTTACTACTAGTCAGATTATTGTGAAAATTTACAGTATTATCCCTTAACATCCTATAATGTTTTAGTAGAAAATGTATAAATATAAGTTTGTTAATTCAAATGTTTATAGTATATTTACTATTAGACAGATTGTTATGAAAATTTACAGTATTATCTCTTAACACTTTGTAATGATTTAGCAGAAAATGTCTAAAAATAGGTTAGTTCATTCTTAATTTCCTTACCACATGAAACTACATTAGCAAGACATTCTTGAAAAGTGTAAAACATTGCTATAATCAAAGTCTTTACTATATTTCACTGTAAATTTTCACAATGCTTTCTAATAAAGATACTTCTAATATTTGAATTAACAAACACGATTTTAGATATTTTATGCTAAATCATTACAGGATGTTAAAAGTCAATTGATTTGTCTCACCTTAATAAGATTAAGGTTGATAAAAAGTACCAGCCTAGTACTGGGGTCAATTCTTCCTTTAAATCTCTTTCTCACTTCTTTTCTCTCACTCTCTATCCTTCTCTAGAATAAATCTGCTGTATTCAGACCTGGAGAGGAGATGGACTCTGCCAGGTTTTAAAATGTCCTAGAAACACAGTATATGGCACCCCTATGACTCTCAGGAGTTACAGGATAAAAAATATATATGTGAGGCAGTGAATTGGCAGAGTTATTAGAGTGTTGGATTAAAATATCTCAGTATTGGTTCAGAATCTCTGCACTCTATGTTCAAATCCTGCTGAGGTCAACTGTGCTTTTCATTTTGTAGAGGCTGGTAAATAAAATACCAGTCATTGGATGTTGGATTGGCGGAATTGTTAAAAAGTTGAATGGGATGCTTTGTGGGATCTGAATTGACTTTGTGTGTTCTGAGTTAAAATCCCACCTCTTTCTGCCAAGTGTTGCAACAGACAAATATCAGCAATGGAAAGACCAATCGAAAAGCTGTTATCTTGGTCCAATCTGATAATCGGTTCCTTTTTTCTTTTGTAACCAAGAGATAGTATCAGCAATAAAAGGACCAATGGGAACATAAATTTTTTTAAATTGATCTGACAATATGCGTATATATATTTTTTCCTTAATAAAATTTTTGTTTTCTTTCAGGCATTACACAAATTATTGAAGGAAGATGCTGACCAAGAACACCAGCTTTGTACATCAGCAATGGCTGGCTTTGTACCTTGTGTCAGCCCCAAAATGGACACAGACAGGGACCAAGCATCTCTACAGTGTGAAACTAGTGAATATCAGTTTGAGTCATGCAAAGAAAAACTACAAAGGATAATGAAGAGAAGTTCTAATATTACTCAATGTAGTTCTAAAGAATTTTCACACTCTTTAAGAATGCAGGTGAGTGCATCATCATCATTCACCTCCACAACCACCAGCACTACAACCACCACCATCCTTATCATCATCATCATTATCATCACCATAACCACCACCATCCTCAGCACTATAATCATCATTATCACCACCATCACATCCATTTCCCCTCTCCTTGCATGAGTTAGATAATTCCTTTTCAGTACAGCATCTCTCTCCACTTGTCTCTCTTCTTTGTCATCTCATCTATTCACATCTTTCTTGGTCTTCCTTTTCCATGACTTCCTTCCACTTAGAACTCCTGGTACTTCTTCACCCAACAATCATTATCCATACATATTACATGTCTGTACCAGCACAGTCTTTTCTCTGGTTCCTCATACATCCAGTAACTCTTTGAGCTCATCCATGCTTCATTGTTCATACACCGTAATATTACACATCCAATAGAACATACTTGATTAATTTCTTTCGAGCCTTCACACATCTTCAGCATTTAGAAACCTGTTGCATTATTTATTTTCTTATATTCATTTGTTAGAATTTAAAAAAAATTAATTTTCTTATGATATCTCTTTTAGGCTGATAAAGAAGAGAGCTGCAAAAAATTCTCTAGACTTAATGACAATAAAAGTAAGTCAGTTTTTTTTTGTTTTTTTTTAATTTATTACAATTTTTTACTTATTTAAATTGAACCTACCCAGTCCTGATTTATATGTATCAGAAACATATTTCATATATTTGTGTGTAATAACAACAACAATGAAAGAAATAGCCCTTTATATTTTGGATAAGAGATCCATTGATGAAGGAAAATGTTAAAGAGCTGTTTGTGAGCAATTTATGTGTCAATTGCATATGAGTTTAGAACAAGCAAAATACTCAAATGTATTTGACACATAATTCACTGTCTGACAGTTTGTTAACATTTTCCTTCATCGAGGGATATTTAATCCAAAATATAAGGAACTATTAAATATCCCCCCCCCCCCTTTTTTTTTCTCTTTCCTTCCTCTTTATCTGACATTGTTACCTTAATATTTATAGTTCCATTTTCATTGTATCGGTTTCCTAAAATAAAAGAAATGTTTTATTTTTATCCACCATTCAGGTCATTCTCTACCAGTGTGTTTGTTTCCACCGAAAATATTCCAATTAAAATCGGCATCTGAACCATCATTACAGGGGATTGAATTTAGTAACAAATATGAAGGCAATTCTACTAATCCACAGATCCCTCCATCTCAACTGGATCGTAAGTTTTTTCGTTTTGTTTTGTTTTTTCCGTTAATTACTCATTGTTTAGATTTCTTGTTTTTCTTAACAACACAATTTCATTATCATGAAATTTTTCAGCATATTCTGGTACTAAATAGATGTTAAATGTGACAGTAACAGAGAACTGAATCTTCTAATTCAATTTTATATTAAATATTGTAATATTGTATTCTTTGAATATTTTTTGTTTATTTGTCTTAGATTTTTTAAATTTATTATATTTTGTAATATATCATATATTTGTAATTCTTTCTAATCTCCTGGTTATCATGGTGTTTCTATCTAAATCTATTTAGAGTGCCAGCCAGAGTGCCAGCCAATACTCCTATGTAATAAAAGCTGCTGTACTCCATGTATTCACCTGTTGAAATTAGAAGATCTTCAATGTAGTTTGTGCTTTGCTTTGCTCTTTCAACCTGTTGTGACACCTTGTGGACATACATTTTGTAAAGAATGCTTGGTGCGATCTCTTGACCACAATCCAAAGTGTCCACTCTGTAAAAATTCTTTGGAACAAGTAAGTATTTACTATATGTTACATACATTTTTTAAAGAATCCTTGGAACAGTTCAGTTTGAAAAACTTCTTTGCAACAAGTATTTGCTATATAGGTGTGTGTGTGTGAGCTTATAAAATTATATCCTTTTACTGGTTTTAGTCATTGGACTATGGCTGGTCATGCTAAATGGCAGCCTTGAAGGGACTTAATTGATCATATCGACCTCCAGTCCCTATTTTTTTTTTCATGTCTAGTACTTATTTTATCTACCTCTTTTTGTCAAACTATTAAGTTATAGGACATAAATAAACCCTAAATGTAAACACACACACATACATATATTAATTTGTTCTGTTGATCAATCAGCTGGAACACTAGCTATCAGCAGAACAGAGGTCCAACTCATTAGATATGACAACTATAACAAAAGTAAAATCAAACATTTTAAGGCCATTTTCCCTTCTAAAGCAGGGGTTTGTTTTGTGAGTCCCATAATAAGCTTCATATTCATCATAGGGTACTTCATACAATGTTTTACAGCCTGATGCTTTACCTGGGACCAAGCTTATTAGTCACCTCTTTAGTGAGTATGAGGGTTGACTGAAAAGTTCATAGGCTGATCAAGATACTCTTATGGAATGTCCAAATGAGGTTTCTTTTTTAATATAGTCCCTGGAAAGAACCAATGCTGTTATTAATAAGCAAAGTTTAAATTAGTGTATGCAAGATTTCACAGCTCTAACATCACTCCTTCATAGTCAGCCTGTGAACTTTTCAGCTAACCCATATATGCAGGGTGTACCCATTCAAAACTAGATATATATAGAAAGCCAGTAACTAATAAAAAGGTATTTCAGGTATTGGACAACAGAATATAAACAATTAACTCCCAGTTATCTGAATATAGGGTTTGGTTTGAAAATGTCTAAATACTGCTGTAATTTTAATGTGATTTTTCTCTTCACATGAAAACAAAATATATTTCATATTTGGAACTATTTCTGTTGTGTATTTTAGTATGTCGCTGAACAAAACTGGGCTGTTGTAGATAGCTTGCAGAACATTATCTGCTCTTATTTCCCGGAAGATTATGCTAAAGTTGAAAGAGAACACGAAGAATTGATGAGAAAATTTGCATGGTATGTATTATTTCTCTCTCTCTCTCCACCTATATATATGTGCATATATGTATATGTATATCTATATTCTTTATTAAGCTTAAGTTTGAGTGTTGTTACACTCTTAAGTTTCTCCTGTGTACTCAACATGCATTAGACATTGGTCTGATGATCCTTTGATCAGATCTCCTTGGGTTGATGAGCCTTTAGCCTAATGAGTCTCTGATCTGACAAGCTCTTAGTGAGCTTCTGGGTTGATTAGGTTCTGACCTGATGTTCCTGTGTTGATAAACCTCTTATTCTTTGATCCAATGAACTTCTGATTCAATGAGCCCCTGATCCAATGAATCTCAGGGGTTGATGAGGTTCTGGGTTCAAGACAGATTTAAACTTAACTGACAAGATTTGTAGTGTTAAGATATGTAGCAACATATAAATCAGACTATACATTTTATTTTTTAATTAAACATTTGATTTTAAATTTTCAGTAAGGACAAGACCTGTGAAATCCCGGTGTTTGTTTGCACATTTGCTTGTCCTACCATAAGATGTCCCCTACATATATTTGAACCCCGCTATCGGCTAATGATCAGGCGATGTCTTGAGTCTGGTGCCAACCAGTTTGGAATGACCATTCAAGAAGTTAATGGGTAAGTGTTATAACCTGTTTTTCTGCATGTTTTCCTTTTATCTTTCTTTTACAGTATTAAGCATTGCATTTACTGATTTAAGAAGACATTCTTGAAAAGTACAGCATCACATAGAAAATTAAATCCTTTACTCTAACACTGCAAATTTTCACAATGATCTATCTACTAGTAAAGATACTATAAACATTTGAATTATTAAACCTGTTTTTAGATATTTTCTGCTAAATCATTACAGGATTTTAAGAGTTAACACTGTAAATCTTCACCAAGATCTCTCCACTAGTAAAGATATTGTAAACATTTGAATATTTTTAGATATTTTCTGCGCAATCATTACAGACTGTTAAGATACTTTTTACAGAAGTAAATTTGATTTACCATTTGTCATTTTACGTAACTTTTCCCATTTCACTAATAAGACATTGTTCAATCCGAGGCTATAGTAGAGAACACTTACTCAAGGCAGCACACAGTTTGACTGCACCTATGTTTTGAATTTCATTGCATTTATTAAACTTAAATTTTGCAGCATTTAGAATTTTCATTTTACGTTTTTATTGTAATTTTGAAAATATGTTAGCCACAATGCAGATAATTATCAATAATAGGTAAATAAGTTGGGTAAAGTATCTCTAGAGATTGAGAAAAGGGGGACAAAGACTATTATTTAAAGCTTCCACCTATTCATCATAATCATCATCATCATCATTTTATGTCTATTCTCTATGCTTGCATGGGTTAGATGGGAATTCATGTTGTGAGGTTAGACAGGCAGTTCAGATGACTGTCTTGCTCATATGTTTCATTTTGGCATGGTTTTTATGGCTGGATGCCCTTCCTAACGCCAACTATTTCATTGCATGTATTGGGTTTGTTTTCTCATGCCACAGCCACTATAACTTGACAGAGTGGTTTGGATGTTTGTTTTTTCTGTGAAACCAACACTACCACTTTATAGTTATCTACATTGTGGTTAACATATTTTCAAATTAAAAATTTCCCCAATGCTTCATAAAATAATCAAATGTTTTTATTTTATTTATGTCTTTCAGAAATTATCCTGAATTCGGCTGTATGTTGGACATAAAGACTGTGCAAATGTTGGCCAATGGATGTTCCTTGTTAGACACAGTTGGTAGTAGACGCTTCAAGGTCCACAGTTGGGAAAGTTTAGATGGGTACAACACAGCATTTGTCTCTTTTATTGAAGATAATCCAATAGGTTTACAAGAACGGCAAGGTGATTAGTCTTTTTTTATTATTATTGGATTGGCAGTATCGGTAGAGGGTCGGATGCCATGCTTTGACGCATAGAGTTACGGCCCTTGCCATTCTGAGTTCAAATCCCGCCAAGGTTAACTTTGCCTTTCATCCTTACGGGGTCGATAAACTAAAGTACCAGTAATGCACTGGGTAATTGCTGGCCTTGTGCCTAACGTAGAAACAATTATTAATAAGGGCGGTGGATTGGCAGTATTGGAAGTGGGTCGGACGCCATGCTCTGCAGCATAGAGTTACGGCCCTTTATGATCTGAGTTCAAATCCTGCCGAGGTTAACTTTGTCTTTCATCCTTATGGAGTTGATAAAATAAAGTACCAGTCACGCACTGGGGTTGATTTAATCAATTTTCCCTCCCCCCAAAAATTGCTGGCCTTGTGCCTATATAAGAAACCATTATTATTATTAATTGGTGTGCATTGACAGTATCAGTGGAGTGCCGGACAACATGTGCTCCATAGTTATAGACCTTCACATTCTGAGTTCAAATCCTGCCATGGTTATTTGCCTTTCATCCTTACGGGGTCCATAAAATAAAGTAATGATCTGGGGTTGATTTAATTGACTTTCCTCTTCTCCCAAAATTGTTGGCCTTGTGCCTAAATCAGAAACCATTATTATTATGATTATTAGTATTAGTCTTATGTTTATAGTGCATCATCACTGCATTATTGAATACGGTTCTGTTTGCTGTGGCTATGTGCTGTGTGCTTTTTGGTGGTGTTGTTTCTATTGCATTGAGAGTACTCTTTGTAATATGTGTACAATGCCTAAGTAGTGCTATTCTTTTGTATGCTGTATGTATTTGTGGGTTTTGGTTATGTATCTGTCTGTGTCTTTTTTTATCATTCCAAGAACACCTATTAATATTGTTTCTGTTTTCATCATCCACATTCTCATTATTTCTATCTCTAGATTTTTATATTTGGTTAGTTTCTCCATTTCCTTCGTAGATATATTGCCGTCTGTGGGGATTGATAAATCAATTAGAAGACATCTTTTTCTTTGTGGTCTATGAATATAATAATATAATATCCAGTCAGTTGGCTTTGATCTCCCTGTCTGTGTATTGGTGTATCTGAGTATGGTTGCTTTGTCAGTCTCTGACACCTTTCCTGATGTATGTCTGTACCATTGTTTTTCTGTTGGTATTTTGGAGTGTTGGCATAACTTCCAAGGTATGTAAATCCCAACTCTATCATGTCTGTGGATATATTCCTTTTTGGCTAAGATTGGGCAGCCAGAGATAGTGTGGTTAATTGTTTCTTTTCCACCTCCACATATTCTGCAGTTACTTACTGTGTTCTGCTTCATTATGCACTTCTGGTGGTTTCTGGTGTGAAGGCTTTGATCTTGTGCTGCAATTAGAAATCCTTTCATCTAGGCTTTTAGTCCAGTCCTTCGTAGCCAGTTTTGTGAGTTTTGCTCACAGCTTTTTGGGGTAGTGGCTATGTAAGGGTTTTTCTTGCCATCATTTTAGTGGCATTCTGGAGGTCTGTTTTCAATTTAGATTTTAGATTTTTCACAATTCCTGTTGTTGTTTCTTCTTTGTTTTCATTTTCTTCAGTTATCTGTCAATCCAGTTTGTTTCAAATTTGTTGACTTCCTTGAAGACAACAATTTTTTATTTTGCTCCTGTTTTGTGACTATTTCTATTAACTTTCCTTTGTTTTTCATTAGATATATTCGTAGTTCAACAGTAGTTTTTTTATAATAGTTTACTAGTTGCATAAGACTCCTTCCTCCCTGTGTTTGTGGTAGGTATAATTTTTCTACATCTGATTTTGGATGGCATATTCTAAATGAAGTCATTATTTTTCTTGTTTTTCTATCTATTTCTGCTAGTTTATTACTGGTATCGCTAGATGCCATTAACCTTATCTTTTGCATTTAGTTCTGTTTTGAGTAGTAATTTAATCCATCTATAGTATTCCTTTCTAATCTTTTCATTCATCTGTGTTTATTGCATCCTGTCTAGTTTATTGATTCCTAAGTATAGTGGAACACCTGTTCATGAACTTAATTCCTCCCTGAAGGCCATTTGTCATCCGAAATGTTTGAAAACCAAAATTATTTTTCCCATATGAAATAGTAAGAGAGAGAGAAAGAGACTGTGTGTGGAAGACATAACTAACTACACAGCAAGTGATGCTTTCCTGCTGATACTCCAAGCTTGTTGCCAACCATTGTTGTTGGCTTGCATATTCATTACTCGAGACACCATTCGTAAACCAAGATGTTTTATATTCAGAAAAATTGTTTGTGAACCGAGGTTCCACTGTATTTGTATGTCTGTGTTTGGTTTATTTATTTATTTATTTATTTATTTATTGTATATTTCAGAACTGTTGAATCTTGAAAGAGAAGTTTATGAAAAGAGTAAAGAATGGTTAAAATTGCTCCAACCGGAGAGGTTAAGGGAAATTACAGATCACTATGGTTGCCTTCCAAAGTTATCATCTACAGAACTTGACACATCCAATGGTCCTGCCTGGGTGTGGTGGATGATTACTATACTACCTGTTGACAGTAAACTACAAATAACAGCTATGTCATTTAAAAAACTACAACAAAGACTTCTATTCATTAAAAGTGCCATTGACACAATTCAAAGTAAACTGTCAAGTTGATAGACTTCATGGGGGAAACCATCAATGTATTGTTATTTAACCATTTACCACCCATATCTCTCTTGCTCGTTTCAAACATATCTGAACCAATGATTAACAGTTGAAAGGTGATCAGAAAAAAAACAAAGATCAATATGTATGAAGCAATGATTGATGATTGAGAGGTGATCAGAAGAACAAAGATCAATTGTCTTATAGTTTCTTGATATTCAAATTTATGTTATTATTTTACTTCTTTTTTTGTTTTAATTAACAGCAGTTGCTTTCCTCGCATAACCATCTATAGTAAATGTGTATAGGTTATTTTTATTTTGATAGTTGTATATGTTTTATATAACTATTATTAATAATTCTAGCAGGTAACCAATCATATCTCACAAGATTATCTGCTACATCAACTATGGTGGCTTAATCCTGTCTATATTTTAATTTAGAGGGAAGTTTATACAAAGTCAAGTAATAGTTAAATAGAAAAGGAACAAACATAGCAAACAGTTTATAAAATCATTGGTAATCAATAATCTTTAATCTATAACTTATAAAATATATTTATTGATTAATCCGTTCTTGCCATCAAATTCAACATTTGCATCCAGAACTATAACGTCTCACTCACTCTCTCTTCTCTCTCCTTTCTCCCCCTCTCTCTTTCATCATTGAACATAGGCAGTGAATTGGCAAAGTCATAAGAGCCTGGAGTTAAATGCCTCAGTATCTGTTCTGGTTCACTATGCTCTGAGTTCAAATTTCACCAAGGGGTTGTGAAATATACTACCAGTCCAAAGTGGTGGATTGGCGGAATTGTTAAAGAGTCAGATGAGTTGCTTTGTGGTGTCTGATCTAGTATTGTGAGTCCTGAGTTCAATCTTACCTCCTGCCAGGAGTTGTGACCTGCAAATAGTATTAGCAATAGAAAGACCAATGGAAGCACAGTTTCCCTGGTCTAATCTGACAATCAGCTCCTTTCTTCTGCCAGGAATTGTGACCAACTGTATTGTATCAGCAATGGAAATACCAGTCGAAACATTGTTTCCTTGTTCTGATTTGTTGTCTGCTCCTTCCTTCTGTCAGTAATTGTAACCAACAGAAAGTATCAATAGTGGAAAGACTCATAGAAACATTGGTTCCCTGGTTCAATCTAATGATCAGTTCCTTGAACTGATTAGTCCTTTGTTAATTATTGTTGTGGGAACTGTTTTCTCGTCATCTCAGAAAAGAATTCAGAATGTTGTATACAGAGAGAATGTGTGTATGAATTAGCATAGATTTCACTTCAAACAAGGAAGAGTATACTGAATATTTATGAAATGTACTATATTTAAAATCCAATCTTTAACTCTGAATTAGGCAGTCTTAGAAGATCTGGCAGCAGTTATGAGCATTGAGAATTTCCCCAGATTTTTTTAAATGACACTAATCATCTGATATCAATTTTTGTGGGGGGAAACTTAAAATTGTGATGTAAATTTTTGAAAATGTACAAAGTGTTGTGAATTCAATCCTGCTATTAGCAGTTTGCTATGTCACAGCTATGTGCTTCCATGGACTCAATTGTCAGTATTATGTGTACTAATAAAAAAAATTTCTAGGATCTATTCTTTCATGAAGATGGTTTAACTAGAAATCCCTCTTGTGTATCGTTCTTTGCGAAATTATATAAATGGTGCCTCAGTGGAATCTATAATCTTACAGTACAATACCCTATGTAAAATGACTGGCACTATGAAGGACATCCAACTGTAGAAACCATGCCAAAATGGAATGTATAAATAAAACATGCTCATCTGCCCTGTCTAGTCTGTGACTGTGATAATATATCTAACCTATGTCATCATAGAAAACAAATGTAAAACAATGATGATGATGGTGATGAGAGGACATTCTAATTGTCAACTGACAACTGAAGGTCACTGATTTTGATATCTTCCAAAAGAACAACTACTTCCAGGTATGCTAGATGATATGATATTAACTGGGAAAGTCTGCAGGATCATATGTTAGCTAATCAGACTTCTTTGTACACCTAAATGTTCCAGGTTATATGATATTACCTGGGAATGTCTGGGATTCAGCGTGTAGGATTGTTACCAAATAAGATTTCTACTTATACCCAGGTGTGGATCTACTATGAAGCTGAAGTTTCAGGGACCTCTAACCCCAGAGGAGTCCCAGAGAGGCCCTTGAAATAGTTTAAGCTCCTGGGACCCTATTAACAGAGGAATCCCAGAATTAGTTTAAGCTTCAGGGACCTCTAATCCCAGAGGGGCCCTCAAAATAATTCAAGCTTCAGGAAACCTCTTTCCCTCAAAAAAGTAAGTGCACCACCATCCATTATAACTGAGTAACATAACAACATATAAAACAGTTTTTCTCATAACAAAAACATATATTAGACCTTGCAACTCATCTAACATAGTCTTTTCCTCAGAAAACCTTTTGCTTCCCAGTGATCTCAAAATTGACTAAAGTCCTACACTATGCAGCTTTAGTTTGTGATAAATCTTTAACCCTTTCCTTATCGTATTTCTAATGAAAGACACAGCCTATTTATTTTCAAGTGGTTTTCAAAGTAATCAAGAATTTTGGAAGGATAACTAACTTTCTCCGTATGTAACTGATGTTTGGAACCTAACTTAACGGTCCTTACATAAAAATTATGACGGAAAGTTTTTAGATTAATATAAACACTTTAAATTTAAACTGCTCTGTATCATAGAATCATGAGTGTATTTAGACAGTTTGATATCAAAAGGGTTAATAATAAATAATAATTTTGTATTATTTTCAATCCAACTTCTAATGTTGGTTTCTTTGAGTTCAAGCTCTTTATAACATTCACATTTTCTTGTGTAGCTGCCAGCATCGGTTTCTCTCTTACATTATTTAGGCTTGGCTTGCTTACATCATGCCTTTGGTTCTGTTGACATACTTCTTTTATTTACTGCTATTTCCATGTGGTTGTTCCCAGATAGAGGAAGCTTCATTACCTGAGATTTACCTATCTAAAGCCCTTATCAGAAGAGCTTAAAGCAGACATTTTCCCTGTCCTTCTTGCCCTGTTACTTCAAGTCTCTTTTGAATTTTTTATGCCATTCTTTTTGATGTAGCATATTGGCACCAGAAAGGACATCTAGATGAAAAAAAATTGTCTCAAAATGGACTCCATGATGGTCATGAAGCCTGTCATGGAGCTGGTAAAGTTAACCTCTGCTTTAGCAAGGATAATGGCCTTAAACTATGCTTGTTGTTTTATTTTTGATGTCGCTATTGCTTCAGCAGTTTTAAATGTTATCTTTTCATTTAATAATTATTTTAAAGCACTTTCATCCCCATCTCATACACACAATCAAGCTCCTCATTGAAATTATTCCATTGCTCAAATATTGTGAAGTGGTGTGGAAGTTTTAAATAGGTGTCATGTTTCGTATTGATCTCTCTTATGTGGAACTGAAATATTTGTTCAGTGAGCCACAACCCAGTGGGGCTAATTTTATACTTAAATATGCAGAAATTTTCTGCTAGTCATGATTTCTGTCAGGATGCCCTTCTTTTACCAACCACTTTACAGCATGGATTGAGTGCATTTTATCATGCCTAAAGAGGTTGTCTGTCAGGAATTAATGGTCCTCTCTACTCTGTATAAGTTTTAATTCAGAGTAACTGTTCTCCTGGACTGGCTGCCATACAGGGACCACGTCAACCCTGTACAGTTTTATTTATTCAGAGCTACTGTTCTCCTAAATGGGTTGCAACTTTCAATGCCCATATCTGACAGTGAAAAATGATATTATCAAAGTAAATGTGGAGCCATGAGTACTTGTTTTCCTGCCAATTTCATTTTCTTATTAGCCATATCATTCAGGTTTTAAACAAAATAAGAGTATGTGTTATCCTTTATATAGTTTCCAACTAGCAATAACTTCACATTGGCTAACCCTCATTGACTATCTCTTATTTGTGCCATCAAAATATTCTATCGTTCCCACAAGAGTTAGTCTCTCCTAAACTCAGAGACTTGTCAAGCTGGTATTTATCCTGGTTTCATGAGGTGTTAAGTGACTGAAAGTATAAGACTCACCCTTGGACAGGACAGCAGTCCATCACATGATTAATTTGCTGCTGGTACTAATTTTTCCAGCTGAGTGGACTGGAATGACATGATATGAAGTGTCTTGCTCAAGGACATGACACATTGCCCATTCTGAGAATCAAACTCATTATGACCATGAACCGAACATCCTAACTACTAAACCACTTGCCTTCACAGGCATTGGTACATGCAATATAAACACTATAAGTGTAGGAACTATTTAATAATTTTTGAAGAAGCATTCCACTTAGCAGCTGATGATGTCCCATTATCATCAACATCATCGTCATTATCATAGTCCTTGCATCCTTGCTTCCATCAGATCTCACCATTGTGTGTGTATCTGTATGTATATATATATATATATATATATATATATATATATAATCATTATTTAATGTCTATTTTCCCTGCCAGATAAGCACACATATCACCATCATTTTACATCTACTTTTCCATGCTTGCAATGTTATGAGCCTTTTCCATCACCACTTCACGCTACCTGTTGCATTCCTTCATCTCTTCTTGGGGCTCAGTGATTGAGATCAGCTCTCACCACCTTCACCCACCCAAGTCTTCCTCTATTGCAGTTTCCTTCCACTGGGATCTCTTAGTATTTCTTCAGCCAATAATTATTATCCAAACACATCACTTAACCAAACTAGTGCAGTCTTCTCGTGTTTTGTCATTTATACACGTTAACATTAAATATCCATCAAAGCTTGTTTAATTTCTCTCCAGCTCTTGCATATCCTTTGCATTCATTGCCTATGTCTCACTATCATCCAGCATTGCATGCAAGCATCATACAACTGCTCTTTCATTCATATAGAGAAAACTTTTGTTGTCAACAGAAGCAATAGCCCCTTGAACGTTTTCTATCCTATTCTTATTCTATTAATCAACTACTTATATGAAGCTTTCCTAGGATTGGAGAATATATATATATATATATTCCTTGCTAGCATATATATATATATCAATGATTCCATTTGAAATAGAGAGAACCACAACTTAAGGCAAAGTACTCAATACATAAAATAGAATATATATATTTTCATTTATATATATGTGTGTGTATATATATATATATATATATATATATATGCACACACATGTATATGATATACATATATAGCTACATACATACACTTAATAAATTAAGAGAGGAAGAAAAATACACAAAACTATTTGGTTGTGCAAACTTTTTCAAAATTCTTCCAGACAGCTAATTATTTTTAAATTTATTATTGTTTTCTTTGTTAAGCTGTAATTATTTATTACTCTTTAGAAAGAAGGTAAATTCCCAGTGAATATGACCAAGAACTTAGGATGAGTCTCTCGTGTCTTTTACAAGATGTAAGGTGTGGTTACAAACTAATTTGTCTCATGGAATTGATCTACTAATGGGGCATGTATTTGATCTCTGTCGGTTTTGACGAGTGTGCCAGTTGTTTGATCAATGGAATTTCCTACTCATAAAGCTAACATACAAGTGGCTGAGCATTCCACAGACATGTGTACCCTTAATGTAGTTCTCAGGATAGTTCAGCATGACACAGTGTTGACAAGGCTGGCCTTTTGAATTATATGTACAACTCACTTTTGCTTGCTGAGTGGACTGAATCAAAGTAAAATAAAATGTCTTGCTTAAGGCCACAACGCGTTGCCGGGAATTGAACTCATGATCTTACAATCGTGAGCAAAACTTCCTAACCATTAAGCCATGCGCTTTCTCATGAGCAAGACATATTTTGTAGAATTCTAACAATGAGATTTTTAGATATGGAAACTTGAAGGGGATTTGTATTTGTGAATTCCAAATTAATCAACTGTGAGACTTATTTATATTCTACATAAATATATATATATATATATATGTGCATGTATGTATGTATGTGTGCATGCATATATATGTGTGTGTGTGTGTGTGTGTGTGTGTGTGCCTGTGTTAAAGTAATGTGAACTATTGGTCTTTTGTATTAAAAAGTTTTGTACTTTTCAAAGATGTTATGCTTTGCTCTCTATTTGACTCTAACTTCTCCCTTGACACAACTTCAAACCATCTGTATGTATATATGGTGTCATGTGTGTGTGTGTGATGTATATACAGGTATCAGCTGCATATGTTATGGATATACTGGGACCATGTGTTTATGTATATATATATATATATATAAAGTGAAGCCTACCCCAGGTTATCTGTGTATGATTCTGTGTACCTATACCTGTTGGTATATATATATATGTATATATATATATATATTATATATGTATATGTGTGTTTTCTGTTTGTTATCAGCTTCTTTCTCTACCTTGGCAGGTCTCTTCTTATTCCTCCTATGCAATGAAATATTCTATTGTAAAACAAAATCCATGAATAAATTATAAATTAATTAAAAAAATTACATTATTTCTTTAAGCAAATTAAAATTTTATTTTTAATTTTATTTTTAACAATTTTCTCAGATTGAACTAAAAAAAATAATAACCCTGTCAGTATTTTTTATCAGTTTGAAATAAAAATGTATTATTTTAAGGTAAAGATGATTAAGATATCATTATCTATTGTTATTAAGTGGACGGTGGATTGGCAGTATCGGTAGAGGGTTGGACGCCATGCTTTGACGTATAGAGTTACGACCCTTGCCATTTTGAGTTCAAATCCCACCAAGGTTAACTTTGCCTTTCATCCTTACAGGGGTCGATAAAATAAAGTACCAGTAACATACTAGGGTCGATTTAATCGATTTTCCCCCGCCCCCAAAATTGCTGGCCTTGTGCCTATAGAAGAAACCATTATTATTATTATTATTATTATTATTATATGGCGATGGATTAACAGTATTCGTAGAGCGTCGGACAACATGCTTTGCAGCATAGAGTTACAGCCCTTCACGTTCTAAGTTCAAATCCCGCTAAGGTTAGCTTTGCTTTTCATCTTAATAGGGATGATAAAATAAAGCACCAGTAATGCACTGGGATCGATTTAATCGATTTTCTCTTCCCCTCAAATTGTTGGCCTTATGCCTAAATCAGAAACCATTATGAAGATCAATGGATTATCAAATTTGTTAGAGGGTCATACAAAATGCTTTGCAGTATTTATTTTGGCTCTTTACATTCTGAAGTCAACTTTGCCTTTTGTCTTTCTAGGGTCAATAAAATAATGTACCAGTCACATACTAGTGCCATTCACTCCCAAATTGTTGGCCTTGTGCTTATGTTAGAAACCTTAAAGGGCAATGGATTAGTAGACTTGTTAGACCATTGGACAAACTGCATTATGGTATTTATGAATGGTTCTTTACATTCTAAGTTCAAAAATTGCTGAGGTCACCTTCACCTTTTATCCTCTGGGGGTCAATAAAATAAAGTTACCTGTAAAGAACTGAGGTTGATATAATCAACTTCTACTCCAACCCAAATTGCTGGCCTTGTGCCTAAATTAGAAGTTCATATTATCAACGGCAGTGAATTGGTAGAATCAGTAGAGTGTCAGATAAAATTCTTTGAATTATTTTGACTCTTTACATTCTGAATTCAAATCCCATGGAGGTCAATTTTACTTTACATCCTTCCAAGGTTGATAAAATAAAATACCAGATAAGTACAGGGATTGATTAGATCAACTTTTCCCTTCCTCAAAAAAAGTTGCTGGCCTCATGCCTAAATAAGAAAATGTCATTATTTAATTTTTTTTTTAAATACCCAGAAAAATAATTAATTCAAATGAATAAGATTTTGTAATGTTTTGAGAAGCAAATGAATTAAATTATTTCTTGTGAGTGAATGTACGCGTACATATACATATTTTTTCCAACTCTGTATTTCAAAACAATGGAATGTGCCAATACGTACAAATTCTTAACAATAAATGTTATAAATATTTACCTGTAATTCTTTGGTATATGGTCTGTGATCATTGGTATCTCTTACCTGTTGAGCAGAAATATTTTACTAAAAACAGCACCGTTGTGCTTCCTACTTTCCGCCAGCAGCAAGGACTAACTGTGTGTTGTGTGTGTGTGTATATATATAATGTGTGTGTATATGTATGTATACATATATATATATATATATATATATATATATACATCTATGCATACATACACACAGATTTATACATACATACAATGTATTGTGATTGAAATGTCTTAACATTGACATAAGTTTTTAATATAAAACATGTAATGTCTGTCACTTTTCTATTTCCCGTATTCCTGTATCTTTCATACTTTCTATGTTCATAACAACTTTCAAACATAAATCAATTCACAAAAATTTGACATTCTTTCTTGTTATTTTACTTTCCTTTCCTCTTATCCATTTTCTGTGTGAGACCGTGATGAGGCAATTAAAATGGTTGGTCTGGGGTCCTCTATAGTCAACTGAACTGAGGTCCTCTGTAGTCAGCTAAACTGAGACATCACTACATTTCAAAATACACTGTTGCTCAGTTTTTTTTAGGACATTTGCATGAATTTAGTAAAAGACATATTAGTCATGAAAGATGAGCATGAATAATCTTGAGACTCTTCTCAATGAATCCGCCATTAATAATGACTGCTTCAATATGAGGTCTGAAATGTCGACATGCCTGATTCAGATGATTTTTATCATTGTTCTAGTTATGGTGGACTTCAGAGATTTTATAGTGTTAATTGACTTCCTTCTTGACATAGTAGTCCAATGGATTCAGGTCTGGAGAGGTAGGAGATCATATGTTTGTGTTAAGAATACATGTGTTTAAGGAATGCTCAGTCGCCATCTTCACAAAAGTCTAAGGTCAAACCACTTCAATTTTATATTGTGAATATATATGGGTATTATAGTGTGTATATAGTATATATACAAGTTATCAACCTTTACTTTTCCCTTTGATATTGAGGGAGAGGAGAGGCATGTATGCATGAGCAACTATTGGTCTTCCACATATACCTTACCCAAGCTTGCATCTTGGAGAGGGAATTTTCTAGGTGCAAATCCATGGTTACTGATGATCATAGAAGGCCTATTTGAATACTTCATTTGTATGTTAGACTAAGTTCTCAGCGTGGTCCAGCTCTATATTCAGACAATGAAAACTGACTAGATTCTGAAAAAGGAATGGAATTGAGGGGGAATGGTTTCCAAGACATCCTGAGAATAAATGCCAATCTGAACAGCAAAAGGTGGGAGTAATTACGGTCTACTGTTGTAAGTACAGTCTACTGTTGTGTATGGAGTAGTTCGAGTGTTGGACCAGGCGGCACTGTATTTTCAAGTGAGATGCTTTGTTTCATATTACTATACATGATAGGACTGGGTCCCCTATCATTAATACACCCAAGA
This sequence comes from Eledone cirrhosa, assembly GCA_964016885.1. Lineage (NCBI taxonomy): Eukaryota > Metazoa > Mollusca > Cephalopoda > Octopoda > Eledonidae > Eledone > Eledone cirrhosa. The sequence goes on along the minus strand of OZ024746.1, from coordinate 25,596,239 downwards.
AGCCTCCAAGGGGGCTAGCTTATTAACCCTTTAGCATTTATATTACTCAATATATATACTATTGTATTTTTGTGGTAAAGGCTCTATCTTACATAATTATCTCACATAATATCGAATCTACAAGATTTTGATATTATTTATTTTGAGAATAATATCTTAACATGAGTATGAGTGGCCAGTTATGGCCAGCTTGAACAGAAAGAGGTTAGAGAATTCTGGCAGGATACGGCCAGTTTAAATACTAAAGGGTTAAGCTACACAGGTGTAAGCTGTAACAACAACTGGGGCAGCTATCATTAAAACACCCAGGAAACCTCCTATGAGGTTGTATCTCCTATGAAGCCAGCTAAACCTACATAACTATGAACTGTAAATTTCATGTTTGTTTGGTTTAAACTGATTTACATTCAGTCATGTAAATTCAAGGTAAATTTAGATGAAATAATCTAAATTATCAGTGCATATCATCCTTTATTGTCTGAATTCAAATCTTTTTGCAGTTTATTTTTATGTTTCATCCTCATTGAGTTTGAGATGTAAGATAGTAGGGGGGGGGGGGGGTATTTTTGGTGAAGTAGGGGTCAGGTTTAAGTGTAGTAGGGGTGTTGGATTTGAGTGTTGTGGGATGAATGGGTATAGATTATGGTTGCTGTCATGGATGTGTGAGGGGAAGGAGAAGTTGAAGAGGTAGAAGGCATGGTTGAGTTGTCATGGATATATGGAGAGAAGGGAGAGTTGAAGAGGGAGACGGTAGGGTTGTTGTCATGGATATGTAAGGATAAAGGAGAGGGTAGGGCTGTTGTCATGGATATGTGAGGAAAAAAGGGAAAAGGCTTGGTTGAGTTGTTGCCATGGATGTGTGGGGAGATAGGGGAGTTGAAAAGGTAGCACTACTTCAAATATTGTTGTTTGGTGTTGAAGTATTTTGTAGCTCTGGAGAGAAGGGTCAGTCTGTGAGATGTACTTCTAGCTATGTTTTGGATGTGCATTTGTCATGAGAGACCCTTAGTTACAATATAACCTGGCATTAGGAGCGAAAGTGATGACTCTTCTAATTGCATGCTGTTCATGTTTAAGGGTGGTGGGGTGCACTAAATAGTGATGTTTTAGTTCCATACACATAGTCAACAAAGCAAATGAACAATAACTATAAAAATGAATCAGATCTTTCACCGATTTGGTTTGTCATTCGACAGATCTGCAGTCTTACAGGGAAACGTCTTAAAGAATTTCGACGATCATATTGATGCCAGAACTTATTTCAATCTATTACTTATTATCGGTCTCTATTTGTCGAATTGTACACGGGTCAAATACGTACACGCACACTGAATATGAACGTGTTTCACATAATATATTTATGGAGAGTTGCAATTATTATTTTCCAAGAAATTGTCTACTGATTGAATCATCCTTTTCCCGAGCAATGTCAGGTACTACTACTAGTAGATTATATAAGAGTATTTACTGGGACAAAAAGATTCTATTCAAGGGAGATAACAGTAGATGTTCTCTATATATGGGAGTGCAGGAAGTGTGATGTCAACAAGTTGGTTATTGGAGAGTTGTTATTTATTGAATTATGGCCAATAAATCGAATCCCTTTTTCGTTGATGATGAACTTGATGAAGAATTTCTAAGAGGTTCCAGGCACCCAAATAGAAACCAATTTGGATCTAACAGCTATGAAAGCCCTCAGCAACTCTTATCGAAAGCAGAAGAATCAGAAATTCGACAACTTGAAAGTACTCGAAATGCTTTGGCTTCGATCTATGATTCTGAAAAAATGGGAATCGCTACTGCTGAGGTGAATAAAATTAACTATTTTACAGTTTTCTCGTTTATTATTTCAATCCTTTCCTGTATAACTTAACGTGGTGTTAGAATATATTTTGATCCGTTAACTATTTCCGTCTGTGTGTTTTGTCTTTTAATAATTTTCAAAATTATCAAAAAATTGAAGGGATTTATTAATATAACTAACTTTCTCATTATTAAACTGGTGTTTGAAACAGCTTAACAAAGGTTCTTACATAAAATTATGACGGAAGATTTCTAGAAAAAATATAAACACTAACATGAACAGCTTTGTATGATATAAAAAGCAGTTCTTTTCGTGTTTTCCAGATTTACTCTTTTAGTCCTTTCTTATGTGACATAACATTGTATTATGGTATATGTTAATCCATTAACTATCATATAGTTCCGTAGTGTATTATTGACAAAAGATTTTGTGCAATATTTTTTTAATTATCGGTTCGATTCACTGATTCATTTACACACACACACATATACATTCGTATGTATACATTTATACATACTTGCTTATGTAGAATGCCGTTAGCTTCTTGCTAAAACAATCTCTAGACCTCTCATTTATATATATATATGTGTCTGTGTGCATACATACGTATATGTTTATATATGCATATATATTTATAGGGTTCTTAGATTTGCAATATACATTTATGTAAAGTGGGTGGGGTAAAAAAAAAAAAAACACTATTTGGATTAAACGGAATTTGCGTCAGCAGTTCAGACTAAAACATAACTAAATGTTTCATTTAGTTGTTTTAGCTTTTTATACACTGTGGTAAGTGTTGAATTGCGAAATTCACATATATACACTAACTGTTGATATGAATTACTTTTAGTTCGAACTGTTGACGCGAATTCCATTTAATCCAAATAGTGTTGATTTGTTACATAAATGTTCATTGCAAATCGAAGAACCCTATAAATATATATGTATGTATATATAAATATATTATATATTAATATATATATTAGTAAAATATATATACTTTTCATCCAGCAGGGTGTCCAGAAATTACCAGTAGCGCTCGAAAGCGACCTGATACACACACACACTATCGATTTCATTGTTTCTATTACGTCTACCACTATCGAAAGATCGCCTAGTTCAAACATGTTATTTTTAGTTACATTAAAATGTAAGCGTTTGTGTGTGTATGCATATGTTGTGCTAATGTTAGAAAGGATTATTTTCCAGTTTTTTTTTTTTTACTTAGTTCAAATCCTTCCAGAGTCAACTTCGCCCTTTGTCCTTCCTGGGACAAAATAATTAAGTACTAGGTCAATTTAACTGGTTTTCTCCTTCCTCAAAAATTGTTGGTTCTGTGTCTAAATCATAAACCATTATTTTAGCTCACGAAAGGTCATATGATATGCTAAAATAACAGTCAAATCTCCCTATAATTATGCCCTTCCATCACAAAAATGAAGAACATTAAAAAATTCCTACATTACACCAAAAAGTGTCCCTATTTTTGGTGATTGGAATGGCAAACAAAGTGTCAGGATGATTCTCTCTCTCTATCCCTCTCTCTAGTGAGAGAGAGGAGAGATAATATATTTTAAACTATATTCAATAAGGTTAATTTTCCAATTAATTTGGTTTAAACTTTTGTGTGATCTCTCCTAGGACAGGGGTCAAGGCTATTGTTCATATGCCAGCAGAGGTCAGTAATATTAACATGTCATTATGGCAGTATCGGTAGAGGGTCGGACACCATGCTTTCCAGGATAGTTACGTCCCTTTACGGTCTGAGTTCAAATCCCGCCGAGGTTAACTTTGCCTTTCATCCTTACGGGGTCGATAAAATAAAGTACCAGTAATGTACTGGGTAATTGCTGGCCTTGTGCCAAAAGTAGAAACAATTATTTACAGCAGATGTCTACTATTAACCCATTCATTAGATTTAGTGTTAGAGCTAGAGGTCAATTAAATTTATTTTCTTGTCTTAACCCTTTTGGTACCAAATTGCCACCGGGTTTTCTGATCCAAAGCTTATTATTTTTAAATGTTTATATTAATCTAAAAACCTGCCATCAGAATTTTATGTAAAAACTTTCAAGTTGTGTTTCAAATACTAACTTAATAATAAGAAAGTTTATTACCAATATTACCAAATCCCTGAAAAGTTTTGATGATTTTCAAAATTATTTGAATATCATAAGCTGTGACCTTCATATAAGTTATGGAATTATGGGATGGGAAATATCTTTTATTACAATTCATTACATAACACAATAGAATGAGGAAAAAAAGAAAAAGCTGGTGCTTGGCTATTTCACTCATCCACTGGACCATTCACATTTGCATTCTTTCCAGACTTCTCTGTTGCTCCATGTTCACCCCCATGCCTTTTCCCATAAATAATGGCACTTCTCACTCATGTAGCATACACCTTCCTGTTCTTCCCACTTCACCACATGCTATGCCACTTGCCATTACCTTCACACTTTTTGCCTCCTTGCATTTCTTCAACCTATTCATCTTTTCCCTCATTCCATCCATATTCTCTGCTTCTAACACCAAATCCTCTACATGTAGAAACATCCCATTGTAAGCCCTCCTTTACACTTTCTACCAATACCTTCTTCACAATTACAAATAGTAGTGGGCTTAATACTGATCCTTGATGCACTCCAACTTTCAAACTTGTCACTGTTCTTGTCATTCATCCTTAATCTTGTAGCTCTTTCTCATACATTGCTGTCACTTCTCTAATCATTCCTCCACTCCTACCTCTTCCAATGCCCATATCACTACTTCACATGGAGCCCTATTGAAAGCCTTCTTTAGATCAACAAACCTCAAAAACAAAGTTGTCCTCTTGTCTCTAGACTTCTCTTGTAACTACCTCTACAATAAACATTTTCCCCCAGTATAAATCCTAACTGCATTTCATTAATCTTCACTTTTTCCTTATCCTCTTCTCTAACACTTTTGAATACATTTATTCCTTGTTCCAATAGCTTAATTGCTTTATATGAGCCAGTCTAGAGCAGTGGTTCCCAAACCATGCACCATTGCACCATGGTGCATCAGTGTGCCATGAAATGTAACTAGATGTGCTGCAAAGGACTGATTAAGTTTCAGATGTGGAAAATACAAACTGAAATTTGTATGAAAGTTTGTATTTGACTATCAATGTGGCGCACAAAGTTTAGTAACAAGATTTGCCAAAAAATAAAAATAACAATCTGTCAACTCTGTTAATGAGAGTTGGTTTATGTGTTTAGTTTATTTTGGCTAATTATGTTAGATATGTTATTAAATTGTGTTTTAAATTTCATAAGAATCTATATTCCATTATAAAAAGTCTAGGTCTTGCTTATTTACCAGATGAAGTTCGCTAGCATATTTTTACTTTTTCAAAAATGCACTGTGCGTAACAATCAGGAACCACTGGTCTAGAGGGATGAGAGTACTGAACTCTCAATCCACTGAAATGTGGTCTTCTTTCACCACCAACCTACAGATCTTACATTCTCTTCACACCCCAACTTCCCACTGTCTACAAACCTTTTCATACCAAATCACCTGAAACTGCTCTTGGTTTTATGATACAAATCTGTTTATTTTATCTAAAAACCTTCCATCATAATTTTATTTAAGAACCTTTGTTATGCTCCAAACATCAACTTAATAATGAGAAAGTTGTATTATTAAATCCCCCAAATCATTAGAAATATGGTGACAAAAGGGTTAACATATCTCCCACAACTCCTTTTAAAGTTGTAATTAACAAAATCTATTAATTTAATATGATTAACAAGTGAATATTTATTGTTTTTATTCAGGAATTACTTCATCAAGGTGAACAACTGGACAATATAGAGAGGAAGACAGAAGGAATGTCTGTAACCTTAACATCATCACAGAAACATATAAATAATATCAAAAGTGTGTTTGGTGGCTTCAAAAACTGGTGGAGTCGTGGCTCAGACAAAGGAACTAGTGAAACAGACTCATCACCTTTACGTAACAGTCAGCTGAAAGAAACAGTTAGCAATGCAGAGAAGCACCCAGCACCAATTGGAGGACGGACTCAACATAAACAAGAACTACATAATATGTATGATGATCCTCCTGTTGATTTAGATAGGAAGTTTTTGGCTGGGAGTCGGATGCCTGAGGTCCAAATATCGGATCAATCACGCCATATAACCAATAGTGAATATGAAGTGAAGATGAATGACAACTTAGGTAGTTATATTCTGTACTGTATATTGTTTACTGTTTGTGTTGTTTACCATTTGTTGTTGTTTACCGTTTCTTGTTGTTTACTGTTTCTTGTTGTTTACCATTTCTTCGTGTTTACCGTTTGTTGCTGTTTACTTTACTGTTTGTCATTTACTGTTCAGTTGTCATTGTTTACTTATTGTTGTGTACTGTTTACTGGTGTTTACTATTTGTCGTTTGTTGTTTATTCTCTCTCTATATATATACTCTGCTTATATGTACTCTATATGTACTGTATATATAGTCTATGTATGTCATCATCATCGTTTTTATCTCTGTTTTTCCACACTTGCATGGGTTGGACAGGTACTTTTCAGTATTGCATCTCTCCACTTGTCATGTTTCTCCATCATCTCTGTGAGTCTCAGCATATTGTGTTCAGCTCTCACAACCTCTGCCCAGGTCTTCCTTGGTCTACCTCTATTGCAGCTTCCATCCACTGGGATTTCATGGCATTTCTTCACCCAGCAATCATCATCCATGTGCATCATATATTGTATATGTGTTGTATATATCTACTGTATTGTATATGTAACTATTATAATATTATATTGTATGTATTATTTCTTACCACTGTAACACTGTTGTTTAATTTGTTAATATCTTTAATTTCAGATTTGATGTCCACTGGTCTGTCTCGACTAAAGGGTTTGGCATCAGAGCTAGGAAATGAAATTGAAGAACAAAACCTTCAGTTGGATCGCATTAACACCAAAGTTGAAGACGTTGATGATCTACTTCAATATCAAGACAAACAGTTACGAAGAATCTTGCGAAAATAGAAAATATACCAATCAAAAATTGCCCAAATATAAGATAATGAACAGATCTTTTGGATAAATTGTTGACTTATTCCAGAAAACAAACCTTTTTGGTATTTTAATTAACACATTTCAGAAGTATAAAATCAGTTTTTGGTTAATTCATGTTTTTTTAATTGAGATGTCAAAATATGAATATTGCAAATTTATTTGTTGCCGTTTTTGTTAAGTACTTTCTTAGTTCATTCCTACTCTCTCTCTGCCTCATCCCCATGACTGGCGCTACCATTAAGGTCAACTAGGCAACCACATAGGGTACAAACCTCAGAGATGCATTACTGAACTTTAAAGGATCACAGTTTTATATAAATTTGTATAATCAAATTAGATATATAGTCTTCTGTGATCAATAAATAAAATGCCAAACATATTTGTCTGTGGAATATTCAACCTTGTACACACAAATTCATGAGCTGGCACCCAGTTGATCAAACGACTGAATGCTCAGTATCGAAACTAACGGAGAACTCACCATAATGATATATAATTTAGTATTGTTGAACTGTATGATACTCAATGGAATATCCATATTAAGACTTTTAGTTTTTTTTTATGTTTTTTGTCTGTTTTTTATTTTAATTTTATTTTTTTGTTTTAATTGTTGATTATTTCATTATCTCAATTAGATAACATTTACAGACAGTTGACAGGTAGATACTGATGGATAGAGTGACATTTACAGACAATTGACAGGTAGATGTTGATGGATAGAGTGACATTTATAGACAGTTGTCAGGTAGATACAGATGGACAGTGACATTTACACAAACAGTTCTTAGTGGATTTAAATTTGACTCTTATGTTTTTGTTTTCTGTTTCCCACTATGTGTTCTGAGTTAAAATCCCACAGTTGCTGACTTGTGTAGTAGATTTAACCCCTTTCATAGCTACCTGGCCAAAACCAGCTCTGGTTCTATGAAACAAAACCACACATTTTAAACAGTTCCTCTTTAAATAACTCTTCCAATACAATTTTATAGAAGAAATATATGTTAGGTTACTTGCTTAATAATGAAATAATTAATAATTTTAGTAAATCTCTCAAAATTCTTTTCATTATTTGATTGAAATAGAATATATTTCATTAGAAATACAGTCACAGAAGGATAACACCATTGCTGGCCCTTAGGTGCCTTTAGCAGAATCCATTCTATTGCACACATTTTGAGCCAGTTCTCCAGATTGAGAACATCTTCCTTTCTCCCTCCCACAAGTATACAAGATTCTGAAAAGAGTCATGACTACTGCCTTTCATCCCTTCACTAAACAGTAGTTTAAAGCTGGATTCAGGTAATTTGGTATGAAAAGGGTTAAGATGAATGGCTCATTGCTGGAAATGAATTCAGGATGTTGTTATGTAAATATGTCTTTGACATCTGTAAATACATAGAACTTTAACTGTATACAAGTTCAAGTGTTTCTATTATAAACTATATACTAATGGGTCATCTAACTATTATTAACTATACAAATGGTGGTCTAACTATTATTAACTATACAAATGATGGTCTAATTATTATTAACTATATATAAACAGTGGTCTAATTATTATTAACTATATATAAACAGTGGTCTAATTATTATTAACTATATATAAACAGTGGTCTAATTATTATTAACTATATATAAACAGTGGTCTAATTATTGTTAACTATATACAAATGGTCTTATTACTATAAATTGCATACAAATGTTCCAATTATTATATATGCTAACATGGGAAAATGGACGTTAAACGATGATGATGATACACACACACATGCACATACAAATGTACATACATACACACTCATATCTGTCCTCCCAATTTCGAATGCAATCACCCTCTCATAAGTGCCACTTCTCTCTACAATTCCTAAACCCAAAGTAGGTGTTATTCTTTGTTACAAATGAGGCAATGCTAGTTAGTTTCATTTACCAGAACAATGTCAGGTTTTAAAAAAAATATTCCTGCATGTTTATACATGTGGCTCTTGAGAACATCTAATAAGAGACAAACTTATCCACCCATATGACACGTATATTGAATAGTGGCACTAGGTGGAACAGCTTGCTCTCCTTTTCGAACAGAGTGCCTGTATGCAGCATATCAAGCAGAATTTCTTTTAAAATCTCTGATGTCCTACATCTATGTTCTTTCTCTTTCTGTCCCTCCAATTTCACCTATCCCTTGTTAAACATTTCCAATTATCCAGAGAGGGGCCTGGAACTTTCTTAGGCAAGATTTTAAGCAGTCATTTTACTCGAGTTCCTATATCTATGCTCTAACTCTCTCTCTTCCCCTATCCTCCCATAGCTATGCTCTTTCTCTCTCCAACTACACCTATCTTTCTATAGCTGTGCCCTCCTCCCACCAAAAAAACTTCCCCTATCCACTGCAAGACAATCCCAATCCTCCAGAGAAGAAACTGGGATTTTCTTAGACAGAATTTTAAGCAGTCATTTTATCTAAGCTTTGTTTAGATTCATTTTGTCTGTCATCCTGTAGTTCTCCTTAGAACATTTGCTTTGGGAAATTTGAATCGTTCATACAAATGAGATGACCTGACTAATACAGCATATATATATATAATAGGGGTGTATATAAACATTGTATATGCACAACACTATCTTAGTGCTACTGCCTATATACAGGATGGGCTGTAAGTCATGCACCAAAGCATTAAAAAACAATTTAGTATACATGTACATTGTATTACATTAATAACAAAAATTATATTAAAATAACAAAAGTATTATTAAAATAACAAAAGTATTATTGTTTATAAATGCTCGCCATTGTACTTCTCAGCAATGGATCGATTCGTAACACCATCACAACAACACAAGTTCAACTCGTTCGTCAATTGTTGAAAGCATAATAAATCTACAACACAAAAAGACGATTGTAATTAAATTAAATGTAAGTGATAATTCAGTTCTTTGTTAATACAGTTAATATGTCAAGACATTTAATGCTTTGGTGTGTGACTTAAGGTCCACGTTGTATATACATACATATTTATATATATTAGTGTTGTCTAACAGAAGTGAAGAACCAACTCATTTTAATGCAATAAAGTTAGAAATGTTTTATAATTTAACTGTTGTTTTCTGGTTAGTTTGATTAATGGAATAAATTAAATATGATGGTGCCTGGTTTAGTTGTTAGGGATTTGGACTCATGATCGTGGAGTCATAAGTTCAATTCCGAGTAGCACATTGCAACCTTGAGCAAGACACTTTATTTCATGTTGCTTCAGTCCATTCAGCTGCCAAAAATGAGTTGTACTTGTAATTCAAAAGGCCAGTCTTGTAACATACACTGTCATGCTGAATCTCCCTGGGAACTATGTTAAGAGTGCATGTGTCTGTGGAATGCTTTGCCACACGGACATTAATTTAATAAGCAAGCCGCGCCGTTGATTGAAGAACTGGGTCACACATCAGAACCAACACAGGTCCAACACAAATTATATATTCTTATTGTTCTAATGTGAGAAGTTTATTTTATAAAGACAAAAAATCCAAAGTGAAGATCCCTGGTTCAAACCAGGGTTTTAGCATCCAATGGCTGATTCTGCTTCATATACGTGCAGACAATGGCTGTGTGGTTAAGAAGTTCATTTGGCAACTATGTGGTTTTAGGTTCAGTACCACTGCATAGCACCTTGGTCAAGTATCTTCTATAACTTTGGTGTCTGCTATTATAAATTGTGAGTGAAATTTAGTAGCCAGAAAATCTGTAGAATCCCATTATTGGTTGTTTTGGTGCCACAATAAAAAGCACCCAGTTCACATAAATGTAGTTGGTATTAGGAAGGACATCCAGGTGTAGAAACCAAGCCAGAAACAGCTCTGTAGGAGCAAGACATGGTCATCTGATCTGACTTGTCTCACATCAGGACAACCCATGCTAGTGTGGAAAATGGACATTAAATGATGACGCATATATGTGTTTGCCTGTTTCCATTTACTGTTTGTTGTTTCCTAACTTAGTGATTCAACAAAAAGACAGATAAAAATAATACCTGACTTGAGAAAAAATAAGTACTGGGGTTGATATGATTGACTCCCTTCAATGCAGTATCCCTGCATATCAAAAATAAATGACTGAAACCTAGTAAAAAAAAAATAAAAAAATGACTGAAACCAATAAAACAATTAGTGTAGTTTCTAATGTGTTTATGGATAATTAAATAATTTCTTATAATAATTTTACCCTATCCATGTGCGTTTTATGAGGCAACTAAAAGAGCAACCACTCATAAAACATTGCCTCAACCCATGATGAGGCTCACATTGCTAAGCTCTGATTTAGGAAAGGAAATAGCCCTAAAATGCTTGTTGTATGTCTGTACTAATTTGTAAACTGTGTTGTTGGCTTAATGTTTGAAATTTCTCAATGAAAGGAAAGATTTTAGCCTTTTGGTATATTATATTGTCCTCTAGCAGTCTCCATCTTTTTATATGCCTGTGAGACACGGATGTTGACAGCAGAATTACAGAGGAAAATACTGATATTCGAAATGAGATGCTACAGAAGAATCATGGGCATCACCTACACAAAACACATAAAGAAAGCATTCACATGGCAATCAAGTAACGTGGGCAACTATGAATACCTGCTAACCACTGTAAAGCAAAGATAAAAGAGGCGGTATTGTCATGTGACAAAGTCTGATGGATTGAGTGATAAATTTAATCTATTACCTAGCCCTTGGATATTTTTATCAGTGCCCACTCTGTTTCCAACATTCAGGCTAGATCTCTGGCTTAAGGACACCTTCCTCCCATCAGTTTCCCTGACAAGAAAATAGTTAATGGACACTGCTCTTCCTTCTTTGGCTAAAACAGAAATAATTACACCCACTTCTCGTTTAACAGCTGCTCACAAGACTGTAAATCTCTAGTGCAAACATATTTATGTTAGGTACTTTTTAATTTCTTTTATGTCATTTTTTGTTACATATCTTTTATCTTTATGCAGCAAATACTTTTTTTATGTTTGTGTTTGGCAAAATAAAACAAATTTACAGTTACTAAAATAGTGTTTTCATTAGATCTTTACAAATATCTTTATTTAAATTGATTTAATATAAAAGTAACACTTGGTAACATATCATTCTGTCATGGAATCTTTATCACCTGTTGAGTGCCATTAAAACAGTATCTAAGGATATTTTATGGCCAAGTCAGTGAAACAGAACCTAGTCGTTAAATGAGAAATTTGTTTACTGACCAATTCACTTTAAGACCATATCTGTTGAACATAAACTGGTTGTTAAGTGAGGGGGTTTGCTTACTAAACAATTTACTTAACGACTAGGAACTTTAAAGTAAGGAGTGGCGTACATAAAATGAAACAAAAAAATATCTACTAAGGAGTGTAGAAATACAATAGAAGTGCCTCCTTGTAAAAAGGAAAACAGCTATTGTTCAGCTCTCGTACTTTGTTATATGACTCAATTGGTAATTTAATATAATTCAGAATGTATAGCTAGGATATTTGTTGTTTATATAAATACTAAATGGGGTGGACTTAGTTGCTTTCGACGATGAATTCACCTGTTATTTGATCAACAACAATGACTTGATAAAAAATATACTTTACCATACTTGTTGAAAATAGTGGAGAGTGAATGACCAAATAATTTTCTACTTTTGGCACAAGGCCAGCAATTAACCAGTGCATTACTGGTACTTTATTTTATCGACCCCATAAGGATGAAAGGCAAAGTTAACCTCGGCGGGATTTGAACTCAGATCATAAAGGAGCGTAACTCTATGATGCAAAGCATGGCGTCCAACCTTCTACCGATACTACCGGTACGGTAGTCATGAGATCGAAATATGCCTGGAGTTATCTCTCGCTTTTGTCAACAGAATCAGAACAATATCAATCAATGGTTATTTATATCGTTCTCTCCTCAACCTGTAAAACTATTTCCCCTTAATACTTAATGTATTTCTCTTTTAATCGTTATTTCCGCTCAGAGCATAGTACGAAACATCAGAAATATATTTCCTCCTTTTACAAAAGTAAACTAATTTTTATTATCACATAACAAATATGTAAGATTAAATAGGAGTACATACTTATAATGAATTAATTGCTGCTAGGAACCTTATAAATATAATACACAAAAACATAATCAACGTGAACAAAAACCCAAAACCCATCAATTCAACACTAAGTGCGTCATTCGATCACACCCCACAAGGGTAATCGGAAGTTTTTTAGGTAAGCCAACACGTTCGTAGCATTACCGGGGGTGATGGCAAGGCTAAGGCACTGAAACAACCCAAGTACCCTCTTAGGTTTCACCTGAGACCTCGGTAAGGCGAGCTGCTAACTATGACAAGAACTTCATTGTCAGCGGCCCAGCTCCCACTTCTGATCTGGTCTCTCCATCTACCATTGGGGTGTTCTTAGTTTCTCTTTCCAGGTAATCAAACCCTCCATGCAGATTTTAGAAAGACTATGTTTAATGTAGGTAGCATCAAAACACGAACAGTAACTTTAATTATTGTTTCGCTGCATCAGCCACTCAACCTCACGGGGCTTCTTCCTCAGGCGGGATGCACTCCTCCCGATTTAAGGGAAGAAAACGGCAATTCAGGGACCAAGGACCCACGAGGTCTCGACAGCGACCGACACGAAAAGGAAGCAGTCAGTCAAGTCCCGGTATTTTGGCTATCTTCTCCTTCGGATTACGGGTGGCGGAGCCCGGTTTTCTGGTCGAAACGATAAGTTTAGAGAACGTGACACCCCATATTAGAGATTTACCTCTCTCGAACGGGAAGAGGGTTACCCTCTCTGAGTCCGAGGCTAGGCCGGTAGGTTCCAGTTGTGAATGGAAACTGGCCGTCTCTGAAGAGGTCGTTCAAAGCGGAGTGTCAAGGTAAAAATAATAAACCTAGAGAGTTAAAGTGTAAGGGAGGTTACTCTAAACGTTTGTATACAAAACGGTTGCACCAGGCCGTTGTTTTCACAACTGTAAATATTGACCATGAGTGTCTTTAAAATACTAAAAACAATCACCTCATCATTGAAATAATTGTATAAAAACACACAAAATCAATGAAATAAATTCAAAATGCCAATCGAAGCAGTCCTGGATGATGTTTACTATAAATTCACTGAAGTTGGTGAGTTATATATTATGTTAAACACGTGTTTTCACCTTATTGGGAATGAAACTAAAATCCTTTGGAGTAATTCAAGTCCTCTATTTAAATCACCACTGATTTTGGCTTTCTTTCATTATAAGTATAACAGAAATTCGACAATCCCCGTTAATCGCTGTATATAATAAAAATGAACGGTGCCTGATTAATCTGTATTTGTAAATGATTTATTAGTAAAAGAAAAGGAAATATTTCTCATTGCTGAATCATATACGCCAATTGCTAGAGATTGTCAAATTTCTTTGATACTTAAAAGAGACTTAAAACGAAAGAGTGTCTCGATATTCTTGTTCGTTTTAAAAATGTATTCATATCACAATTTTAATATGACGCTATTAGGAAGAGAAAATGTATAATTGAGGTCCACGTGAGACTGTGTCCAAAACTCGTGGCAATGGAGACGTTCGAGGGAGCTGATCCACTGACAACCATGTTTTTGTCATTGTAGGTGGTTGGACTTACTGAGGTATCAGCTGGTACACCTGGTGAAGGTGCTTTGCTATTCCAGTGTCTTGGCCTCATTATCACCCATCCTTTCTAAAATATTAGTTGATGCATATCATGAGGGTGCTAGGCTATTCTAGTGTCTCAGCCACGCTATCACCCGTCCTTTCTGAAATAGCAAGTGATGCTGATGATGGTATGTCGCTATACTAGTGTTTTGGGCTTGCTATCAGCCGTGGGTGTCTTTGCTTGCCTCAAAATGTTTTAGGGTGTAATTGAGTGTATATGTCTTCTTCCGTGTTTTCCTTTTCTTTTTCGTTGATTAATTTCTATTGATTTGTTTCTTTTGTAAATCATATTCATTATATAAATTGTGTTATATATAAATTATATTCATTATAGTTTGTATATATATTGAAGAGCGATGGGTTGGCAGTATCTGTAGAACGTCGGGCAACATGCTCTGCTGCGTATAGTTACGGCCCTTTACATCTTGAGTTCAAATCCCACCGAGGTTAGCTTTGTCTTTCATCCTTACAGGGTCGATAAAATATAGTACCGGTAACACACTGGGGTCGATTTAATCGATTTCCCTCCCCCAAAATTGTTGAAATATAAGAAAAGACACATACACTGAATTACACGTTACAATAAATGGTCTTTCTTTCTAATATTTTTAGGCAAGCCAAGACACTCACAGCATTAGTGCAGGTGAAAGCTTGGCTGAGACACTGGAATAGTCAAAGACTCTCACCAGTATCACCTGATATTTCAGTAATACCAAGTGATAGTGATACAAAGACACTGAAGTAGCTAAGCACGTTCACAAGGAACATTACCTGATACTTAAGTAAGGTAGAGTGATATCATGGCTGAAGTGCTTGAACAACGAAACACCTTTACAAGGAGCATCACCTGATATTTTAGTAAAACCGAGTGATAGCAAGGCTCAGATGCTGGAAAGGCCAAGCACCTTAACTAGCATACTCTGATACTTCAGTTAGGACGGTTGATTGCGGGGCTAAGGCATTGGAATAGTTAAGGACCTTCATGAGCATAATCTGATAATTCAGTAAGGGGCGGGTAATATGTGTGTGTGTAGGGAGGGGGGTGAACAACTGAAATAGCCAAGCACCCTCACAATGAACATCACCTAATACTTCAGTAAGGTAACCCAGCTATCCTAAAAAAAATGTCAGATAACCCAGCTAAAGTTACCTCCCATATCTGTGTGTGTGTGTGTATGTGTGTTAATTTTGTTTAATTGTAATCATACATTCTGTTTATAATATACTAAGATTACTGTATATATGAACAATTACACAAACTGGGAAATGTGCATTTTGGTAAATCAATGGTTTGCATAAAAGAACCCCTATAGTTGCTGTTGATTACTGACATATAAAAGTGATTAAAGATAAGAACTCTAAATTATAATTACATAAATGTTCAGCACCATCGCATCATCATCATCAACGTTTAACATCTATTTGCATGAGTTAGACGGGTCGTCCACGTTATGATACAAGTCTGTTGAGTTAGCCGCGCCGTACCTTGCACAAACGGAACTCTATTTTGGCTGGGATTTTTACAGCTGATTGCCCTTCCCAACACCAACCATGTTTACAGTGTGGAACTGGATGGCACCGTTATGAGCAAAGTCTGGTCAATTGGCTGTGCCATACCTTACTCAAACAGAACTATATATATATATATATATTAAGGCCTGTTTTTAATGATGGAGAAGTGTAAAAATATACCTATATATCATTGCGTATGTATAGATATTGATTATGCGAATTTTCACCTAACATTATTTGAATATGCAACTCTTTGAAACATGTGTAAGGGATTAAAAATGATTTAAAAGTTAATTTTTACATCTATATATTTGATTATATATATAGGTCAGAAAGGCATGGGGGCGGAATGGTTACTATAGCAACCCTCCGCATGCACATACATTTTTCCAACACATAGGATCAGTTACAGAAGAAAACTCAAATCATTCATTTGTTTTATCTTGGACTGTTTCAGCTTTGCACCTGTACATATTACATATAAGATTTAATGTATGAGTAATTTTGGAGAAAAACTATTTTACAGGGATTTATGTAGGGTTAGAACGCAAGACCTTGTGATTGGAAAGCAGGAGGACTATGATAAGAAATGCAGTATGTGTGTCCAGTCGGTTGACCTTGTCTTGCTCATATGGGAACTGATTCTGGCTTGATTTCTACAGCTGGATGCCCTTTCTAACACCACCTCATTTACAGTGAGTGCTGGGTGCTTTTTTTCCGTGGCGCCTACACGTCCACTTTACAGTGTGGGCTGAGTGCTACTTTGCAGTGGGAGGGGGTGGGGGCATATTGTCTATATGCTTCAGCTTCGGCTTGTACCCGTGGGGGGGTCGGGTCTTCTGTATTACTGCGTGATGCCAGAGGTCACGGTTGTGTGTCATTGCCTTTGAGAGGTGTAATTGGGTAAGGTTGGCTTTTATAACCTCATCCCATGTCTTCTTGGGTCTCCCCACTCCACGGCTTCCATCGACCTCTAGTGCTCTGCACCTTTTTATGCAGCAGTCATCCTTCATACGCATCACATGTCCATACCAACACAACCTCCTCTCCTGCACACAGCATTTGACTTCTTTTATGTTCAGTCTCTCTCTCAATTCGTTTATGCTTTGCCGTTCGCATATATTACTATTACACATCCATCGGAGCATGCAAGCTTTGTTTCTTTCTAATCTATGCAAGCCTTCTACAGACAGTGCCCAGGTCTCACTACCATCTAACATTGCTGTTTGTATACATGCATCATACAGCCAGCCTTTCATTTAGAGGGAAAAACCTTTTGAAGCTAGCACTGGCAGTAACTCCTTGAACTTCTTCCATCCTGTTCTTACCCTAGTTATTGTACTTTCTAAACACCCACCTCCGCTGCTAATTCGGTCACCTAGGGAGCAGAAGCTGTCTACTGTTTCTACAGAGCCCTCCCAGAGTTTGGTGGTGCTTGTTTCCTGTGGTCATTTGCTGCTTGCTGTCCCAATGCAGCTGTTACATGTGAAGCCTATCGGTAGAGGGTCGGACGCCATGCTTTCCAGCATAGTTATGTCCCTTTACGATCTGAGTTCAAATCCCACCGAGGTTGACTTTGCCTTTCATCCTTACGGGGTTGATAAAATAAAGTACCAGTAATGCACTGAGTAATTGCTGGCCTTGTGCCTAAAGTAGAAACAATTATTAGTTAAGCTTCCTGAGATCCCACTACATCTCTTGTGTACCCATTGTTTGCATTTGGAGCAGAGGATGGAGTTCCTACCTACACCTTTCCTACATACTGAGCAAGGCCATTTCCCTGAGGGGATCTGGGTTATGAGGACCTTAGTCTTTGTCAGGTTGACTTTGAGACCCTTTCTTTCTAGTCCCTGCTTCCATGTTTCGAATTTCTTTTCTAGTTCTACCATAGATTCAGCTATAAGTGCGAGGTCATCCACATACAGGAGTTTCCATGGGCATCCGGTCTTAAACTCCTCCGTTATTTCCTACAAAACTATAATGAACAGGAGCGGGCTAAGAACAGAGCCCTGGTGGACACCGACCTCTATGCTAAATTCTTCGCTATAGCCATTGCTAACCCTAACTTTGCTGACTGCTCCCCTATACATGGCTTGTACAGCTTTCACAAGCCATTCATCTACTCTTAGTTTTCTAAGAGCACACCAGATTATTGCACTAGGCACTCTGTCGAAGGCTTTTTCCAGATCGACAAATGCCAGATAGAGAGGCTTACTTTTAGCTAGGTACTTTTCCTGTAACTGCATCACAAGGAAGAGGGCATCAGTGGTGCATTTTCCTAGCACAAACCCAAATTGCATCTCATCTAGTTTTACCCGGTCCCTAATCAACTGTGCTATAACTCTTTCTGTTACTTTCATGACCTGGTCCATCAGCTTTATACCTCTATAGTTTCCTCTATCTAATGCATCACCTTTACCCTTGTAGCAGTTGACAATGATGCTGCTGCACCAATCCTTTGGTATGACACCTTCTAGTGTTACCTGGTTAACAATACGTGTGGTTATGGTGTGACCTACCAACCCACATGCCTTCAGCATCTCGGCAGCTATACCCGATGGACTGGTTGCTTTCCCCGTCTTCATATCTTTGATTGCCTTATACTTACTACACTGCTGCTGACTTGTACTGCTGGCCCCTCTATAGGGTCCACTTGGGGTAGAGTCTCTTTTTCCCATGCATTCTCTTCATTTAGTAATCTTTCATAATGGCTCTTCCACGCATCTTTCTTCTCAGCACTTGTGAGGGCAAGCTCACCTTTATCATTCTGGATACACTTCTCTCCAATGACATCACAATTCTCTCTGACACACTGCTTCACAATCTTGAACACTTCCTGTTTCTGGTCCTCATGTTGCAAAACATGCTTGAATTTTCTATCCTCTGCTTCCCTTCTAGCTAAGTATACTTGTCGCCTAGCTTCCCTCCTGCTCTTCCTTTCATTGTGCTTACATTGATGGTTCAAACTCGGAATTATGGTCATTTGCCAACATTTGTGGGAAAGGGTGAATTTTTGCAGTCGTGTGTGTATGCTTCTTGTTTCTGAATTGAAGCTTCGCATGGGAGCTTGGTAACTCGCGGATTCATATTCATTTATTAATTCAGGGTTGCTCCATTTATCCTCAGCTCATCCATACATAACAGTAAAAGAATTCAGGTCTAGAAGGACAGTAGTAGTAATAATGGCAGGATTTGTTGTGGCTGGTAAGGGTAGAAGAAAAGCAGCAGTAATGGCAGAGTTTGTTGGGGTTGGTAATGGGTGGGGGACATGTTGCTGAGGTTTGATTGGTCAAATAGACTATAGTGGTGTGAGGGAGTGGGCAGGAGGGAAATTGTGAGATAGGTAGCCATCATGGCTTATAACATCCCAGGAGATTTGGGTGAAATAATCAGATACAAATACGCGTATTAGACAAGGTGAATATGCGAGGATTTCGAAGGTGTTCATCTAGCCTCGTAAACCTCGAAAAAGAGAGAGGTAGGGAGGTAATGGCTAAGGGATAGATGACTTTCATATAGGTAGCCATCATATATATGTATATATATATAATATGTATATCATCAACATCCGTTTGTGTTCCGTGTGAGCATGGGTTAGACAGGTTGTCACAGTCCAAGAGAAGGCACGGTCAGATAACCATGTTTTTCTCATACATTCCATATCTTATGCATTGTTTCTACAGCTGGATACCCTTCTCAATACCAATTACTTTACAGAGTGTACGGGGTGCATTTTATCATGGCACCAGCACTACCACTTACAGAGTGTACTTGGAGTATTTTATCATACCTTCAGCTCTTCCATTGTACATTTGATTCCCAGCTAATTATATAATACCATTTTTTCAGTGGACGCTGTAGTCTGCAGAATTTTGGATAAAAAACAAACTTGTCATATTCTACAGTTAAGTATTGTTTCATGTTTTTATTTTTGTTAAAAATATTTTTTTGTGACATCTTAAGATGAAAGTTTAAATTCAGTAAGTATTTATATCATGGAAGCACAGTTGTTCATGTCTAGTAAGTAACTTGATCCAAAACTCTATGTTGAAACTAAAGCAATTACATTGTGGAAGAGTCATTTTAGCCACGGTTGTACTTGTCTGATGAGTACCTTGTTCTGAAATTGTGTTGAAACTGAAGCAAATATACTGTAGAAGAGTCATTTTAGCCATTCAGAAATACACAAAAACTGTCAACTTCACTTTACAGTTATCATCTATTTCTTAGTGTCAAAATTTTCATTGCGCTGTTTGTGACTTGGTGTCAGACACTATTCCATTGCAACTCAGGGTTAAAATTGGCTTGTGTAAAATGTAATCTTTATTTACTTGGATACGTAGTAAATTTTTGAGACTTATTTGAGGAAACAAATAACATCTCTGACAGAGAAATACAGTATTTATATTTCATTTTATTCATCCATCTTAAAATGAACTAATTTTTCTTATCCCTCCTAAGGATTCTCCAATCTTCCCATCCTTTGGATAGTCTTCAACACCTCAAGAGAGTAAAATGTTGTAAAACACAAGGTAGGAATTACTATATTTCTCTTCAATTATTTGTCTGTCATCACTGTCATTGTCATCATCATCATCACCAAAACCACCACCACCACTACCACCATCACCACCACCACCATCAACACAATTTCTAACACCACCAGCACCAACAACACCACCACTTACAAATTCATTATCATTTTACATCCATTTTCCATGATTATATGGTTTGAACAGGTCGTTATGGACAAACTCATACTTAGTTGAAGTAAGTGTTCTCCCATACAGGCTGGTGGTTATATCATGCTTACATGTGTTCCAGTTTTGGCATGGTTTCTACAGCTGGATGCCCTTCCTATCACCAACCACTTTTCAGAATATACATTTTATCATAGTATCAACGTTAGAGAGGTTGTCATATTCTTGATACAAGTGAAGAGTCCTCTCAGCTCTTTGTTAGGCAAGGTTTCTATGGCTGGATGTACTTCCTAACACCAACTGCTTTACAGAATGTACTGAGTACATTTTATCATGCCACCAGCTCTAGGGAGGTTTTCATGTCCTTAATGCAATTCAATAGTTTTCTCAACTTCTTATTTGATATGTTTTCTATGGCTGGATGTCCTTCCTAAATTTATCTTAATAAAATCTTTTCTGTTTGTTTGTAGGTTCAGAATTGCAGGTCATTATATGTATTAAGTCACAGTTGCCAACAGAAATAATGAAACAACGCCTAACACTTGAAGATTTGTTTGGAAATGATTCAACATCAGAACTATGTTGTCTTCTTAGCAAACCTTGTATAGTTCAAATTCCTCTTTCAGCTCCCCTCACCAGAAAACAGTTTGAAGAAGCTTCACAATATTGGCCTGTTAATTTCCATGAAGATAAAAGGTGAGCTAGTGACTTCTTAGTTTAATCCTTTCCTGGCCATATTTCTAATGAAATACACTCTATTTCTATGAATTAATTATTAATACCACAGAAAATATCTAAAAACGAGTTTGTTATTTCAAATGTTTACTAGTGGACAGATCTTTGTGAAAATTTGTAATTTTAAAGACATCAATTTATATTGTGATGCAGCCATTATGTTGTTTTGTATTTTTCAAGAATGTCTTGCTAATGGGGTTTTATGTGGTACAAGATGATTGAGGAATTTTGAGAGATTTACTAAAATTATTAGCTATTTCATTAAAAAGATAGTAACTTAATATATGATTCTTATATAAATATATAATTTGGAAGATTTAAATTTAAATAGGTTCCCTTTAAAATTGGTGGTTTTGTTTCATAGAACCAGAGCTGATTTTGGCTGGATTGAGGTTAACCTTTTGATATCAAACTACTTCAAACTGCCCCTGGTTCTAATGCTATTAAACATTATATTAAAATGTTTATATTTATCTAAAACTGTTCATCGTAATTCTATGTAAGAACCTTTGTAGCTAACAGCAGTAGCAACTACAGGGGAATAAAACTAATGGACCAAGTTATGAAAATGACAGAAAGAATTTTAGCACAAGTAATTAGGGAAAGAGTCAAATTAGATGAAATGTAGTTCGTTTTTGTGCCTGGGAGCAGTACTACTGATGTCCTCTTCTTAGTAAGACAACTACAAGAGAAGATCTTAGCTAAGAGTAAGCCTCCATATCTAGTTTTTGTTAATCGGAAACAAGGCGGAGAAGAATGGCTTGTAAAAGCAGTGAAAGCCAAGTACGGAGGAGCGGTCAGTAAACTATGAGTAGAAAGTGAGTTTAGTGAGGAATTCAGGATACAGGTAGGAGTGCACCAAGGCACAGTTCTCAATTCATTTCTGTTTATTATAGTCCTCCAGGCCATGACAGGTTGCTTATGGGAACTTCTGTATGTGGAAAAACTAGAGAATAAATTCTGATTGTGAAAACAGAACTTAGAATCAAAGGACTGAGAGTAAATTTAGCAAAATATTAAAATATTAATAAGTAGGAAAGAAACTCTATATGATGTACACAATGTAAATCTTGGGTACACAAGAGGAATAGTGGGGTAGCAGGTAGATTAACAGAAAAGGAAGACTTTGTATGTAATACATTTCCAGGGAAAATTCATAGTAAAAGTGCCATTGAGACAAACCTTTTCCAATACCATGTAGATTTCATAGAAGTGGTTGATAAATTCTGTTACCTAGGTGATGTGAGTAGCAGAAGATGAAGGTGTTTTTAGAGCACTGTAGCTAGAATAAGAATAGGGTGGAAAAAGTTTAGTGAGCTACTACCCCTTTTGAAAACAAAAGGTTTCTCCCTACGAATGAAAGGTTGACTGTATGATGCCTGTGTGTCGTGTGATACTGCATGATAGTGAGACATGGGCAATGAATGCAGAGGATATGTAAAAACTGGAGAGAAATGAAACGTGCATGTTATGATGGATGTGCAATGTTAATGCACATGTACGGCAAAGCACAGATGAACTGAGAGAGAAACTATGGATACAAAGAATCAGATGTAGTGTGCAGGAGAGAAGAGTGTGCTGGTATGGACATATGATGTGCATAGATGATGATTACTAGGTGAAGAAGTGCTATGAAATCCCGGTGAAAAGAAACTGCATTAGAGGAAGACCTGGGCAGAAGTGGTGAGAGCTGATCTCAAATTGCTGAAACTAACAGAAGAGATGGCAAAGTATTGCAATGTGTGAAGAGATGCTGTACTGAGAAAAACCTGTTCATCCCATGCAAACATGGAAAAGCAGACATAAAATGATGATAATGATGATACACACATCAACGGTGAATTGGCAGAGTCATTAGAATGTTGGATAGAGGTCAACTTTGCCTTTCATCCATTCAAGGTCAATAAAATAAAGTACCAGTTTAGTACTGGGGTCAATTCTTCCTCTATATCTCTTTCTCACTTCCTTTCTCTCACTTTCTATCCTTTTCTGGAAGAAATTATGCTATATTCAAACCTGGAGAGGAGATGGGCTCCACCAGGTTTTTTAAAATGTCCATATGGCATCCCTATGACTCCCCCGGGAGATTATGGATGCTTACAATGATACACACACACATATATATATATCATCATCGTCATCATTTAACATCTATTTTCTCTACTAACAAAGATTGAATGGGTCTACGTAGACCAAGTCAGTATTAAAGTGAGACTAGTGACACCCCAGACAGGCCAGTTGTCTGCTTCACAATTATGTGCAGTCTTACATTCTATCAAGTGCACAGAGGAGGTTATCATGTTTTTGACACAACTGAAGGGTCCTCCCAACCCTTTGTTTGGCAGTCTTTCTACGGCTGGATGCCCTTATGTTTCTGCAATTTCCATCTATCAAATTCTACTCACAAGGCATTGGTCGATACAAACTATAGTAGAAGACACTTTTCCAAAGTGGTTTCAAAATGAACTCTTTAACTACACTGATAAACAATGATAATTTTATTTACATAAGATAATGATATTTATTTGCTGAGCTGTGTCAACAACAATGTATAATGTCCTTATTTTTATCTGTCCTATATCCTTTAGAAGTTTCTAAGTGCTTTTTTTAACAATTCTTTTGTCAACAAACGAACTAGCAGTGAATTAGCAGAGTCATTAGAGCCTCAGTTTCAATAATTTATTATTCACTGTGGCACTCTGCACTCTGAGTTCAAATCCTGTCGAGGTCAACTTTGACTTTTATCTTTCAGGGTTGATAAATAAAGTATCAGACCAAGGGGTGGTGTATTGGTGGAATTGTTAAAGAGTTGGACGAGATTCTTTGTGGTATCTAATCTGACTCAGTGTGTTCTGAGTTCAATTCCTGACTCCTGTCACCAGAAAAGTAGTGATGCTTCTGCCAAGAATTGTGACCAACACATAGTGTCAGCAATGGATAGAGCTTTGGAAACATGAATTCCTAGGTTTGATCTGATTATTGGCATCTTTCTTCTGCCAAGAGTTTATAACCAATAGTATCAGTAATGCAAAGACCAGTGGAAATATGACTTCCATTTATTTTCCTTTGTCAACAAATATCATATCAACATCTGATATATATCAAAGAACTTAAAATATTAAAACAAAAATGTTGATTTAAAAAGCTACAACGTCTATATATCACAGAACTTGATGTAACCTCTACATCTCACATATTTGAAATTACACTCTGACATTTTATGGTGGTGATGGTGGGGGTGGGCGTAGTAGTGGTGATTATGGGGTGGGGGTGGGGGATAGTAGTGTGGGGGGGGGGGGGGGTATGTGATGGTGGTGGTGACAGTGGTTGCCATCTCTAAAATAACATTTGTAATCTTATTTACACGTTAGGAATACTTGAGTTGAGTAGTTAGAAATACTTAAGTTGTTGTTTGTTGATAAGATAAGTCAGTCACATCAATTGACCAGGAGAAATAGCTGAGATAAACGATAGTTTGTTCAATTTGATTTAAAATAAGTACACCGTATCTCTGAGTATCATAATAAGCTTGTCATATAAGCCACAAGGCTAACCTCTACATTAGCAGAAACCACTTCATCTGGTGTTGTATTATTTAATATATTTCAACTATTTTGTTCATTATCATTTAATATTATGAAGTGGTTGTTTTGGTGCCACAACAAAAAGTGCCCAGTCCACACTGTAAAGTGGTTGTGTAGGTGACACAAAAAAATGTACCCAGCATGGACCACTGTAAAGTGGTCGTTTGGGTGCCATGATAAAAAGCACCCAGTCCACACTGTAAATGGAGTTGGCATTAAGAAGAGCATCTAGCCATAGAAACCTAACCAGAAACAATTCTGTATGAGCAAGGCACAGTCACTTGACCTGATTTGCCTCAAATGGGACAACCCGTCTACCCCATGCTAGCGAGGAAAATAGATATTAACTGATAATGATGTATATCTAGTTTAGAATAGGTACACCGTATCACTGAGTGTTGTAACAACCTTTTCAAAGGGCTTGTAAGGTTAACTCATGTTTTAGCAAAGAAAATGGTTGTAATACACTTGTGATAAAAATACATTTGGTACATTCTGTGAAGTGGTAGAGCTGGTGCTACAATAAAATGCACCCAGTACATCTTGTAAATTTGTAGTGCTAGTGCCATAAGAAAATACTCCCAGTACACTCTGTAAAGTGATAGCGCTGGGCGTCCTGATAAAATACACCCAGTACACTCTATAAAGTGGTAGTGCTGGTGATGTGATAGAATACACCCAGTATATTCTGTAAAGCGGTGGTGCTAGTGCCATAATAAAATACACCCAATATACTCAGCAAAGAGAGTGGTGTTAGAAAAAGCATCTAGCCATAGAAACTATGCCAAAATATGGAACATAGGAGCAAGAAATGGTTCTCTGATCATGTCTAGTCCCAGACTATGATAACCCGTCCAACCAACGTCAGTATGGTGATGGCATATATATATTAGAAAGGGCTGGGGCCTGACGGCTGAGCTCTTGCCATTTCGACAGCTAATTCCAGCAGACTAGCTACTATCACATGTATTGAGTACTCTGCATAATAATGGTCTTACTAGGTTAATACTGGTTAAATCCTGATACACACACACACATTTATATATATATATATTTATTAAAATAACAGATTAAAGTTTAAGCAAAGAATTGCTGCTTTCACCCTTAACGGGATCTTCTGAAACTAAAAAAAAAAAATATATATATATATATATATCTATATAACTAAATACACATGTACTTACCACCGGTGAAAAAATATCTTTTCCCTTCTTTTTTTTTACTTACATCTATCTATTTCTTCTCCTTTACCACACAGTCATACCTGCAGCTATCAATTATCAATATTGAAATAGAAATAACATTGACTACATACATAATATAGTATAATAATGGGGAGTATAAACCCACTGAACTTTTTCCATTCAGTGGGTTTATGCACCCTATTATTATATTATATTAGGGTGTATATATATAGGGTATATATATATATAGGGTGGTGGATTGGCAGTATCAGTAGAGGGTCGGACGCCATGCTTTGACGCATAGAGTTACGGCCTTTGCCATTCTGAGTTCAAATCCCGCCGAGGTTAACTTTGCCTTTCATCCTTACGGGGTCGATAAAATAAAGTACCAGTAATACACTGGGTAATTGCTGGCCTTGTGCCTAAAGTAGAAACAATTATTATATTATATTATGTAGTCAATGTTATGACAACGCTTCTATTTCTTTTTCAATTCTGAAACTTCACTTGCCTTGTTCCAAATATATTTTTCCTTTATTTTCAATATATATTTTCAGATTCAATGGAATATTCCACAATGTTTCTCTCCTTTTATATAATATTCTCCTTATATTCCTAGGATCGCTAAATTACTCAGTGGCAATTATTTCAGTAAATCTCAGGAAGACAGCATAACCAATCACATGACAAAAGCTCTCGAGATGGCAAAGCTTGGAAAAGCTCACCATGAGGTAGCCAAACCTTACACTGTTTCTTCATTTTATTTCACACTATAAATTCTATTTTTATTTCTCTCATTTCCTGTTTCCTCTAACATTTTGAAAATGTTTGTTTGGTGGTAATTAGGTTATTTAATAACTACTACTGACCAGTAAATAAAGCCAGATATTAACCCTCTCATTACCATATGTTTAATGAAATACACAGCCTATCGTTTTCAAATAATTTGGAAAATAATTAAGAATTTGAATCGATTTAGGACTATAACCAATTTTCTCATTATTTATCTGATGTTTGGAACTTACATAAAATTATGATGGAAGATTTTTAGATAAATATACATGCGTTAACCCTTTCATTACTATATATGTATATGTATGTATGTATATTTAGAAACCCCACTGGTACAAGTGTTTCCAAAGTGGATAGTAAATTAGCTTAGCTTAACTAAACAGTAATTCACCGGCCCACTGTGCGGACTCTACTTGTTTAATTATACTTTAAACATTTTTAAACACTCAGTTTTAATTTTCTATCCCTAAAATTAACCCTAACTATAGCTTCTAAACGTTTTTAACCAAAATTTTTTCTACTTGATATGTTCCTCCCCCGGAGGTTGTATACCTTCCATGAGTGTATAGAACTTAACTTGACCCAAGTTGCTTATCATTATCTGTAACATGATATTCTTCACCCTTCCTCTTTCGCCGGCCTGCTGTCGGAAGACTGCTAGAATTTAGAGGTAGTAATGTTTCACCTGACAAACTCTATATCCCCCTACCCACTTAGCAAACTAGCAGGAAGATAACTTCACTCAGAGAGTAGAGAACAGTGTTGCAACGTGCTGGCTCGTTCCTCTCTGAGTCAAAAACATAAACACACATTTTTTTTCCTCTCTTTTTTCTTGCTTCCTTAAAGCTTACCACCATTCCGTTGGCATGCATCTATTACACAATTTACACCTGAAGATGTCACTGAGTTCTTACGCAACCTGGTCACTGAAATGTGCATAGTGTTTGCAGAAATAAAAAAAATTAAAGAAATTCAACATATTTTGCCTCCTGTCATTTTACTTTATAATACAGTTACTCCGTTCAAGCACCACCAACATGATTCAACATCGAAGATGGATGAGTTGCTTAATGCCAAGTGTTTTTCTCGAATTACATCATGGTTAACAATGACCAATTCTAACCAGTGGTAAACCACTAAATTTAAATGTGTGTATATATTTATATATATATATATATATATATATATATATATATATATATAATATATAATATAATCCTCTTTATGTTTACAGCATTCCGTTGGAGCTGTGATAGTTGATCCATCCTGTGATACAGTCATAGCTGCAGCTTATGATATCTGTCACCAGTCAGGTCATTTGCTGAAACATGCAACCCTGCTGTGTATAGATTTAGTTGCTTGTTCTCAAGGTGGAGGCATATGGAAACCTCAAGGTATCTTCTTTTACTTATTTGGGGGGTTAATAATAATATCAATGTATGAAAGCATATGGCTAAGTGGTTAGGGTATTTGGCTCACAATTTTAAGGTTGTGGGTTCAATTCCTGGCAGCACGTTTTACCCAGTACACTCTGTAAAGTGCTAGTGTCAGTAAAATGCAGCCAGTACATTTTGTAAAGTGGTTAGCATTAGGAAGTATATTTAGCTGTAAAAACTATACCAAAATATGGAACATGTGAACAAGACATAGTTATTTGACCACATCTTGTTTTGACCACTATAACCTATCAGACCCATTCTATCATAGAAAATAGATGTAATATGTTGATTATGAGATTACTCTAGTCCACTGTGTTGTACCTGTGACTCAAAAGGCCAGCTTTATCACACACAATATCACACTGACTCTTCCTGAGAATTGCATTTAGAGTACGCTTGCATGTTAATTCCACTAGTAAGTTGTTCTATTGGTCAAACAAAAGAGCACTCTTGTCGGAACCAACAAAAGCAGCAGCAACAACATTAGATGATGCTGATGATGATATATATGACATGGTTCTGCAATTTCTGTCTACCAAATTTCAATCAGAAGGCATTGGTTAACTCAAGGTTATATAATAGAACACTCTTGCTGAAAGTGCTGCACTGTGGACTAAACCTGAAACGACATGGTTGCAAAGTAAACACCTTAACCACACAATCATGCCTACACTCTTATCAATATTTCAATATATATTTTTCAGATTCAATGGAGTATTCAACAATCTTTGATGTCATTGGAGACACACTAAAGACAGAAGCCCAACCATATCTCTGCACTGGATATGATCTTTATGTTACCCAGGAGCCTTGTATTATGTAGGTTAACATCATATATATATAAATCAGGAAGGATTCAGGTAGAAACTAGTTAGACCATTACTCACTAGAGTATTCAATACTTCGGGTAGTAAAGTTTGGTTATATGAAAGAGTCTGGATCCCGATGGCTAAGCTCTTGCCATTTCATATATGTATATCACACTGTAAACGTGGTTGGTGTTCGGAAGGGCATCCAGCTGTAGAAAACCTGCCAGACAGTCCTGTACGAGCGAGACATGGTCACTCGACCAATCTTGCCTCAAGTAGGACAATTCCCATCTAAACCCATGCTAGCGTGGAAGATAGACATTAAATGATGATGATGAGGATAATGACTATAAGTAAGTGTAGTACTATGAAAATTATAGACTTCGGCGAGAGGAGATAGTAGATATATATATCATCATCATCCTCACCATTTAACGTCTATTTTGCATGCTGATCAGTTGACCACATCCTGCTCTTATGCTCCATTTTTAGCATGGTTTCTACAGCTAAATGCACTTCCTAATGTCAACCACTTTACAGTATGTACTGGGGGCATTTTATCATGACTTCAACACTACCACCTTACAGGATGGACTGGGTGCTTTTCATCATGACACCAGCACTACCAATTTACAGAGTGAGCTGGGTGTGTTTTTAATCATGACATCAACGCTAACCTCATTAGGGTGCTCAGTGCTGGTGGGGCTGGATCGAGGGGATGGCAAAAGGCCAGATGGCATGACCATCTTCCTGTTCCACGGTGGCAAACCCCTCGTCTGGGATGCCACTTGCACCAACACTTTCTGCAGCCACAACCTGGTGCAGTCTGCGACTGATCTAGGTTCTACTGCACGTTGGGCTGAGGAGGCCAAACTCCTCAAATACCGGTCGCTCTCTGACAGGTTTGCGGTTGTACCCCTGGCAGTGGCGACTTCTGGTGTCCTCAGCCCCAGGGCTACCTCCTTACTCACCATCATAGGCGCTGAGCTGGCCAGCCACAGGTGTGAGCCCCGCGAGTTGGAGTGGCTTTTCCAGTGCGTCTCCCTTGCCGTCCTCCGGGGAAACGCCTTCTCCATTCTGTCCGCCAGGGCTGTGGGTGGGCCCCATCGCGTATCATTTTCGTAAATATGATAACAATCTATCCAACTAACAACGTCTCATATACTGTATATACACTGTATACATATCAACATAGAATGATATGGAGAAATAAGAAGGAATGACACATAAATACAAACATACATAGACACATCCATCCATACATATGTATATACACCCTCCGCCCCACACACACACACACAAACTAGTTTTATCTCAGTTTCGAGAGTTGCCATCCCTTTACCTTTTTCTCATAACTGGGTGGTATGAACATGGCTTTTTAGCCCTGCCAAAGACTTAAATTCCTTTCTGCATATTCTGCAGTCAAAGGAAAAAGAAAACGCCATGCTGATGCAACACACATTAAAGTTGTTTAGATCAAGTGATGCTTGTGCTTTAAGCTTTTTTAAGTGAAGAAAGACCTTGTACTGGACCAATCTCACTCTCTGAACAATGGTGACAGTTATCCAAAAAGAAGAACAGATCAACTTCATTGACTGCCATTGAGTCACGGGTTTAACATCAGAGGTTTCCTTCTCCTAGAATGACATCCTAACAAGAACTTCAGGTATTTGTCACTCTCTGTTGGCTAACCAAGTGCTTATGTATCAAACCGAATATTTCCATGCACGCACACATACATACATATATACATACACACACACACAATTATATATTCCACTTAGTAATATATAGACAACATATGGTTCTATAGAAATAGTGGACACCTTCCGCTACCTGGGTGATGAAATCAGCAGTGGTGGAGGGTGCTCTAAAAGTACAGTAGCCAGAGTCAGAACGGGATGGAAAAAGTTCAGAGAGTTTATACCATTATTGGCCGCCAAAGGTTTCTCTCTAAAAATGAAAGGCAGACTGTATGATGCCTGCATATGAACAGCAGTGTTGCATGGCAGTGAGACATAGGCATTGTGTGGAGAGGATCTGCGCAGACTGGAGAGGAACGAAGCTTGCATGCTCCGTTGGATGTGTAATAGTAATATACGCGAACGACAAAGCATAAATGAACTAAGTGAGAAATTAGGAATAAGAGGGATCAGATGCTGTTTACTTGAGAGAAGACTATGTTGGTATGGTCACGTGATGCGCATGAAAGACAACAGCGGTATAAAAAAGTGCAGGGCGATCAAAATTGATGGAAGTTATGGAGTGGGCAGACCCAGAAAAACCTGGGACGATTTGATAAATTCCAACCTTACACACACCTCTCTAGGACAATGACACTGGACTGAGATTTTTGGCACTACGCAGAAATACAGAGGACCCGCCCTGCCTATGTACATAGCGAAACCTACAGTCAGTAGGCACCTCTTAACCAAATATACACCCCCATCCCACTACCCCTACTCCCACTCCCTATCAACACCACCCCTTTCTCTGTAAAGTTATGTTGGTACCACAACATCCAGTCCTAAACAAATGAGGTCGTGTAGGTGTCATGGCAAAAAAAACACACAGTCCATGCTGTAATGTGGCCGTGTAGGTAACACGGTAAAAACCTCCCAGTCCACACTGTAAACGTGGTTGGTGTTAGGAAGAGCATCCAGCCGTATAAAACCTGTCAGACAGTCCTATACGAGCGAGAAAAGCAATCTTGCCTCAAGTGGGACAACTCCCGTCTAAACCCATGCTAGTGTGGAAGATAAACGTTAAATGATGATGATGATAGTTGATCTCTTAACTATACTAACAACCTACACAGGAATGAAAAAAAAATAGGACTACTACATACAAGTCAACTGATGCCAAATCATGACCATATTGTACTAGACCTGAAAAATGTAATTAGATTATATAATTGTTATTGTAAATGATCTTATAAATATTAGTGTAAGATGTATAAAAATATTTTCAGACTTTTAATATAAACAACTACAAAAAACAATCAATATTAAATAAATATATTTTACATAATAATTGTTATAGTTGAATTAATAAAAATTAAATATTACATACAATAGTCTAACATAATAATAAAAAAAATAATCTAACATAATAATAAAATGATCTAACATAAAACGAATAATAATATGGACAAATATACAAGTAAATATGATACAACCAATATTATAAGCATGTTATAACGAACTGAAAAAAAATAGTTAATATAAATTTAAAAAATCATATATAAATTAACAATATAACTTACCAAAATGAGAAAAATATTTTGATGATAAACGACGAAATACAGGAGGAAGATTCGAAAGCGAAACGATAAATAAACGTGCAAACAAAGTGGCGGATGCTTTTGAGCAACAATTACTCTCATTGGTTGATTAGCCAATAAGACAATGCATTACAAAAGATGTTTGGCAGGGATCACCACGACCAGCGAAACCCCTTGAATTTTTTATTCACAAGCTACGCATATATGTCAGAAACGCAGACTTAAAACATTCTGTTGTTAGTCACTGCATGTCTAACAGATTACCACCATCATAATAAAGACCAGACAATACTAACTTTCAATATTCAACCTCCTAGCCTAATTAACCTCCCCTTCACATACACACACGACCAAAATAATTATATATATATATATATATAGCTTTCACCGTATTTTTGACTAAAGAAATTTTAGTCTGATAATGGGGTTTAGAACCCTCAAATAAATGGAAAAAGATGAGTATTGATGTACATGGGAGTCGAACCCACATCTTTGGTTATCCAGACCACTGTGCTGCCATTTACACCAACACATCACCCATCTCCTTCCATTCAGATTAGAAGCTACATTCTTAGCGAGTATAAATGACAAGTAAGTATGTTTTGAAACAGTGAGCAGGTTTGAAATTAGAAAATAGAATAGCTTTCACCGTATTTTTGACTAAAGAAATTTTAGTCTAATAATGGGGTTTAGCTAGAACCCTCAGATAAATGGAAAAAGATGAGTATTGACGTACATGGGAGTCGAACCCACATCTTTGGTTATCCAGACCACTGTGCTACCATTACACCAACACATCACCCATCTCCTTCCATTCAAATTAGAAGCTACATTCTTAGCGAGTATAAATGACAAGTAAGTATGTTTTGAAACAGTGAGCAGGTTTGAAATTAGAAAATAGAATAGCTTTCACCGTATTTTTGACTAAAGAAATGGGACAAATTGGCAAAAGCATTAGAGCATTGAATAGATTATTTTCTGGGGTTTATTCTAGCTCTCTGTGCTCTGAAGGCATCCAAGGACTAGGTGATGATGTTAAACCAGGCAACAGATTAAGTCAACCACTCTTTGTGTGTGTGTGCATATATATATACGTATATTCATATATATATGTGTGTGTGTGCGTATGGTGTTAAGAAGGGCATCCAGCAGTAGAAAATTTGCCAAACAAAGGATTCAGTATTATTTAGTTGTGCCTAAGGCACAATAATTTCCCTTGTGGTTGGTGCTGCCACATAAAATGCACCCTGTACACTATAAATATATATTTATTTACTTACCACTAAGTGTACCTTAGTTTCTAGAATAAGTATGATGTAGCCCTGCATAATGTTAAAAGTAGCTAAAAGTGTCAGAATCAGGAAGGGCATCCAATCCATAAAAAACTGCCTTAAAATGTCCTGTTCAAGCCATACTAGTGTGGGAAATCAGACTTTAACATAGTGGTGATGATGAGGTTGATAATGATCTCTCGCTCACACACACACATACTCACCTAGACTCACAACCACACATGTACTCACCCACACATACACTCACACACACACACAAGGCTAAACATAATGCTTCTGTAAAGAATGCAACCTTATTGTTCAACCTAACATATATAGGTTAAACAAGGAAAACAAAAAATACGATGTTCAGTTCTTAATTAATCCATTGTTTTATGATCATTTCAAAGGGAGAAATGTATCATGATAATATTAATATATTGACTAATCAATAGCAGTTATGTAACTCCAAATTGTTAGCCTTGACTAAACACGTTCATCTCACCCTTTATCATCAAAAACAATGGTTCATGAAGTTTTATTAGAAAGATATAAATAGTATAAGCCAAAAGTGGACAGCCAGATAATAAATAAATCTTCTTTGCCCACCTATTCCTGAGAGGGTCATGGGGGCAGAGTCCTCAAGCACTCTCTCCAGCAGGTCCAGTCAAAAGCAACTGTCTCCAATTGATCTAACTGGATCTCCAAACGTGACCAGCCAAGCTCATGGATGTTATCCAACCATCTTGCTTTGGGTCTCTTGCCAGTTGGTTTTCCCATAAAATTTGTCCAGCAATTCTTTCCTGAGACATTCTAACCACATGTCCATAGTATCGGAGCTGTGATCTCTCAATTCGGAAACATTGTTTCCTTTTCCAATTTAACAAGTTCCACCCTACTCAGTAAGTGAATGAAGTCTGGGATCTTGTTGATCATTCCATCATCATTAAATGTCATAAATATTCTAAGCTCTATAAAACTTATGTAAATGTCATAATGTCATAAATATTATACTGGAAATATTCTGAAATGTTCAGTTCTGTTATTGTATCTTTCTTTCTCTATTCCAGGTGTGCTATGGCATTGGTCCATTCCCGGATAAGACGTGTCTTTTATGGTACATCTTCTCCTGATGGTGCCTTGGGAAGCCGTTACAAACTTCATGTTCAGAAGAATTTGAACCATCACTATGAAGTATTTCATGGAATATTAAATAAGGACTGTGGGGCTTTAAACAAAAGCATTTTCTGAAAGTGTGAGGCCTAGTGGTTAGGGTGTTTAGGTTATAATCATAATGTCATGGGTTTGATTCATGAACTGGGTGGCACATTTTGTTCTTTAGCAAAACACTTCATTTCATGTTGCTCCAATCAACACAGCTGAAAGTGAGTATCAGCAGTAGCTAGGATTTAACCCTATGATAGATTGATGTCCTATCCAGAGAGTGGTGTTGTATTCTCAGTCACTTAACACCAATGAAACTGAGATAAGCTCAGGCCTGATGAGCCCCTGGCATGGAACAGTCTTTAACCCTATGATGAGTAGGAGTCCAGTCAGGAGAGTAGCCTTGTACTCTCAGTCACTACACCAATGAAACTGGGATAAGCTCTGGCATGTTGAGCCTTTGAGTTTGAAACAGACTTTAACCTAACTGTGAAGCATTAGATTAACTTTGCCTTTCATCCTTACGGGGTCGATAAAATAAAGTACCAGTAATGCACTGGGATGATTGCTGGCCTTGTGCCAAAAATAGAAACAATTATTTGATACATGACAATGATTCCAAAAATCCCATTAACTCTACCATTATTACCACCATTTTATGACAAACCTTTTGACTAGCTCATATTTCTAATGAAATACACTGCCTGTGATTTTTCAATTAATTTTAGAGATAACTAAAAGTTTGGAGGGATTTAGTAACATAACTAACTATTTCATTTATACGATGACATTTGAAACATCACTTAACAAAAATTTCTTCAATAAAAAATATGATGGAAGGTTTTGATATAAATATGAACACTTTAAAATGGAAAGTTTTGTATCACAGAACCAGAGCTAGTCTTCAGGTGGATTGGTATCAAAAGGGTTAGGAACAATACCAGTTTTGTGTAGAATTCCTTTGAGGGATCCTGATGTATCATGGGTGTATATTTTATTGACTTTCAATGGTGGTGTTAAATCTGGATACCATGATTGGGACCTTGGAGAAATTTGAATTCAGAACTACTTTGATGATGATAGTGATGGTGTTGGTTGCATGTAGCGGCAACAGTGGTTGTGGTGGGGATGATGATGATAATGGTGAGAATTTTATCAGTATGGGTTCTCTTCTCAGTGTTTTTCAATATGTCACAGTTACCATGTTTTTTTTTGTTTACCATCTATTAGGAGAGGGAAGGGTTGTGCACATGACCCTTTACATAGCCTCCAAGACTAATGGGAGGAAAGTAGCCTTAACAGACTTGACTAGAATTCTTGCATTAGAGTGGACTACACTGAATCCACCCAAGGACCATATGGTGGTGTTAAACCTGGATAATTGACTAACTCGGAAAGCAAAGAGTCAGAAGAAGGCATCTTGTCTAACATTCTAACAATTTTGCCAATCCTCCAACATAGACTACTATTTTATTTACTGATCATGAAAGGGTGAAAGGTAAAGATGACCTCAATGGAATGTGAACCCAGAGCACAGAGCATTGGAACAAATACCACAAGTCATTTTGTGTCCTATGTTTTGAAAACTCTGCCAGTTTGTTGCCACCATCCTTGTAATTGTTGTCATCATCACCTCCTCCAACATCATCATCATCACTACCACCACTCATCATCACTACAACTATTATCAGCATCATCACCATTACCATCACCACTACCACCATCATTATCATCATCATCAATATTATCATCATCATTTCCACTAACACCACTATCATCCCACTACCTCTAGGAAGAGAGAGGTAGAGAGGTATGTTAATTGGATGGGATTAGTATACAGCTTGCTAGTTCTGTAGAGGCAGAACCGTTGTAAAAGAAAAAAAAAAATCGACAGTGGGAGAAACAGTAACTGAAGTGTGTTTATAGTTGACAGTTTACCAGTTAGTATGATGGCTTTTTTGATGATCTGGTTGAGAAGTTTTATGTGAGCAGAAACTGATCTGTTGCAGTGTGTTGAGAGAAAGGGACAATGCAGGAGAGGAATTAGCCACTGTTTGAGGAATATATACTCCACTAATATGCAGATGTGCTGTGAATAGATGGTATTTTGGTGCAGAACAGAGCCAACACCTGGGTATTTAGTGCCCTAGGATAGCCCTACAATGTGCACATCACTTATTTGGAATAAAATAATTTTAGCATACCAGGACACTGCATCCTTCAAAACTTACATGCTTCCCAAAATTCGCCTACTCTACACCTGATATTCCCCCTCCATACACAAGCACGAATGTATTTGTGTGTATATGCGTAGCACTAGAAGTCGATGGAAGCTGCGGAGTGGGGAGACCCAAGAAGACCTGGGATGAGGTGATAAAAGCCAACCTTACCCAATTACACCTCTCAAAGGCGATGACACACAACCGTGACCTCTGGCGTCACGCAGTAATACGGGTACAAGCCGAAGCTGAAGCATATAGACAAAAAATATGCCCCCACTGCAAAGTGGTCGTAGAGGTGCCACAGCAAAAAAGCACCCAGCCCACACTGCAAAGTGGACGTGTAGGCACCACGGAAAAAAAGAACCCAGCACTCACTGTAAATGAGGTTGGTGTTAGGAAGAGCATCTAGCTGCAGAAATCATGCCAAAATCAGTTCCCATATGAGCAAGACAAGGTCAGCCGACCAGACACTGCCCACAACAGGACAACCTGTCTAACCCATGCTAGCATGGAAGAACGGACGTAAAATGGTGATGATGATCATGACTCATACACTGTTCACTTTCCTGACATTTGTACATTATTCTATGTACCATATTTGCACCTTTAATGAGTTGTAGTGCACCTGAGCACTGTACACAATCATTTTCATTATTGGTGGATTGGCAGTATCGGTAGAGGGTCAGACGCCATGCTTTGATGCATAGAGTTACGGCCCTTGCCATTCTGAGTTTAAATCCCACGAGGTTAACTTTGCCTTTCATCCTTACGGGGTCGATAAAATAAAGTACCAGTAATACACTGGGTAATTGCTGGCCTTGTGCCAAAAGTAGAAACAATTATTATATATTATTATATAGTTTTGCAAGCTGACAAACCTTGTTTTTGACACTTCTTGCTCTAACAACACTAAGAAAGCTAGTTTCAGATCATGACAACTCATATAACCCATGCCAGTATGGAAAATGGATGTAAAACGGTGATAAGGAATAAAATCATCATTAAACATTTTTTTTAACAAAAATATTAATTAGAAATTGGAAGTTAGGTATGTCATACAAATTTGATGTCTTTAAGTTATTAGAAATTTATTTTTTTATGGAGACTTCCCCAATTTTTAATGTGTTTTGTTGATTCATTGAAACTTATTCAATAACAAGATTCAGTTTAAAATTTAATTTTATATAGAATGCATGTGATGTAAACAACAGTTTTCCTATCTGTGATTTTATTTGTGCCATGATAAAATGCATCTGGTACACTCTGTAAAGTTGTAATGCTGGTACAATGATTAAAATGCACCCACTATTCTCTGTAAAGTGGTAGTATTGGTGCCACAATAATATCTACCCAATACAATCTAAAGAGGTAGTGCTAATGCCACAATAAAATACTCCCAATACACACTAGAAAGCAGTAGTGCTTGTCCCATGATAAAATACACCCAGTAAGTGCTTTCATATGGTAGTGTTGGTGTCACAAAATGCACTCAGTACATGCCGTCATATGGTAGTGCTAGTGTCACGATAAAATACACCTTATACTTGCCATCATATAGTAGTGCTGGTGTCACAATAAAATGCTCTGTAAAGTGGTTGGCATTAGGAAAGGTATCCAGCCATAGAAACCATGTTGGACATTGTATGCATGAGCAAAATGAAGTCTTTCTGGCCTGTGTATTCTCAGACAATGTCAACCTGTCCATCCCATACCTGCATAGAAAGTGAATGTAAAATGACAATGGTGATAGTAATGATATGTTACCATGGCTAATTGTGGTAAGCTCATGTGAAAGTATCTGAGTCTTACCGGTCTGTGCAACCTGCTAATCATGAACTTTACAAAGGTCATACTTTCATAATAAATGTTTAGATAACACTAGTAATCATCTGAATCTTGTAGTAGTAAGCTGTTTGGTTGTCTGCTGCTGGTGAGTATATTTTGAATTTTAATATTTTTGTAATATAATATTAATTAATATATGTAATAGTGAATGGACAGGATTTTTGTCTTGCTGCCACACAAAAACCACACTCATAAAAACAGTCTAAAATTTTCCTTTAAGATTCATAGATCACAAAATGTATACAAAAAAGGTGGGGTGCAAATGTTCTGAATGATCCAAAATATATTTTCTGTGATATATATGTTGCTGTTGTTATTGCTCTCATAGGTTGGCTTATCTGGCCAACTTATATAGAAATGAAATTGCTGTGTTGCTAAGATAGTTTTAACAAAACTATTCTTCTTGATATTGAATATAATGTCTGAGGCATACAGTTACTCTTACTTGTTTCAACCATTAAACAGCAACCATGCTGAGGCACTACTTTGAAGGGATTTAGTCGATCATATTGTTTACATGTATGTAGAAGTATCCTGGTTTTTAGAATAAGTACACCATATCATTGCATCTAATAAGGATGGATTAAAAAGGTTAGAATCAGAAAAGGCATCTGGCTGTAAAACACTGCCTTGAAAAGTTTTGTTTAACCAATGCCTGCATGGAAAAGTGGACATAAAAATGATGTGTCTATGCACCTCTGTGCATGCATGTAAATAGGTGTATGTACATGTATGTTTGTACATGCATGCTCACATGTGTGTTTGTTTGTTTCACAGATGTATATCAGTGAAAACTGGTGTCACTTCCATCATCAGAAATTCATTGAATCTGGGGTTGACCAACTGGAGAGCCATAACCATTGACTACCATTGTTCACAAATTGGGAGAGAAATAAATATATGTATAATCAGCTCTTAAATATAAGCAGAAATCTATAAGATTCTAGCTTATTTTAACCTCAGCAAAAGTAGGGAGATATGTAGTCATGATAACTGCTAATTAGCGAGAAATGATGCATTGTTAATTACCTCCCCCGTGCTTTTGTTGAGATATGCTCAGTGTGTAGGAAAGGCGTAGGTAGAAACTCCATTTTATGTCCCAAATGCAGAGTATGGGTGCATAAAAGATGTAGTGGGATCACAGGTAAGCTAACTAAGAACAGATTTTACATGTGGCCGGTGCTCTGGTGCAATAAGTAGCAGCAAGTGCCCACAAATACTAGCTCTTTCAATTGCGCAGATGGTTCTATAGAAATAGTGGACAGCTTCCATTACCTGGGCGACAAAATCAGCAGTGGGGGAGGGTGCTCTGAAAGTACAGTAGCTAGAGTCAGAACTGGATGGAAAAAGTTCAGAGAGCTTATACCACTATTAGCCGCTAAAGGGTTCTCCCTAAGAATGAAAGGCAGGTTGTATGATGCCTGCATACGAACAGCAATGTTGCATGGCAGTGAGACCTGGGCATTGTGTGCAGAGGATATACGCAGACTAGAGAGGAACGAAGCTTGCATGCTCCGCTGGATGTGTAATAGTAACATACGTGAACGGCAAAGCATAAGCGAACTAAGGAAAAAATTAGAAATAAGAGGGATCAGATGTTGTTTACTCGAGAGAAGACTACGTTGGTATGGTCACGTGATGCGCATGAAAGACGACAGCTGTATAACAAAGTGCAGGGCAATAAAGATAGACGGTAGCTACGGAGTAGGCAGACCCAGAAAAACCTGGGACGAGTTGATAAATTCTGACCTCACACACTTACACCTCTCCAAGACAATGTCACTGGACCGAGACCTTTGGCGGTACTCAGTAATAGAGAAGACCCGCCTTACCTAAATACAAAGTAAAACCTACTACAGCCAGTAGGCATCTCTAACAAAATACACCCCCGTCCCACCACCCCCCCACCCCATCCACACCGCCCCTTCAATGTAAAGTTACGTTGGTGCCACAACATCCAGGCCGAAACAAATGAGATCGTGTAGACACAGTCCACGCTGTAATGTGGCCGTGTAGGCAACACGGTAAAAACCTCCCAGCCCCACACTGTAAATGTGGTTGGTGTTAGGAAGGGCATCCAGCTGTAGAAAACCTGCCAGACAGTCCACGCTGTAATGTGGCCGTGTAGGCAACACGGTAAAAACCTCCCAGCCCCACACTGTAAATGTGGTTGGTGTTAGGAAGGGCATCCAGCTGTAGAAAACCCGCCAGATAGTCCTATGCGAGCAAGACAATCACTCTTGCCTCAAGTGGGAAAACCCCCGTCCAAACCCATGCAAGCGTGGAACACGGACGTTAAACGATGA
Source organism: Eledone cirrhosa (assembly GCA_964016885.1). Classification (NCBI taxonomy): domain Eukaryota; kingdom Metazoa; phylum Mollusca; class Cephalopoda; order Octopoda; family Eledonidae; genus Eledone; species Eledone cirrhosa. Next base: position 25,554,838 of record OZ024746.1, on the reverse strand, counting down.
TGATGATGTGTATGTAACGTTTGTCACAACCTTAAAAACATTCACAGCGAAAGGCCTTCAAATATTTTTCATAACCATCCCATATATTATTCAATATGCAATTCATACATTTGTATGTAGGAGTATAAATATAATATATATATATACACATGTTATATTGACAGTTGTGAGATTGAGTACTCAATACTGAAGTAGAGTTTAAATATTCTTTATTATGACTAAGTGGTGGACCTTGTTACTCTGGAGTTTAATCTTGTCTGATGACCCTGTGAGTACACTAGTGAAACTCCAGAATAACAAGACTCACCACTTAGCCATAATGAACCACAAATGGTGGTGGGGCTCACTTGACTGTAACCATGAACCCCACAATATTTAAAGGACCCTAATTTTTTTTTCTGCAGTCATAAATATTACTCAACGAAATTTGCAGCCACTGAACCTATACAATCTTAATACTCCTCTGTTCTAGCCTTTACTTTAAATATTCAGAAACAGATATGTTCATTTTTACGGCATAAAACTACGAGATGATGAATGAGTATTTGTTTAGATGTAGATAGTATTCTAAGTTACAATAAGTTAGTCAGATAAATTTGCTATTTTGGCTACAAGTCAACAAGATGTATTCCAAATTCTCTTTAGTGCAAACTATTGTTTATAGCCAAGGTCGATAACTCTGATATGTTTACAGTACAGATTTGAGTTTTTCAATAGTCCAGCTGACAGATAATGGGTTGACAACAAACAATGAGCTTCACTTTCAAACACGAACATTATTTTTTCTTTGCTTCTTAAAGCATAAACTAACTCTAACCATTATTGTTGAAGCCTGACACAATACTGCAACAAGTATTAATTAATCTTCGAAGTTATAATTACTTCTGCACGTGTTACAGCACGCGCATATATATATATATAGTAACAATCTTCCTTCACTCTTTCTCTCTCATCATTCAAAGTAAGTATGGATATCTTTCAAGTATCTGTGAAATTTCTATTTTAAAACCTGAAATTGTTATTTTTATAGAATCACTGTTTACAATCGTCAGCGTGTATATATATATGTGTGTGTGTTTGTATCTAACTTCTCTTTTCGCCACGTATTGTAATATTTAAATGTACATTTTATTTTATTCTATACACATATTTTGTTTGGTTTTCGTCTTAATACTCAAAATGACGGTGTTTGACTATTTTGTCTGACCCTGGGACTCAGGATGGGCCAGCGGTAGTGTTCGAAAATATATCCATTTCGACGGCCGATGACCACGCAGTCTTTTACTTATTGCACACACACAGACATATATATATGTGAAAAAATTCACGACCCCGACGGCTAAGCTCCGGTCGTTTCGACAACTAGATCCATATATATATATGGAGGTGGGTCGCAAACAACGAGGTTTCTGCTATGGTTAGGAGCGACGTCCATACTCAAATCGCCAGGCAAAACGTCAAAATGACGTTTTGGACGTGACCCACCCACCCAGTACCGAAAACGTCAAGCGTGACAAAGATGCAAAACACTCATAAAAACCCTCAATTGACTTAGGGTTAAAAATTAGGGATGTTAATCAGTCTTCTTTTGTCGAAAAAAAGCTCATGCAGACAAAACCTTTTGGAAACCAAGTTACTCTAGTCTGATTCGATATTTATAAATTTATTAATTTTTAAGCCCTTACGTCACTGCTTTCCTGTACGTAATATATTTTCTATATGGGAATTACTTGCACGACTCACACATAAATTCATCTATTATGTTTGCGTTTTCAATGTTGGCACAAAGAGCATGCCACCACCCATCACAAAAGGTCACATTGCAGCCAATCAATTTTTTTGGTTGCCGTCATCATTGATTGTACATTTTGGTGCTTCACACGATTCCTCTATGGACGTCGCCCCTTAGTGACTCGTCTTACTGAAATAACAGGTGATGATGCTTGTGTATAATACCTCCTCACCCTCGCTACCATCGGCAGTAATGTCATCAATGTTTGAGATTGCCTGAAAAACTTTTTAGATGGAAACGTCGACATTCCGTTATGATAAATCATTGAAGGAGTGTATTTGTATTTCCTTTTTTCTCTCTGACCATTTTTTAAATTGTTATTGTCTATTTTCTTTGTTGTGTGTAGGTGTATAAATATTTTGTTTGCATTTGTAATTACACTTTCATCCTATACTAGCATTAAAGCCCGGCGTTGCTCGGGGTCAGTAAGTTACCAAAGTTAGGTTGCACCACCCATTTTATGGCAGCACTTTTTTGTCTGCCAGGCACTGGGTGAATGAATTGCAGACCTGGACTGCCGAAGCAGGAGCTGCGCTAGCAGTGACAATTGTAGTTTCGCCTATGGATATTATCTCTGTGCAAAGAAGTGTTGAAATTTATTGTTTCACAGTACTTGCGCAACACGCGCGTAGACGATGCCAGCCGAACAACAGAGCTGCGATGGAGTTGTTCTGCATGGTTGTCTAATGTGTGTTTTCTAAATTTAAGACAGTAGGGAGGGGTGTGATATGGGGGAGAGTTAGCTGCTGTTCCTAGCAGGTTTAGTGACCTCATAGAGGATATGTTTTCTAAATTTAAGGCAGTAGGGAGTGGTGTGATATGGGGGAGAGTTAGCTGCTGTTTCTAGAAGGTTTAGTGACCTCATAGAGGATATGTTTTCTAAATTTAAGATAGTAGGGAGGGCTGTGATATGGGGGAGAGTTAGCTGCTGTTTCTAGCAGGTTTAGTGACTTCATAGAGGATATTATAGTAAATAAGCTGATACTTCTTTCTTCCACGTTCGTTGAGAGGTTTTAAAAAAGATTTATCGTTATTTTTTTTGTTGTTGAAAAAAATGTATCTGTTGCTTTTGAATAATTGTTGTTTCGTATGAAATGTAATAAGTTCTCTTTGTCATTGAAGTAAATAAATGTTTGACCGTTCCACACTCAAAAACAAACGTTCTCTCTCTCTCCCTCTCACTCTCTTCGCTCTCTCTTCAACGTTCCTAAAGGAAGTTTGTAAGCATGTATGTAGTTTTATCGAATTTTAAGGGGAGTAGAGAGAGTTAATCTGATTGTATTAGAGGGGTAAAGCGTCATGTATTTAGTTTTATCGATTATTTCCGTAATTGTGGGTGAGTTTGAATGAAATAAATAGTCGTTGACGTAAGTTAGACCATTTACAACATTCTTACAGACTTTGAGTCGAATCGGTTTGAAATTGTGCAAATGTATAAACATGGAACATGCACACACACACAACAACAATCTGCTTTTTATAGATAATGATATCTGTTTGACACGAAGTGACTAACAACAGGATGTTTAGTCACTTTAGTGTTCTAACATATATGTGTAGATCGTCAATTTTTGTTTCAAGGTGTGGCCGTGTGATTACATGCCATTGGCTAAATTTCAACCAATCAGAGTAAGTGTTGCTCAAAAGCATCCGCTATGTTTTTTTGTTTGTTTTCCTAGTTCATTTATTTTTGTTATTTCGGTGTTATATGATTTGTTAAAATTTATATTAACTATTTTTAAAACAAATGTAATATATTGACGTTAGGGTTAGGGTTATGCGGTCAATAGATAAGATGAAAGTCTATCGTAAAAGTTTGTACAAATATTTTTTAATTTATCGTTTGTACAAAACGATTCTAAATTTTTGTTTGTAAAAAATGTTTAAACACTTCAAAATAGCGTATATTCATGTTCTGTAATCTCTCATTTTTGTGCGCCCTTGTGCTATATCTTTATATCTTGTTCCTCTTTATATATTGCAATCGAGTATAGGCAGAGTTCCGATTGTAATACAAACTGCACTTTGTAAATATTTGTAAAATTAATTTTTATAAAAACATTGTAAAAATTTGTGTCACACGCGTTTAAAAATCTTTGATATGTATATATATATATATATATATATATATATATATATATATATATATATATATATATAAAACTGAGGTTGTCTGTCTGTCTGTCTCTCTACTAAAACGGTCGCCACACATCTAAACTTATAGATTAAGCTCCAGCGGAGAGATCGGTAAAGAAAAAAATTTCAAATCGAATGTGTAATATTGATGTTTCAGTTAAAATGTATAAATACAGTTTTGAGACGAGTTATTTCCCTTTAATGCAACGTGATCAGACGATGAATTATTGAAAAGGCGCAAATTTTCACTATTACACATTTGCATTATTGTCAGTATTAACTTTGCCTTTCATCCTTACGGGGTCGATAAAATAAAGTACCAGTAATATACTGTCACTATAAGTAGATGCCCATTCACAAACAGTATTGAAAATATGTTCTTCGACAAATAAAAATGTTTTGTTAATACTATTTCGACTAGCGCTTGTTGTTCTACTCCACGCACGACCACCACAAATTGGTGACCAGCTCAACACAAGTATTGGTAGAGCGTCAGACACCATGCTTTGCAGCATTGTTATGGCCCTTTGCGTTCTATGTTCAAATCCCGTCGAGGTTAACTTTGCCTTTCATCCTTACCAGTTCGATAAAATAAAGTACCAGTAATGGACTGCGGTAATGGCTTGGTGCCGAAAAATAGAAACACTATTAATGTGCAATAAGAGCAGAATCTCACGACATAGCTCAATTATTTTATCTAATGTTGCAACAATACAGGGAAATATAGTTTGTGTATTTTTTTAAATATTTGCTCATAGGCTTTTCCAATTTCGCTCAGCCAACAACTATTAAAAAGAGAGTTGCTTAAGATAACAATTTAATCACAAATTGTTGTTATCTTTTAATACACTCCAAGAAGTCATCAAATTATGTGCAATAAGAATAAATCTCATTAATTTACTCAGGGAATAAAGAAAATTTATATAGACTGATAATTGCAATTGTATGTAAATATTTTATTTTTATATTGTTTATTTATTTTGTTTTCTATTATGTATAATATATTGATTTAATATTGATTGTTTTTTGTTGTTGTTTATATTAAAAGTCTGAAAATATTTTTATACATCTTACACTAATATTTATAAGATCATTTATAATAACAATTATATAATCTAATTACATTACAACGATAATTTATTATTAATATATATTATGTTTAACTAGAGTTATTATAAGCGTTGCCTTAAAAAAATATTAAACTAGACATGAAAAATGTGCGAGCTCAAAAGAGCCTCAGAATGTTATAATAAACCTTCAAAAGTGTGGGACTAGAGTTGTTACTCAAAAATATTGTAAGCATTATCTATCGTACACCCTGTGGCATCCTTTATAAAAATATCACAATAAATACATCTATGTTTAATGTAATAACAGCTATAAATAATTACGTAATATTATTAAACATAGATGTAAAATAAAGTACCAGTAATGCACTAGGTAATTGCTGGCCTTGTGCCTAAAGTAGAAACAGTTATTAAAAATAGATGTATTTATTGTGATATATTTATAAAGGATGCCACAGAGTGTACGATAGATAATGATTACAATATTTTTTAGTAACAACTCTAGTCCCACACTTTTGAAGGTTTATTATAACATTCTGTGGCTCTTTTGAGCTTGCACATTTTTCATGTCTAGTGATATATGTGTGTTGTGTAGGACTACTCGAAACATTGTTTATCCTCACCCAAATCCTCAAATTAGCAGTAACCAATTTTATTAATCCGGTGGACACTAATGATAAAATGAAACATCTTTAAAATATAAAAATAAAGAGAGATGTTATTTCTGGATTAGCTGGGGCAGTCAATTCAATATATTTAGAAAAATCATGGCCCTATTGCAGAATTTAATGTTAATTCACGACAGCATTTTTAATAGTTTCTATAATCCATTCGAGGTCGATAAAAAAGTACCAGTCAAGTACTGAGGCCGACTCTTCCTCTATATCTCTTTCTCACTTCCATTCTCTCACTTCCTATCTTTCTCTAGAAGGAATCTGGTGTATTCAGACCTGGAAAGCATTGGGCTCCGCCAGGTTTTAAAATGTAATAGAAACGCAGTATATAAATAGGGTGCCTCTACGACAGCCTTAGGAGATACGGTACAATGCATGCATAATGAAAGCAGTGTGTGTAAATTTTGAAAGCAATTATAGTTTCTAAACACCCCCCACCCCCCACGATGCTTTCAATGCAAATAAGATAGTACGTTACGTTTATAGGAGTGTAAATATGTTATTTGCATAAGGAAAAATGTTTTCATTCTTTAAAAATTAAAGAAGCCGCATTTCAATTTCAAATTTTACGGAAACGTATTCTTCCAGAATTTCTGAGCATTTATTTGTCTAAGAACTTTTTCTTGTTGATGACGAATTATATAAATATAAGTGCCGATATTTAAGTATATAAATAGAAACGTGAATATATATTTGTATATATCAATGCATGTTTATAATGCTGGCTGCTTCGTTCACCATATCAAGCAGAACCAAATTATCAAGTGCACTCTGGCTCTAGTAAATACCCCTTCAATTCTAGAGCCAGTCGGATTGTCCAGGGATAACGGGAAGAGACCAGATGGTCTTACTCTTTGTCCTTCCCACATCCTGGATATTGATCAAGAATTACCGGCAAACTATTTTTATCATTATCTTGAAACTTTCGAGACATTTGGGGCGCTGGGCCACCGACAAGTTATTGTCATTATTGGCGGCTCACCTTACCGACATATTAGGTTATACACGCGGTGGTGCTTGGCTGTTCCAGGGTCATAGCCATGCTATTCCCCACAGTAATGCTGTGCGCTGGCTTACCTAAACAAATATTAGAGGGAAACTCTAGCGTCCTTTGTTGTGGTGTATGAATGTCTTCTCCTTCAATTTCTTCTTGTTTTTTCTCAATATAAATTTTAGATATCACGTTGTTACAGTTCACACTAATGCAGGTTTAGCTGGCCTCCTATGAGTTATCTCATAAGAGATAGACACTTATTTTGTGCGCTTTAATGGTAGCTGCCCCAGTTCTATCACGAAAATCAATATAAAATGAAGCATTTTGATTAAGATCGCAACACAGAAACCGGTCAGAAATTGAACCTATGACTGTATGATCTTTTGTTCAACGTCCTAATCAGTAGGCCACTCGCCATTTACTGTACCCCGTGGATTGGCCGTATCGGTAGAGGGTCGGACGCTATGCTTTGCAGCAAAGAGTTACGGCCCTTTACAGTTGAGTTCAAATCCCGCCGAGGTTAACTTTGCCTTTCATCCTTATGGGGTCGATAAAATAAAGTACCAGTAATGCACTGTTATAAGTGCTAGCCTTGTGCCAAAAAGTAGAAACAATTATCTCCTTATAATATATAACCAGCAATTTATCTGTCTGTCTGTCCGACAGTGGAAACACGTGCGCGCGTACGAAGCGTAGAGAGAGAGTGAGAGTGAAAGAAAGAGACAGACTACAAGAGGGGGATAGCGGGAGGGAGAGAGGGGGGGGGATTGAGGAGTGCTACAGAAACATATATAGATTTCTGTGTGTGTGTAATATATATATATATACACAGAGAAATATATATACATTTCTGTGTGTGTAATATATATATATATATACACACAGAAATATATATACATTTCTGTGTGTGTAATATATATATATATATACACACAGAGAAATATATATACATTTCTGTGTGTGTAATATATATATATATATATTTCTGTGTGTATATATATATATATTACACACACAGAAATGTATATATATATACACACAGAAATATATATACATTTCTGTGTGTGTAATATATATATATACACACACAGAAATATATGGGCATTTCTCTGTCTGTTTGTCTGTCTGTCTGTCTGTCCTTCCCTAAAACTCAAATGTAGGTGCTACAGAAATATTACCTTCCCCATCCTTTCTCCACTTTGGTACTACCAAGAGAAACACTGTCGCTATAGAAACATTACCTTCCCCTCTCCACTGACTTTGGTCACTGAGGCCGAGGGAATCGCTGGTTGCTATAGAGACACCTTGCACAAGCCAGAAGTAACCAGTTCGAGGCGGTTCTGACTTGACACCATGCCAAGTCTACTTATAATATATAATGGGCATTTCTCTGTTTGTTTGTCTGTCTGTCCGTCTGTAAAAAATGCCAAGGAAACAAATAGACGCGGTTTCAAATCTCTATGCTTTTCAAATTCATTACATTAATCTTTATTTATACGTTTCGCTTTACGAGTGTTTCGACTTATCATTATATATAAACGTTGACTTTGCCTTTCATCCTTACGGGGTCGATAAAGTGAAGTACCAGTAATGCACTGGGTAATTGCTGGCCTTGTGCCTAAAGTGGAAACAATTATATATAAACGTTTCTATTTCCATCGTTTTATCGTAAACGTTTATATATTTCCATCGTTATATCATAACGTTTATGTATCATAACGTTTATATTTCTGTCACTAATCTCTTTTTCTCCTTTTTCGTTTTAACATATATTTATTTCAAAGATTTCACCGTATAGATAACATATATATTTATACATGCATAAAAGACACACCGAGAGACGGTGAACATGTGGTGCCGAAAACATTTCTCATCCAAATCTCAACAATATCAGTATATACACTATATTTGCTAGCAGAAAACCGCCCTCCGGGTGGTTTTCTGCTAGTCTATATATATAAAACTGAGGATGTCTGTCTGTGTGTGTGTGTGAGTTTGAATCCCTAAAACTCGAGAACCACCCAACGGACTGTTTTCAAACTTTACACATGTAATACTTATGTTTCAGGGAGTGTTCTGAGCAAATGTTCAATGCCCTAGGGACCACATTAGGCGATTTAGCGATCTCTCTCTTTAATTCTTAGTCTTTCTCTTTTTAGATAGATACATACATATAACGTCGCGCCCTTATAATATCTGTCTGTATGTCTGGCTGTCTGCATTACGTTACTTCCCTGAGGATGTCTGTCTGTGTGTGTGTGTCTGAGTTTGAATCCCTAAAACTCGAGAAGTACCCAACCGATGTTTTTTAAGCTTTTTAGGGTCTTTTGAGGCGTTACGTCAGACCAATTTCCTTGAAATTGTAACTATGTATTAATCAGTCTCTTCTTCATACCGTGAGCAAAGAAAATCCAACTTTTTTATGGCCTAGGGCCCGCATTAGGTGAAAAACTTCATTTGTTCAGCTTTTTAGGGCTTTTTGGAGGCGTTACGTCTCGAAATTTCAAGGCATTATGCACATAAAAAAATTCATTTTCTTGATCCCTTAGAGCCCACATTATGTGAAAACCTGCATTTTTCCTGCTTCATCGAGGAAAATCTTAAAGATTATCCAGCCATCAGAGTATTCGGTTTATTTTCTTTACATATTGTCCAGGCATGCAGTTTTTCCACGATTAGGTCTGTTGGCGGCCTGCCTTCCAAAATACCTTATCCCTTGCAACGCCGGGTACCACTGCTTGTTATAGCTAAAGTTGACTGCTTTCTATTACATAGTATGAAATTACTAAATAACGAACATGAGACACTGTAGTTATGGTAGGAAGGGGGTAGAGGTAGACATGTATTGATGATAGGAGCAAGGCTGGGGTAGAAACACTAGTTATGGTGGGGGACAAGCATGTAGTGATAGTTGGAGAAGGAGCAGACACTGTAGTGATGATGGGAGGTGGGTGGTGTGGAGAATAAGCATATAGTGGTGATAGAAGGAGGGCAAACATGTGGTGATGGTGAGGGAGGGGGGGACATACAATCTGTCATACACAGAAGGATCACCGTATTGTGATCTGTCGAGTCCTTGATGTTGTCAGACCATCTCTGGTAGTCAGATCTCTGAACTCTGTCACACCTAGAATGATCAGTGTTTTGACCTGTCCAGTCTTTAATCGTGTCAAACCAGCTCTGGCCATCAGCGATCACTACCAATCTTTGTACTCCATCATACACAGAAAGGTCACAGTTTTGAGAACTGTCCAATCCTTGATGTTGTCAGACCAGCTCTGGTAGTCAGCAATAACCACTGGTCTCTGCCAGTCCTTGATATTGTCAGACAACCTCAGGCCATCAATCACCATTGTTGTTTGTCATACGCAGAAAGGTCAGAGTTCCTGCTTGCCAGTATATCTGGTGACTTGCTGTCTACAAAGCTTTTAATTCCAGCACAACCAGTTATTGACACCGAACCAAACTGGTAGATCAAGTTAATAAAATAAAATTGCAGAGAATCTAGGCAGCTAGTATTAAATATCATCTGATCTATTGCGAATGTAAAAGAATTCAAACAAAATGATTGATTAACAGACATGACTAAATTAAGTTCATAAATATTTACAGAATATATTATTCTTTTACTGGTTTCAGTTATTAAAATGCAGTCATACTAGGTCGCTGACTTAAAGTCAATTACTAACCTCAATACTTATTTTTTTCAAGTCTAGTACTTATTGTATCAATTTCTTTTTGCTGAACTCCTAAGTTATACGAAACTAGCAGAAAACCCACCCTAAGAGTGGTTTTCTGATAGCATGTGTAATGTGCATATTGATATTATACGCAAGTATATATGATACATCAAATAAAATCGTAATTGACAATATACACAGAAATTGAACGAAGACTGCGTTACACTGTCTCCTGTAATCAGTAACGTAATTCATGATACACTAAAAAAAAGACGATATTATATATAAACTACATTAGGAGAAAATTAGTGACGGAAATATATACATGTTTATTTAAGCGACCGCTAACCGGAAGTGTTGACATTTGAAAATGTTGAAGAAGTGAATCTTAAATTAAGCAACAATATTATTTATATTTAATCAAGAATAACGAAATTTAGTAGATAAATTATTCAAAGTAATCCAACTTATTTTACAAACGGGATAAAAAAATATATTCTGGACGCAGTCCCGCACTCCTTACTTTATTATAGTTTAGATAAACACACACGGCGACAGGCAGACAGAGTAAGAGAGGGAGAGAGATGTTCTGCCGTTTCCATCTACCAAATTACACTTACAAGACTGGTCAACTTTGTTTTATAGAAAAAGATGAAGATGTATGTCTTAAGTGGGAGAACAATTGTGCATATTTCTTTAGGTTAGTTAGGGAGGGAATAGCAGTGCCTATGACCTTTTTAAGAGTCTATCAGACTGGTGGGCGCAGTACTAGATTTACCTATTAGCTAAATAAGCTGTAGCTTATGGCCACACAGCCTCCGGAGCCTAATTTTGTAAAATGTATTTCTATTTTATCATTAATCTTTATTCTTAAACTCTAAATCATCAAAAATTATATATAGAGACATGTATTTAATTAGAAAGTGAACAACACAAAATATGAGTTGTTCCCTTTCTAATTAAATAGCTCTGTTCTATCCATAGAGCACTCTTTTTTTCCATCATTCACATAAATATAAAAAATAATACATTTTTTTTAGAAAAGGGTCTCAAATTTCATATAGCTTAGGGCCTCATCAGGTGAAAGTCTAGCCCTGGGTGGAAGCTATCCTCATACTGGAGATTTGGTCCAAATAATTTGCAATACAGTGGACTCTGTTAAACTGGGATGTTGTCCTGAAAAGTCAGTAGCTCAGATTATGTACTAACATGTGTATGTATGTGTCCTTGTTCGACAACAGAAGATAGATGAAGTAGGTACTAAATTTGGGGGAAAAAATACTGGGTTCTATGTGATTGACTAACTCTCTTCCAAGGCAGTGTTCTAATATAGGTCTCCGCTTAATAACTGAAGCCAGATGGTTTAAGTGCGAAGAAACTACGTTGTTGTTACTGCTATTGTTGTTGTTATTGTTGCTGCTCCTGCTGTTGTTACTATTGCTACTGTTGTTTTACTGTTGCTGTTCCACTGATGTCTGTATGAAATATAGAGGATAGATAAATAAAGAATGATCTCTTTTAAGTTCGTCTCTGTCGCTTTCTATTCAGTCATTTAAAGAGAGGTTTATCTGTGACTAAACAATAGCCGTATTTGTTTAGTTGTTTATTACATTAAACATTAAAACACTTGAAATTAGCAGCACGCATGGCCTATAGCAACACTTGCTGGCGTCCCGTTTTTTAACCTCCAGTAAGTAAGTGTATATATAAGAATTTATCGCGTGTAGTAATAATCCTGGTTAGTAACAGCGATATATATATATATATAAATACATATACCATCACCACTACCACCACTACTACCACCACTACTACCGCGACTACCTCTGTGACAACCATTACCATCATCATCATTGCCACCATCACTACCAGCGCTGATTACCTGGACTAGTACATTGACTTTCGATCTAGTTTATGTTGTAGTCATAGCAACATCTATTGATTAGTTGCGGGGGGGGGGGGGGGAGCCTCAGAGCAGTTTCGTTAGTTGTGAGATATGTGGTTAGAATTGTTTTTGGAAAGCTAGTACAATGGAAGTAAGAAATACAGGAGTGAAAACTTGACTGTCTGTATATATCATCATCATCATCTTAATTTAACGTCTGCTTTCTCTGCTAGGACCAAATCAGTACTGAATTAGGGTTACTAACAGGCGGAGGGGTCTGTATCCTACTTACATTTGGCCATATCGAGTGCAGAGAAGTTGTGTCTTTTGCCACAAACTGAAGAGTCCTCCTATATATAGTTTAACTTTAGTTAATATAAGTTAAACTATGTTTATATGTGTCCCTGATCTAGATATTTTTAGTTATCTTATTCATTGAGATATTCTGTAAGTTAGTGACAAAAGACATTTTCTTTTTCTCTGTTGGATATATATCATCATCATCGTCGTTTAACATCCATTTTTACATGCTTGCATGGTTTAGACAGATTATCAGGTTATAGCGGATTTGGATTGTATGAATGTAACAAGGAGACATGGTTTGTGTGTATAATATTTAATCAACAATTTAACAGTATAGTTGACATGTCAATGAATAAACGAAAGAATGAAGCAAAGTTAGTAGTTACCGTTTTGATTGCCAGGCAAACGCGGCTGGCAGAAGACGCCAGGCGCCGGTAGGGCAAATGAGAGAGTGAGAACTTAAAGTTGTTAGTTTTATAGGGTTCTGACTGGAAGTTACAGAAAGGGTTCTACTTCCCGTCTAGATGTTGTTAATCTATTGGGGTTGTGAGTCACAACAAGGGAGGCAACTGCTACATAACCTCCCGCGACCAAAGAAATAAACATTCTGAATAAATGCGCAGTTTTCAACGGCAAATTTACGTGGTAAATTTTTAAACCGGCAAATAGGAGAATATAGCTTAAGGCTGAAGAATCCTTGACGAGAAACGTTATCTCTAGCGTGCGGCTATCTCTGTGAGTCGAGATATCTCCGTGAGTTGAGAATGTGTGCTGCCTACACATGCCAATACAAGGTTAAGTTAGGTTGAAAAAAATAATATTTCTAACGCGTGAGAAAATGAAAGTGCAACAGGTCGTTGGCAGCAATTTTGAAAAAAATGTGTGTGAAAGTGACAATGATGAAAAAGAAAGGCTTCACTTAGCATAATTATTGGTGTGAACTTTGAAAAAAAACTTGAAAGATGAAGAAAACGATGAAAAAAAAAAAAAAAGCAATGGTTCATCGAAAATAAATGTTCCTGTTGAAATGTTTTTAAAAAAAAAAATCAAATTTCTTCTTTTTTTTTTTTTTTTTTGAAAGTGTTCGTTGTAAGAAACGAGAAACATATATATATCGTGAAATGCGACAGTTAGTTGATGCGTGAGAGAAAAAGTCTGTCTGTGCGAAAATTTCACTTGTGCGTTTCTTTGACTGCGTATTTTCATAGTTTGTCAATAAAATTTGCTGTGTATTCGTAATGTTACTCACACAACACCAGATTCTGCTATTTTTTTCATTTTTGGGGTGACCACTTATAACAATGAACGGCTGCGTGTTCGTATCACGTCAGGGTTACCAATATAGCGAGGATACTGGATTGTATGAATGTAACAAGGAGACATGGTTTGTGTGTATAATATTTAATTAACAATTTAACAGTATAGTTGTCATGTCAAAGAAATAGATGAAAGAATGAAGCAAAGTTAGTAGTTACCGTTTTGATTGCCAGGCAAGCGCGAGACGCCTGGCGAAGGCCAGGCGCCGGAAGGGAAAATTAGAGAGTGAGAACTTAAAGTTGTTAGTTTTATAGGGTTCTGACCGGAAGTTACAGAAGGGGTTCTACTTCCCGTCTAGATGTTGTTAATCTATTGGGGTTGTGAGTCACAACAAGGGAGGCAACTGCTTCAAGGTTAAGAAACAAGTCAGGTCAGGTGACCATGTCTTGCTCATATGGTTTCTATGACTAGATGCACTTCCTAATGCCAACCACGTTACAGTGCAAACTGTGCTTTTTATCATGGCACCAAAATGATCATCTAACAGAGTAGACTGGGTGATTTTACATCGTGTTACCAGCACAACCACCTTACAAAGTGAACTGGGTGTTTTGTTGTGTCACCAGCACAACCACCTTAAAGGGTTGATGTGGTGCCTTTATTTTTTGTGTCACCGACATGACCACCTTACTGGGTGGATTGGGGGCTTTATATATATATATATATATCATATATCATAATCTATAAAGCTCAGTGTGTGGTCATGCTCCTTTCTTATAGAAATCTACGATATAGAATTTCTTCAATTGAAATTTACAATTCAGTATTCGAAATAGTTTCGATTGCGTCTTGGCACATCTCATTTTTTCAATATCACCCACAATTACGCAAAAAATAGATAAAACTCAATATTTTACGATTTTTCTCTGTCATTTAAACTGCTAAACTCTTTCCACTACCATTCAAAATCTATACAACTTCATACTTTCTGCTACTTTCTCTTTCCAAGCTTGATGGTGATACTGTCCGTTTTACTCTGTCATATCATCTGCTTACCTCTATCTACAATCCACACATTTTGCTACTTTCTCTTTTATACTTCAAACTTACTGATTTATTTCCAACGTGCGTGATAGGCGAAGAGAGAGAGAGAAGAGAGTGAGAGGGAGAGAGAGAGAGAACGTTTATTATTACATAAAGTACCAGTAATGTACTGGGTAATTGCTGGCCTTGTGCCAAAAAAGTAGAAACAATTATTACATTTCATACGAAACGACAATTATTCAAAAGCAACAGATACATTTATTCAACAAGAAGCGATAAATCTTTTTTAAAACCTCTTTTCCAAACGCATACAAACACACACTCACTTCAACAACAACAACAACAACAATCTGCCTTTTATAGATAATGATAAACAATAATATCCTCTATGAGGTCACTAAACCTGCTAGAAATAGCAGCTAACTCTCCCCATACCACACTCCTCCCTACTGTCTTAAATTTAGAAAACATATCTTCTATGAGGTCACTAAACCTGCTAGAAACAGCAGCTAACTCTCCCCCATATCACACCACTCCCTACTGTCTTAAATTTAGAAAACATATCCTCTATGAGGTTACTAAACCTGCTAGAAACAGCAGCTAACTCTCCCCCATATCACACCCATCCCTACTGTCTTAAATTTAGAAAACATATCTTCTATGAGGTCACTAAACCTGCTAGAAACAGCAGCTAACTCTCCCCCATATCACACCACTCCCTACTGTCTTAAATTTAGAAAACACATATCCTCTATGAGGTCACTAAACCTGCTAGAAACAACAGCTAACTCTCCCTCATATCACAACCCTCCCTACTGTCTTAAATTTAGAAAACACACAGACAACTATGCAGAACAACTCCATCGCAGCTCTGTTGTTCGGCTGGCATCGTCTACGCGCATGTTGCGCAAGTACTGTGAAACAATAAATTTCAACACTTTTTTGCACAGAGATAATATCCATAGGCGAAACTACAATTGTCACTGCTGGCGCAGCTCCTGCTTCGGCAGTCCAGGTCTGCAATTCATTCACCCAGTGCCTGGCAGACAAAAAAGTGCTGCCATAAAATGGGTGGTGCAACCTAACTTTGGTAACTTAATGACCCCGAGCAACGCCGGGCTTTAATGCTAGTATATATATATATATATATATATATATATATATATATATATGCAAAAAGTAAACAGAAATAACAAACAAACGACACACTACAATGAAGAAATATATTAGTTTAACACTTGATATAGTAGGAAAAAGTTTTAACGTTTCTGACACTGGTCCTTCATCAGAAAATAAAATGAGAAATTAAAGATGAAATAAAAAGATAGATAGTGATCCGTGACTGGTAAAGATTGTTGGAAGGGTGTAGTCCCAAGGTGTCAGGTAGATATCCAGTTCCGAATTATGTATATATATATATATATATATATATATATATACACACACACATATATATATATGTATGTAAAAGGTAAACAGAAATAACAACACAATCGGTACAGTATATGGAAGGGATATATTAGGTTAACGCTTGATATAGCAGGAAGAGGGTCTTAACGTTTCGGACGCTAGTCCTTCATCAGATGAAAGAATGAGAAATAAGATAGATTGAGGGTATGGGCGGGTTGGAATTGGAAAAAATGTCTTTAGATAAAAATAACAGGTCCATTCATGTTGACATCTCTTGCAAAACTGTTGATGCTGGCGTTTTGTGTATGATTTATTTTTTTAGAAAAGTGGATGATGGAGCGCGTCTACCTGAAATGGAAAAAAAAACGTTATGAAGCATTGTGATGTGAGTGGTTAGGATTGTTTGAGGAAAGCCAGTACAATGCAAATTAGAAACACAAGAGTGAAAACTAGAGTAAAGTAAGACAAACATGACAAGACAACAGTTTAGACTTTTACCTTAAATTTCATGATATTTGGCAGGGTTGTTAGTGTGTTGGATTAAGTGCCTCAATATTATTTTCAACTCACTGTTCTCTAAGTTCAAATCCTACCAAGGACGGTTTTGATTTTCATCTCTTCGGGGTTGATAAAAAAACAGCACTATCCAGGAGTGGTGGTTTGGTAGTATTGTTAATGACCTGGTATCTGATCTGGCTCTATGCATTCTGAGTTCATGTTCAACTTTGTTCTGCCAGGAATTGCGACCGGCAGATAATATCAACAATGGAAACACTGTTTCCTTTGTCCAATCTGATAACTGGCTCCTATCCTTTCCATTTTCCATGATATTTCAGAGTTAGGACCACTTTTGCAACAGAAAGAAAATGGAGTGTGACGTTGGTGCTAAGCAATGTTCTACTACTGCTTCAAATTTTTTTACTGTTACAACTTTGCTAGTGTGCTGTCAAAATTACATTGATATAAGAGACAAATTGGCCAAAGGTTTAGTGCTTAGGACAAGGTTCCTTATGGTATTTATTCTAGTTCCTTGTGTTCTTCATTCAAATCCTGCCCTGGTCAACTTTACTTTTCATCTTTCTAAAGTCTGTCTCTAACCCAGAGGTTCACCAGGCCAGTGCTTATCCCAATGTCCATGGCGTGAAGCAACTGGGAGTACAAGATTTTCCCCTGGATCAGACACCAGTCCATTGCAGGGTTAAACCCCTCAGCAATAGCTGAGTATACTGGAGCAATGTGAAATGAAGTGTTTTACTCAAGAACACAACACACAACCCAGTCAAGAAATTAAACCCATGAAATTATGATTATAAATCCAACACAACTTGACCAGACCATGCACCTTCACTGTAGCGAGAATGATCCGAGTGAATATACGTCTGTAGTTTGAGAGATGGAAAAATTGAGAGAGGGCGCTTACCCTGGTAGTCATGGTGGCCGTGGTCTTTTGTGTGGTTTTTGCCACGAGTAACCCTCGGAGGTTTCCCTCCTATTGGGGAATTTTTCATTATTTCAATTTTCATTTTATTGTTTATATATATATATATGTTTTATGTCTTTTTTCTTTTCTTATATAAATAATAAAAATATTTACACGCACAAAACCCACATCGTACCATCCTGTTCCGTCTGTGATGTTTTTCTTGATGTCAGCCCTTGTGGCCAATAAAGAAATTATTATTATTATTATTATTATTATTATTAATAATTATTATTAATAATAATAATAATTGTTTCTACTTTTGGCACAAGGCCAGCAATTACCCAGTTCATTACTGGTACTTTATTTTATCGACCCCGTAAGGATGAAAGGCAAAGTTAACCTCGACGGGATTTGAACTCAGACTATAAAGGGACGTAACTATGCTGGAAAGCATGGCGTCCGACTCTCTACCGATACTGCCAATTCACCAATAATAATTGTTTCTACTTTTGGCACAAGACCAGCAATTACCCAGTGCATTACTGGTACTTTATTTTATCGACCCCGTAAGAATGAAAGGCAAAGTTAACCTCAGCGAGATTTGAACTCAGATTGGCAAGGGCCGTAACTCTATACGTCAAAGCATGGCCTCCGACCCACTACAGATACTGCCAATCCACCAATAATAATAATATATTTGAAGGAGAAAATTAACCAATACCAGGATTTAAAGTGGGAATTAAAAAGGATTTGGGACTGTCATGGGATCAAGGTTGTCCTGATTGTCATAGGAGCACTAGGTACTATCTCGAAGAGTTTTCAAGGATGGTTAAAGAACATTAATCCAACCCCCCTTTTTGGAACACTTCAAAAGGCATGCTTGCTGGGTACAGCAAGAACTCTCTGATACGTCCTGAATATCTGAGGCTGCAGGTAGTGGCTTAATGCTCATTTGAACAAACTTTCCAGTTAAATAACATCAATGACTGAGACTCCAAGGATAATAATAATATATATTTATATAATAATAATTGTTTCTACTTTAGGCACAAGGCCAGCAATCACCCAGTGCCTTACTGGTACTATAATAATAATAGTGAGTAGAACCGAAGTTGCAGCTGCGAATAGCATTTTTCGAAATCAATCTTCTGAGGCTGGCACAAAGCACTTATGAGGTGATATCAATAAATCGATAAATTATATCTCAGAGTAATAACAATACGTTAGGGGTGTGACACAGTGAAAATTGTGACCGGAGACATGTTGCCACAATGCCACTACAACAACGAAAATACAAACATATATATGTGTTTGTGTCAGTAATATAAGTTTATTTTTACTTAGCCAGACTTAAGCCAGACTTATTTTAAAAACCAACATGTCTAATATCATGTGAGTGATCTCATTTGTGTTAAAACCCATAGACAAAAATAGTTTTATGATTACATCTGGTTGGTGACCTATTAACACATAAAATTACTGCTACATCTCACTCACAATTAATTTGTAATTAGTAAATTAATAAGTTTCAGGAACTGTATTCTGATCTTATTCACAGAACTAGAAATTTCTGAAAGTTAGGATGCTATTTCTTAGAATTTGGTTTTTGCTTACATATTTGCTATAGTATTTTTTTTTATGGTGAATTTTTGTTGTTGTTAATGTTGAAGTTGTTGTAATGATGCTCTTTTATTCCCCACCTCACCACTGCCTTCTTGTCTCTTGTTTTTCCATTTAAGCTTCCTTCTTTATGCCATAATTGGTAGAGCATCAGACAAAATGTTCTGTAATAATCTTCAGTTAAGTTCATTTACTGTCTATGTTCAAATGTTGTCATTGTTGACATTGTGGTTTTTTTGTGTTGCCAATGCCAATAAACTAAGTACTAGTCATGTACTATGATTAATTGCATCAATTATCAATTATTAATCAAACTCTCTCTTTACAATGCCTTCACTTTGTACCAAATATAAAGTTATTGTTCTACTTGAGCCAACAAGGGACTCTTTATATCGTTCCTCTCTTTAAAAAGGAAGGAAATATTGAAGAATGTAGTCTGGGAGGAATTTCATCAGGGTTACAAAGTTTATCCCACCCTCCTCCTTCCCCAAATGAGAGTGTAACTCATCAATGCAAGAATAAAGTACATCCTGTACACTATGTGTCCTTGTACATAGCCGCAAACTATACATGAATCATATGTATTTTGCATTGATTACTAAAATACTTAATGAGCAGTTTTAAATGGGGCCTACATTTCACATCTGGCCTGAGCCTATTACCAGCTATACACAAGCCTGACTATTCTACAATGTGGTATAGCAGCAACATGGAAAGAACACATTAGTGATGTAATCCTAGATGTCTAATCATTAACTACTGAAGATGTTTATGTACAAAGAATTGCAAGATGGAACATGGCCAATGGGAACTGTGGAAGTTCACAGATCTACAAATGGAGACATTAAAAAAATATGTTACTGATGCTTCTTTGAAGAAATTAGATGCATCTGATCATCCCTTTTGGAGGAGAGCATGATAGAAAAGATTTACAGAAGCAAACAGTCTCAGAAGGAAGCAGGTTGACAATGAGGATGCTTGGACCAAGCTGTGCACCAATTCTCATGTCCACATTGCCAATGTTTTAGTTTATAAAAGATAGATTTATCCAGAACATAAAGATAACTTCAATTGAATCAAATTCTTAGCACCAAGAAATACCAATGATGATGGCAAGAAATCAACATTGGCATCATCCAGCCATGTGGATCATCCTGTGGGAAGATGGTAGGATCATCATGGCTAGAAGATATTTCATTGTAGGTCTGCTTGATCAGAACTGATCTGGGCCTATACTATAATAATACCAATATTACCAACAATAACTCTGCTTTGTCCTTCCTACCCAGAACTACAATCTCGCTACATATATATATGCAAAAAGTAAACAGAAATAACAAACAAACGACACACTACAATGAAGAAATATATTAGTTTAACACTTGATATAGTAGGAAAAAGTTTTAACGTTTCTGACACTGGTCCTTCATCAGAAAATAAAATGAGAAATTAAAGATGAAATAAAAAGATAGATAGTGATCCGTGACTGGTAAAGATTGTTGGAAGGGTGTAGTCCCAAGGTGTCAGGTAGATATCCAGTTCCGAATTATGTATATATATATATATATATATATATACACACACACATATATATATATGTATGTAAAAGGTAAACAGAAATAACAACACAATCGGTACAGTATATGGAAGGGATATATTAGGTTAACGCTTGATATAGCAGGAAGAGGGTCTTAACGTTTCGGACGCTAGTCCTTCATCAGATGAAAGAATGAGAAATAAGATAGATTGAGGGTATGGGCGGGTTGGAATTGGAAAAAATGTCTTTAGATAAAAATAACAGGTCCATTCATGTTGACATCTCTTGCAAAACTGTTGATGCTGGCGTTTTGTGTATGATTTATTTTTTTAGAAAAGTGGATGATGGAGCGCGTCTACCTGAAATGGAAAAAAAAACGTTATGAAGCATTGTGATGTGAGTGGTTAGGATTGTTTGAGGAAAGCCAGTACAATGCAAATTAGAAACACAAGAGTGAAAACTAGAGTAAAGTAAGACAAACATGACAAGACAACAGTTTAGACTTTTACCTTAAATTTCATGATATTTGGCAGGGTTGTTAGTGTGTTGGATTAAGTGCCTCAATATTATTTTCAACTCACTGTTCTCTAAGTTCAAATCCTACCAAGGACGGTTTTGATTTTCATCTCTTCGGGGTTGATAAAAAAACAGCACTATCCAGGAGTGGTGGTTTGGTAGTATTGTTAATGACCTGGTATCTGATCTGGCTCTATGCATTCTGAGTTCATGTTCAACTTTGTTCTGCCAGGAATTGCGACCGGCAGATAATATCAACAATGGAAACACTGTTTCCTTTGTCCAATCTGATAACTGGCTCCTATCCTTTCCATTTTCCATGATATTTCAGAGTTAGGACCACTTTTGCAACAGAAAGAAAATGGAGTGTGACGTTGGTGCTAAGCAATGTTCTACTACTGCTTCAAATTTTTTTACTGTTACAACTTTGCTAGTGTGCTGTCAAAATTACATTGATATAAGAGACAAATTGGCCAAAGGTTTAGTGCTTAGGACAAGGTTCCTTATGGTATTTATTCTAGTTCCTTGTGTTCTTCATTCAAATCCTGCCCTGGTCAACTTTACTTTTCATCTTTCTAAAGTCTGTCTCTAACCCAGAGGTTCACCAGGCCAGTGCTTATCCCAATGTCCATGGCGTGAAGCAACTGGGAGTACAAGATTTTCCCCTGGATCAGACACCAGTCCATTGCAGGGTTAAACCCCTCAGCAATAGCTGAGTATACTGGAGCAATGTGAAATGAAGTGTTTTACTCAAGAACACAACACACAACCCAGTCAAGAAATTAAACCCATGAAATTATGATTATAAATCCAACACAACTTGACCAGACCATGCACCTTCACTTTCATCCTTCTAGTGTCGATAAATATAGTAACAGTCTAGTGTGGGGTACTGATAGCAATGTTAGAGTGTTGGATAGGATGCCTTGCAATATTTATTCCAGCATTTCCATTCTGTTGAGTTGTGCTGTTGGACCTCTGTTTATTTTGATGATGAGTGTTCCAGTTTTTTTAACAACAGAACAGTCTGCTCATGAGATTAACGTACTAGTGACTAAGCATTCCATAGACACATGTACCCATAACATAATTCTCAGGAAGATTCAGTATGTGGTAGTGTGTGACAAAGTCGACCCGTTGAATTACAAGTACAACTCATTTTTTTTTAGCTGACTAGACTAGAGTAATGGGAAAATAAAGTGTCTTGCTCAAGGGCACAATGTGTCACCAGGAATCAAACTCACAACCCTACAATCATTAGCCAAACATCCTAAATAGTAAGCTACATACCTTCACTCAGATGCACGTACACCCATGCTTGAAACAGACGAATTTCCATCCCATCTATATTTATGAAATAGTTGACCCTAATTACAGGTCAATTACTGATATTTTTTATCATAATTACTTTACTTTGTGCCTAAATTACAAATCAATGACTATAAAATGTTTAATCATAATTACTTTACTTTGTTTCATGCCTGTTATGCATTAATAACTATGAAATGCTTGATCGTAATTACTCCAATTTATGTTGTGTCTATCACAGATCAATAACTAATATTTGATCCTAATTACTCCAATTTATGTTGTGTCTATCACAGATCAATAACTAATATTTGATCCTAATTACTCCAATTTATGTTGTGTCTATCACAGATCAATAACTAATATTTGATCCTAATTACTCCAATTTATGTTGTGTCTATCACAGATCAATAACTAATATTTGATCCTAATTATTCCAATTTGTATTGTGTCTATCACAGATCAATAACTTATATTTGATCCTAATTACTCCAGACTGTGTTGTTTCTATGCCAGATCAACAACTAATATTTGATCCTAATTATTCTAATTTATGTTGTGTCTATCACAGATCAACAACTATGCTCCAGAAGGTGTTGAGACCCAGATTACATGGCTTCACTTGGAACGCTATTTCAAAATGTGGAGTTACACAACAACATCAAAAGAGTGTATCATGGATGTTAAATCATTGCAAATATGGAAGGATATTGTCTCCACACACCAGTATTTCCTGTCGGACGTTTGCTACAACACATTCTTTACAGCAGATTTCTAAAGATGGTATCATTGAAGCTGCATACGACCCAATGGCTGTACCTAATGTGAACTTTGCTGCATATATGCTCTCGGAATTAGAGAAATACAAAGACAAAACACTCATTGTAAGTATATGGGTTCCTTTCTTCTTGTGTGTGTGTAGAATAGATTTCCATTGGTTTTGACAACAAGTGTTCCAGTTTTTCGAGTGTTCCAGACATGTGTACCTTTAATGTAATTCTCAATCCTAGATAAGGTCTATTTTGGCATAGCTCCTATGTCTGGATCCTGGCCAACCACTTTACTGAGTTTACTGGGTGTATTTTATCATGGCATCAGCACTAAAGAAGTTGTCTTGTCTTTGATGCAACTGAAGAGTCCTCTCAACCCTTTGGTTAGCATTGTTTCTACAACTGGAGGCCTTTCCTATGGCCAACCACTTTACAGAGTATGCAAGGTGTATTTCATCATGGTACCAGCACAAGAAAAGTCGTGATGTCCTTGACGTGATTTTTTCGACATGGTTTATACAGCTGGAAATTTTAAATCAAATTTAAATGTTGCTTTTTAATTTCATTTTTTCTCTTTTCTCCTCCAATTTAACAGGAAAATGGTTTAACAGGAGTAACATACACATATGCAGATGTGATTTCTAAATCATTAAAAGTAGCAAGTGCTTTGAAGAAATCTGGTTATAAGCCTGGTGATGTTGTGGCAGTGTTTTCTACGAATGTTCCAGAATATTTAATAATGTTCTTAGCAGCAGCTGCTGCTGGATTGACAACTACAACAGTAAACTCCAGCTATTCAGCAAGTAGGTTTCTTATTCATCATTGTTTTATCTCTGCCTTTCCATGTTTACATGGGTTAGACATGTCTTTTGTCTTTTCCAGCACAGCTTCCCGCCATACATTATTTCTTTCATCAACGTCCCTTTACGGTTTGAGTTCAAATCCTGCCGAGGTTAACTTTGCCTTTCATCCTTACGGGGTCGATAAAATAAAGTACCAGTAATGTACTGGGTTATTGTTGGCCTTGTGCCAAAAGTAGAAACAATTATTTCTTTCATCAACTCCTCTGTGTGGTTCAGTGTTTCAAGACCAGCTCTCACCACTTCTGTCCATGTCTTGCTTGGTCTTCCTCTACTGCAGCTTCCTTCCACCAGGAATTTCTGGTGCTTCTTCACCCAACAAGCAGCGTCTATACACATCATATGTCCATAAGAGTGCAGTCTTCTCTCTTGCAAGCATCTAATTTCTCTTATAGCCAGTTTTTCTCTCGGCTCATCCGTTACACTCTTTGTTTAATTTTATTTCCATCATTATATGTCAGTTTTCCACCATGTCCTGCTCATATGTTCTATTTTGGCAAAGTTTCTATGGCTGGATGCCCTTCCTAATGCCAACCACTTTAGAGATTGTACTGTGTGCATTTTATTGTAATACTAGCATTAATACATTACAGAGTGGACTAGGTGCATTTTATTGTTTTCCACCAGCACTACTACTTTATAGAGTGAGCTGTGTGCATTTTATTATGGCATATAACACAATTTATATAATGGATATGATTTACAAAAGAAACAAATCGATAGAAATTAATCAGAGAAAAGACAAGAAAGAAAATATTGAGAGAAGACGTGCACACCCAATTATATACTACAAATGAGAATGTTTGAGTTTACAACGCCCAGAACAGAACTCACAACACCCTTAAATTTTGAGTGGAACCTCACCACCACCTCTAGGCCTAAAATTAATCTTAGTCTGCCTTGCCAAGTTTCTATAAAAGGTCCTGATAGTAAAGGATTAGAATCTTTTAACTTTTAATATCCTGTACTGTATCCAAACACAGTAACAAGGTATATGACCATCATCAATTTAATTGATGAATTACCCTATATACTTGAATATAAGCTGATCCCTCACCCCTATTTTATGTCTGAGCAAAATTCCAAACCCCATTTATAAGCCGAGGCAGCTAATCAACACATTGCTTAGATGGTGTATATAAGCCATTTTACATTGATTTTTTGGTCACATATTCCTTGGCTTATATTTGAGTATATACTGTAAAAGCCAACATTCTCAAATGCTTTTGAGAATGTTTTATGCAACAGTATTTTTAGCATAATTGGCTATATCACAGTTGATATTAAACTCATTAGTCTAATAATCCAAATGTTCACAATAATCTATCCACTAAAGATACTACATATATTTAAATTAACAAATTCATCTTAGATAGTTTCTGCTAAATCCTTACAGAATGATAAGAGTCAATTTTCTATTCATTCATTAATGTTTTCTTCAAATTTCCAATGCAATGTTGTTTAATTGATGTCCAGTAAAGGAAAGAGAGAAGAGAGAAGTAAAGAATATATTCTATGTAGCAACACTTATTTCTTTGTTTATATTTATTTTTCTACTTATTTATTCTTTGCTTGTTGCCAAAGGGACAGGTTTTTTTTTGTTTTGTTTTTTGCTGTTGTAGAAAAGAAATTGAGTAAATAGTATCTGGCACACCTATCAGCTATGTATAAGAATCTACTTATCTGGGTGGTAAAGTCGCTAGCTGCAAAAGCAATGTAAGCACATGAATTGGTAAGGCCTGGGGTGCCATTGACAAGTTAACTCATGAAAAGGAGCCTCTTTCAAGCAACTGTTACCTCTGTTCTATTGTATGGCTGCTCAGCATAGACCCTTACCTCAAAACTGTAAAGGAGATTAGATGGCGCCTACACTTGCATGCTAAGAGTGGCTTTGAATGTCACTTCGGTAGATCGTCTGTCCAATGAGCCACTCTATGGGAATCTTTGTCCAGTACCAGACATCATCAAAGAGCGAGTCAAATTCGCAGGATATTGCTGGAGAACTAAAGACAAAATTGTTAGTGAAATTCTTTTGTAGGAGCCTATACAAGGAAGAGCTTGCAGAGGACAACAAGCCAAGACATATATCAAGCAGATTTGTGATGACATAAACCACAATCCCTCTGACCTGTTGAATATGATGAACAATAGAATTGGATGGTGACAAAGAGTCAAAGGAATCTGTGCAAGCAGCTTGACATATTTGATTTGATAATTAAATCACTCCGTTTGTTTATATTCCAGAACATTTCATTTTCTTGAAATTCGTCAGTGCAGATTTATCTTGTCTTAGAAAAAATAAAACCCAAACAAATGAAATTAAGGCTACAGTCCAAAATAATGTAACTCACAACAGGAAAAAAAATTTTTCTTTATAATTTTGAAGTCATTTGATTGATCTAGAATAAAATACCTACAACTTGAGACAAAATGTTAATTGTTCAAAGTCAACTTTCTATTTTGTAGATGAGTTAAAGTTTCATTTGGAGAACTCTCAGAGCTGTGCAATGATAACTTCACCAGAATTGGTATCAATAGTTAAGGAAGCTGTAGCAGCCAGTAAAACTATTAAATTGAGGGTTTGTGTAACATTTAAGTTTACTTTCTAAATGTTTTGCCATTGTTAGAACTGCATGTCTGTGTGGTTAAGGAGTTCACTTCACAACAACATAGTTTTGGAGTCACTCCCACTACATAGCACCTTGGGCAAGTGTCTTCTAATATGGCCTCATATTGACCAATGCTATGTGAGTAGAATTTGATAGATGGAAACTACAGAATCCCATTGTATATATATATAAACACACACATTATATATATGTGTGTGTACATGTGTCAATGTTTGTTTGTGTCTGTGCCCAAGATTGAACAGCATGTGTTCTTGAGCAAGTCACTTCATTTCACATTACTTTTCATAATAGGACTGACTCCTCCCCTCCTATAATTAAAACACCCAAGAAACCTCCTATGGCAGAGGTTCCCAACCTTTTTGCATAAAATGGCCACCTTAACATTCCAAATTTAGATGAGGACCACATATTAGAATTATCCATACTATCAAATTCAGTTCACGTTTTCATGATGACAGGCTAGTTTTTAAAATTGCCACATTTTCAATCAAAACTTGTTAGACACACATGATTTTTTAAAATCAGAAATGGAATATATGATTTTGCTAGAATAATGTGACTGACTACAGCTGACCTAGATATGTTGGGATTATAACAAAATAGAATCTCAAAAATATGTTAAGAAAAAAATAGCTATTTTGATAATTATTGCTCATGAAAACATAAAAAACAATGTTGACTGACTACAGCTGACCTAGATATGTTGGGATTATAACAAAATGGAATCTCAAAAATATGTTAAGAAAAAAATAGCTATTTTGATAATTATTGCTCATGAAAACATAAAAAACAATGTTGTTGGTTATGATGTTAGTAGTGATGGTGTTGCAGTTGTTACTGTTCTTATTGTTGTTGTCAATAAATAAAGTACCAGCCCAGGTGTAGTTGATTAGTGAAATTGTTAATGAGTCAGTATCTGATCTGGCTCCATACATTCTGAATTCACATCCTGCTTCCTTCTGCCAGGTGTTGTAATCGACAGAAACGAAAAGACCAATGGAAACAATATTTTCTTGGTCTAATCTGACAATCAGCTCCTTTCTTCTGCCAGGTGTTGTGACCAACAGATAGTATCAGAAATGGAAAGACCAATAGAAATATAATTTCTTTGTTCTAAGCTGATGATCAGATCCTTTCTTCTGCCAAGAGTTGTGACTGACAAATAGTATCAGTGATGGAAAAATCTATGGATCATTCCATCTGAATACCAAGGAGGCCACATCAACCTATCTTGGAGTGAAATTGAACCAATAGCTGATCTACAGACAGTAACTCAAATCCTTACGTGCAAAGGTGTCTGAGGAACATCCTTCTACACCACTTGGCAGGCTCATCATAGGATGCTGGAATATCCACACTATATACTAGTGCTTTAGCCTTGGTCTACAATGCTACAATGTACACCTCCTTTATATGGTTCAGAAGCTCCCATACTAAGAAGATAGATACAGCTCTGAATATCATCACTTTACAGCATCGACTGGGTGCATTTTATCATGCCACTAGCACTAGAGTGGTTATCTGTCAGAACTTTAGTCTTCTCTACCCTGTATCAGTTTTTACTTAGAGTGACTGCTCTTCTAGATGGGTTGTCTTCACTACAGCTTACAGAATCCACGTCTGCCTCGTACAGTCTTATATCTTCAGGGTGACTACCCTTCTAAACAGATTGCCCTCTCTGTGGCTTGCAGAGGCCATGTCTACCTCATACAGTTTTATTATTCAGAGTCACTACTCTCCTAGGTAGGTTGCCTACACTATAGCTTGCAAAGTCCATTTAGCAATTATATTTCATGACTGTATTCTTCTTCCAGGAAATAATTGTGTTTGGAAGTTCACATGGTTGCCGACCATTTTCAACCCTTCTTGAAGATGATGGTACTGCGTGTAAAGAGCTTTACTCTGGTAACTCTAAAGAAGATGTTCTTGTATTACCATACTCAAGTGGAACCACAGGTTTACCGAAAGGTGTCATGTTAACACATAATAATATTGTTGCAAATCTTCAACAAATAAAGTGAGTATTTCTTTTCTTACCTCATTATTTCACTGATATTACTTGCTTATAAAAACAGTGTCATCATCATTATCAATGTTTTACATTCATTTTCTATGCTAGCATAAGTGGGACAGGTTGTTCTGGAACACATGAACAAGTCAGATAAACATGGTTTCTATGGCTTGATGCCCTTCTTAACACCAACCACTTTATAGTGCATACTGGGTGCATACTTATTACCTTGGCACTAACACTACCACTTTACAGATTCTATTGGGTGTGTTATATCAGGACACCGGCGTACCACTTTACAGAGTGTTGGGTGTATAAGAAATAATCAATGAAAAATTTGGAGGGATTTACTAAAATTATTAATTATTTCACTATTAGAATGGTATAAGAAAAGCATCTTATGTTGAATTAAGTTAGAAGAATTTAATTTAAGTAGAAATACTTAAAGCCCTTTGATATCAAACCACCTGAAATCACTCCTTGATCTATGGTACTAAGCTGTTTATTTTAAGGTGTTTGTATATTTATCTAAAATCTTTCCATCATAATTTTATGTAAGAAGATTTGTTAAGTTATCCTCCAAACAGCAACTTCATAATGAGAAATTTGGTTATATTACTAAATCCCTCCAAATTGTTGATTATTTTCAAAATTATCCGAATAATCATAGGCAGTTCCTGTCATTAGAAATATAGTAACAGATAGGTTAAAACAGGTGGTTTTATTTCATAGAAACAGAGGTGGTTTTCAGTATTTTGGTATCGTATCAAAAGAGTTAACGATAAAACAACAAATTCCTTTGTGATGTGTTTATTAATTGAATATTTACAATTGCTTGCAGAATCCTTTCATTTGAACCTTTTGATCGAATCCTTGGAATTCTTCCATTTTTCCACATCTATGGAATGGTCTGTATCTTGTTTAGTATTGCTACCAATGGTTGTGCCATTTACACCTTACCAAAATTCGAACCAGAAACCTTCTTATCTGTATTAAGCAAGAAAAGAGTAAGGAAATATGTAATGTAAACATTCTTTAATAATTCTAATTTTAACAACAAGCATTTTGAGGCCACCTTGCTTGCTAAAGCAGAAGTTAACTTTGTAGGCTCCATTACAAGCTTTGTCATTTTACCCTATTTTCTGCACCTACCCAGTGACAGTGACATTGGTGGGACTCGAATCCTCATCTGACCGTTACTCTGAGCTGCAGCTCATCCACCTTCATCACAAATATAAACACATTGACCACTTGAAAGGTTGTCACCAAGGTGACTATGAGTCCCGTATGCCTCGGTTTTGAAATCAGAGTGATCCTTCTAGATATAATGCTAATCAAGGCTAATGATCTCTGTCTACCCTTACTGGATGGCTGTTGACTCTCCTAAATTCCTCTGCCCTTTGACAGGTTATATTTTTCATCCTGCAGAGTGTCACCAAATCACTTTCCTCACTAATAATATCCTTCAATTTCTTCATTGTGTTTTATGTTCCAATTGTCGATTATGTTTCAGATAACCTGTGCACATTTGGTGCCACCATTGATCTTGTTTTTGGCTAAACACCCTCTCGTAGATGATTACGATTTGACAGCCCTCAGAAGAATATTTTCAGGTGCGGCACCACTGGGGTTAGATCTTATTATGGAATGTTTAGAAAAACATAACATCAAGGAAATGATCCAAGGTAAAATATTTTGTTATTATTATTAGTGGATTGGCAATATTGGAGGAGCGTCGAACACCATGCTTCGTGGCATAGTTGCGTCTCTTTACATTCTGAGTTCAATTCTCACCAAGGTTAGCTTTGCGTTTCATCCTTACGGGGAGGGGGGGGGGGTCGATAAAATAAAGCACCAATAATGCACTGGGGTCGATTTAATTGACTTTCCCTTCCCCTAAAATTGCTAGCCTTGTGCCTACAATAGAAATCATTATTATCAGGGTGGTGGATTCGCAATATTGGTAGAACTCTCAGTATCGGTAGAGGGTCAGACACCATGCTTCCCAGCATAGTTACGTCCCTTTACGATCTGAGTTCAAATCCCGCCGAGGTTGACTTTGCCTTTCATCCTTACGGGGTCGATAAAATAAAGTACCAGTAATGCACTGGGTAATTGCTGGCCTTGTGCCTAAAGTAGAAACAATTATTATCAGGGTGGTGGATTCGCAATATTGGTAGAACTCTCAGGCAAAATACTTTAGTTACAACTTTCTATATTCTGAGTTCAAATCCTGCTGAGGTTAGCTTTGCCTTTCATCCTTTCAGGGTCGATAAAATAAAATACCAGTAATGCAGTGAGGTTGATTTAATCAACTTTCCCTTTCCCTAAAATTGTTGGCCTTGTGCTTAAATCAGAAACCATTATTATCATTATAATTTATTGGTTATGGGTAAAGGATTAGTAGAATAGGTGAACTATTATGCCATATTTGTTTCAGCTTTTTATGTTCTGAATTCAAATTCTACTGAGGTCAACTTTGTTATCTGCACATTTAGATAAACTGAAAAATGTAATATATTACATATATCAATATTTTTAATATATGATATACCATGTCTATTCATTATATAATATATTTATTATGATTATTTCAATACATTTATATATAGGCTATGGTCTGACTGAAACAAGTCCTGTCACTCATTTGAATATACCACCAATTGTTAATCAGGCTTCTGTTGGTACCTTGATACCTAACACTGCTGCAAAGGTAAATATTGATTTCTGTTGAAAAGTTTTAATTTCTTACCAACTTATTTAACCATTTCATTACCATATTTCTAATGAAAGAT
>OZ024746.1:25483126-25518126 GCA_964016885.1 Eledone cirrhosa | reverse complement strand
GTGTGTGGTAGGGGGATAAGTGAGTGTCTACATTTGTGTCTATGTCCCTAAATGTAGTTCGACAAAAAGAGATTGATAAAATAAGTATTGGATTTGAAAAAGAAAATCAAATAGTGGGGTCAGTATGATTGATATGATAGACAAACATTCCTTTAAGGTGGTGCTCCAGCTTGGCCACAGTGGAATGATTGAAATCAGTAAAAGAATAAAATGAAATATGTGGGATTAAAATTAGATTAAATACTTTAATCCTTTCATTACCAAATTTCTAATGAAAGACGCTGCCTATAGTTTTCAAATAATTTTGAAAATAGTGCATGTCTACTTTCAGGCAGATTGAGTCTTCCTTTGACCAACACCTTTTTATCTGCCTCCTTCCCATCTCACAACCAAACAGTGGCACATGGCTCAATTTGGTGCCATCTTCATCAACTGGTACTCTTGTTGATGGCAAGTGCATTCACATCAGAGTAGCCCAGTGCCTCAGCCTCTGCATGTGTGAGCCACATAAATGCTGTTGTGGAACATAAATGTTGTTGATGAGTTTGGTCTGCACCCATTATCATGCCACTATAGTGCAGGCTGGTTCCCTTGACACACTGCTCTGAACGGCATCTTCAGAAGGAGCCTTGATGTAGCCACCTTCCCAACACAACTGGAGCCAGCTTGCCTCGACCGTGGTGATGGTAAGCGCTAACTCTTCAAATTATATGTACAACATTAAATAAAGTATCTTGCTCAAGGACACAATGAACCACTGGGAACCAAATACACAATCTTACTATTATGAGTCATACACCTTAACTATTATGTCATACATAAGCATATTGCTCCTATCATTTTGGTGGGTGCAGAGGTTCATAATTTTCCAACAAAAATGGCTAATTTTCCAACAAAATTGTTATGCCTGCCAATCATTATTATGACATCTTTATTCATTATTGTATTGTACATATTTTATTATGTTTTGTGTAATTAAAATAAACGTGCAAAGTATACAACATTTTTGGGAAATTTAAGAATTTTCCGACAACAGTTTTTGTGGGGTGCAGCTGCATTCCCATGCATCCCAGCAATATGCTACTGATGCCATACACCTTCATATATCAATGATGGTAAGTTATTAAACTACTGCTCTTACTTGTAATTTCAGGTAATGTTGCACCACACAAGCGGTTAAGAGGAGGTGTGAAATTTGTAGAAGAAATTCCAAAATCTGCAGCTGGCAAGATACTGCGTAGAATTTTGAGAGACTCTCACAAGAAATAATAAGTGGTGTAAGGATTGAAAGAGAAATGGGAAGAAAGTGAATTTTTTTTCTTCATAAATTCAAATGAGATGTTTTCTGGGATTCATCTCCGTCCTATTGCTCATATTATTATTATTATTACTACTATTATTGAATGACACATTTCATAACACTTGAACTAAAACTATATATATATATATGTATAAATATCATCATCATCATCACCATAATTTTGCATCTGTTTACATCTACTGGCTGAACTATAATGTTTAAAAATGATGGGTAAATGGTCAGTCTCACTTTCATGTAATGATAATACATCCATCCGGCATGCAGCATGTGGGTTCAATTCCAACAGGTGGCACTCTTCACTTTTTTTCCTATCAAAGGGTTCATATGCCCAACACTTGTTTGACTATTTTTCATAGTCACCTTTGCATTGTACCAGTTTACAATAAGTGAACGCTTTCAAAATTCAAATTTTTTCAACACTTCATAAAACATATTTACATATTTAATTACATATAACACATATCTTAGGAGCTTCCGATTCCACAGTCAGGATTGAACATTAATCGACCATTCCTTGAGCTGATTGGCAGTGAAACATATGTGATATGCAATTGAATATGTAAATGTTCAGGATTGCTAGACAATGTGTCAAGGAAAACCATGATATTGTCGGGGAGAAGTGTGTCTGTAATGATAACGGTGTACTTGCCCTCACTGATGCTGAAAGTGTCACTACGAGAGACTATTAAATGAGAAGAATAAGTGGGAAAAAGATAGTCTGCCCCAAATTGATCCAATAGAAGGACCAGCGGTGCAAGTTAAAGGTAGTATAATTATCAAAGATAAGAAGACAGGCAAGGCAGCTGGGCCTTCGGAAATAGTTGCTGAGATGTTGAAGGCATCTGGAATGGTGGGACATACTATGGTCACTCGTATAGTTAACCAAGTAATACAGAATGGGGTCATACCAAAAGACTGGCGTAGCATCATCATCATTAACTGCTACAAGGGTAAAGGAGATGCTCTAGATAGAGGAAACTATAGAGGCATTAAGTTAGTTGACCAGGTCATGAAGGTCACAGAAAGAGTTATAGCGCAACTAATCAGAGAGCGAATTGATCTAGATGAAATGCAGTTTGGGTTTGTGTCAGATAAAAGTACCACAGACGCTCTTTTCTTTGTACGACAACTACCCCTCTATTTAGCTTTGTAGACCTGGAAAAAGCCTTTGACAGAGTCCCCCCGCTCCATTATCTGGTGGGCTCTTAGAAAACTAGGTATAGATGAATGGCTTGTGAGAGTTATACAAGCTATGTATAATGAAACAGTCAGTAAGGTTAGAATTAACAATGAATATTGTGAAGAATTTAGTGTAAAAATTGGTGTTCACCAAGGCTCTGTCCTTAGCCCCCTCCTATTTATTATTGCCCTTCAGGCTATAACAGAGGAGTTCAAGACCGGCAGCCCATGGGAACTCCTATACGCAGATGATCTAAGGCTCATAGCTGAATCAATGGCTGAACTAGAAAAGAAATTCCAAACATGGAAGCATGGCCTAGAATCAAAAGGCCTTAAAGTTAACTTGTCTAAGACTAAAGTTCTAGTTTGTAGAAAGGAAAATAAGGCACAGGAACCCTCAGGGAAATGGCCTTGCTCAGTGTGTAGGAAAGGAGTAGGCAGAAATTCAATTTTATGTCCCAAATGCAAAGTATGGGTACATAAAAGATGTAGTGGGATCACAGGTAAACTATCTAAGAATGTAGACTTTATATGTGGCTGATGCTCAGGTGCAATAGGTAGCAAGTGTCCACAGGATACTAGCCCCTTCTATTGCCCAGATGGTTCTATAGAAATAGTAGACACTTTCCGTTACCTGGGTGACGAAATCAGCAGTGGTGGAGGGTGTTCTGATAGTACAGTAGCCAGAGTCAGAACGGGATGGAAAAAGTTCAGAGAGCTTATACCGCTGTTGGCCACAAAAGGTTTCTCTCTAAAAATGAAAGGCAGATTGTATGATGCCTGTATACAAACAGCAATGCTACATGGCAGTGAGACATGGGCATTGCATGCAGAGGACCTGCGTAGACTGGAAAGGAACGAAGCATGCATGCTCCGTTGGATGTGTAATAGTAATATACATGAACGGCAAAGCATAAATGAACTAAGTGAGAATTTAGGAATAAGAGGGATCAGATGCTGTTTACTCGAGAGAAGACTACATTGGTATGGCCACGTGATGCGCATGAAAGACGACA
This sequence comes from Eledone cirrhosa, assembly GCA_964016885.1. Taxonomy (NCBI): domain Eukaryota; kingdom Metazoa; phylum Mollusca; class Cephalopoda; order Octopoda; family Eledonidae; genus Eledone; species Eledone cirrhosa. Next base: position 25,514,610 of record OZ024746.1, on the reverse strand, counting down.
GCTGTATAAAAAAGTGCAGGGCGATCAAAATTGATGGTAGTTACGGAGTAGGTAGACCCAGAAAAACCTGGGACGATCTGATAAATTCCGACCTTACACACTTGCACCTCTCTAAGACAATGTCACTGGACTGAGATCTTTGGCGCTACGCAGTAATACAGAAGACCCGCCTTGCCTATGTACAAAGCGAAACCTACAGTCAGTAGGCACTTCCTAACCAAATATACACCCCAATCCACTACCCCATCCTCCCACCAACACCACCCTCTCTATAAAGTTGGTACCACAACATCCAGTCCAAATAAATGAGATAAATGATATCCAGATCGTGTAGGTGTCACGAGAAAAACACACACAGTCCACGCTGTAATGTGGCCGTGTAGGTAACACGGTAAAAAGTTCCCAGTTCCACACTGTAAATGTGGTTGGTGTTAGGAAGGGCATCCAGCCGTAGAAAACCTGCCAGATAGTCCTATATGAGTGAGACATGGTCACCCGACCAACCTTGCCTCAAGTGGGACAACTCCCGTCTAACCCATGCTAGCGTGGAAAATGGACGTGAAACGAAGATCATGATGATGATGAAATGATGCAATACTGATTCTTTGTATATATATATATATACACACACATACATACATTGAGGCTGATAGTATGGAGGTTCAATAACTAAGTGATTAGTCAGCACATCGGTAATTTCACTCTCTGAAACACTCATGAAATAATGAATTAATTTACTACTTGACTTTTGTATTTCTTCTTTTATCATTATTTAACATTATATATATCAAACTGTAGTTTTGCATATTCAACGACATATACGAGAATATCATCTTTATACAAAAGCAGATTTTACTTTGCTTTGATGGGATATTCATATCAACATTACATTAAGCTTTAAAACGGTTATAAATCCTCTCATGATTGAAAATAATACTTGTGTATATATTATCTCAAGGGCAGCGCCCCAGCATGACCTCAGCTGGATGGCTGGAACAGGTAAAAGAGTATATATAGTATGTGTATGTACATATGTACCCTAAAACACACACAAACGAATCTTGTTTACAAAATTCTTTTTCAACATTTTGATTCAGTCTTAGTTTTAACATTGAAACTTTACATTAATATATTTTTTCAAAAATATTTCCTGACATTTTTATTTTTTCAAGTGATTTAAGTTTTCTGTTTGTTTTTTAAAATAAATATTTTTGTTTATTATAAAAGGACTTTATACTAGTATCCTTGCCCATCATGTGTCGTATATTTAGAAAAAGGTCACATTTTTAGAATAAGGCCACATGTTTAGAAAGAGGCCACATTTTTAGAAAGAGGCCACATGTTTAGGAGAAGGCCAAATGTTTAGAAAGATGTTACAGTCAGCATGCAGCTAAACACTATGTTCTGGTAACTTCTTTAGCAATTCTTTCAGACATTCCCATTTTCACGCCTACAACGACAAGGATTTTCAGGCTATTCTTTTCCTTGCTAAAGCTGGAGTTTACCTTACAATGCTCCTTGACAAGCTTCTCCATTTTGTACTACCCTCTGCATCCTCCTTCATCAATCTCATGGTTTTCATCTCCTCCTCTATCATTTTTAACCATGTTTTTCTTGGCCTTCCTCCAACCTTGTTAAAACAAAGGATGAATTCAGTCCATTCATTTTCACATCAACATTGAAAAATATCTTTTTTACTTTGTATTTTATTACATCACAAGCAGTATACTCACATCTTTTTTTATCATCTATTGAATACCCATTAACACTGACATTTTTTACAACCTCTCCATTAGTAAAGATACTATAAAATTTTGAGTTAACAAACCTGTTTTAAGATATTTTCTGCTAAATCATTTCAGGGCAGTATGAGATGATATTACAAATTTTCACAATGATCTGTCCAATCTTAATGATATTACAAACATTTGAATTAACAAACCTGTTTTAAAACATTTCCTACTAAAATATTACAGGTTGTTAAGATATAATATTGCAATTTTTGACAATAATTTGTGCACTAGTAAAGATACTATAAACATTAAAATGAACAAAACTGTTACTAGATATTTTCTACTAAATCTTTACAGGATGATAAGATTTAAAGCAGCAAATTAAGAGAGTTGTTAGAGAATTGAAATCAAATGCTTTGTAGTATTTGTTTCGACACTGTATTCTCTGATTTCAAATCCTGCTGAGATTAACTTTGCTTTTCATCCTTTCAAGGTCGATAAATAATGTACCAGTCCAAAGCAGTGGATTGGCAGAATTGTTAGAGCATTGGGTAATATGTGTTGTAGCATCTGTTGCGGCTCTTTGGATTGACTCTGTGTGAATGTAGAAAATAATGGTGAACTTCCATGTTTACTCTATCAGCTACACACTCAAATAGCAGTAGAAAATTGGTATTGTATTGCTGAAGGAGAAGTTATGGTGGGAAGAGGGGCATGTTAAGAGAGAAAGGGAGAGAGAGAATGAGAAAGTTAAAGAGAAAAAGTGTTTGAGAGAGAGGCAAACGAGAAACAGAGAGAGAGAAAGCAAGGCAAACATATCCATTCAGTTATATTCATTTTGATTAACATCATCCCAACATAATTTTTAAATGTTTCAGTTTTTTGACATGTTTACACAAAATTCACCAATTAAAAATGATTCTATGACATTTCAATAGTAATATAAGTGAGGAACTGTCAGACATTGGAGTCATTAGTGTCACATTAAATGTATCAGCTTTTTGTTCTGGCACTCTGAGGTCAACTTTGTCCGTCCAGCAGGGGGCAGTGGATTGGCAGAAGAATTGGCAGTGTTGGCAGCTTTGCAATATATGATCTGGGTTCAAATCCTGCCTCCATCTACCAGGAGTTGTGACTAGCAGATAGTATCAGCCATGGAAAGACCAATAAAAACAGAGTTTCCTTGATCTGATCTAACAATTAAAAATAATTTTTTTTAAAGTAATTATAATCTATTGATAACAACCTTTGGAAGTTGACATCAATAACATTAATTTTCAATGTTTTTCTAATGGAAATTATTTTCAAGAAACAGAACTCAATTTCTGATAAGCCACTTTCATTAGCCACCATTTAATTTAAAACACTGCACATAACCATCTCTCTAGTGAAGATGCATGGCTTAGTGGTTAGGACGTCCAACTCATGATAATAAGGCCATGAGTTCTATTCCTAATATCACATTGTGTCCTTAAGCAAGACACTTTATTTCACATTGCTCCAATCCACTGAGCTAGCAAAAGTGAATTGGATCTGTAATTCAAAGAGAAAACCTTGTTGCATTGTATCACACTGAATCTCTCTCAGAGCTGCATTAGGGGTACACATATCTGTGGAATGCTCAGCCACTTGCATGTTAATTTCATGAGCAGACTGTTCCATTGATTGAGCAACAGGAAAGTCCAATATATACACAAGCTTTGTATGTTATAAACTCGTTATTGGGAAGAGAACTGTATAAGGGTAATCTAAATGTAACCTTGAAAGATATGTGTATTAACATATCTTGGGAATAGCTTGCTCAGAATAGACCCCTGGGGTACACCCTCGTGTGGCAGCTTAATTAGACTTGACTAATATTTAGCCATTTATTTTCATTAAACTGTAAATTAATGTAATATTTTTGACCAACTATTTATAAAGGGTTTAAATATGGTGGTGAATTGGTAGAGTTGTTAGAGCATTCATTGGGTTAAATGTCTTGGTATTTGTTCCAGTTCACTCTGCTGTGATCAAATCCCAATAATGTCAACTTTACCTTTCATTCTTTCGGGGGTCAATAAAATAAAGTACCAGTCCAGGGTGGTGGAATTGCTAAAGAAGTGAACAGGGTGCTTTGTTGTATCTGATCCAGCTTTGCGCATTCTGTTTTATGTTGTAGCCAGTGGCTATGTTATATGTGGCTGTGTTGTAACTAGTAACTGTACCTAGAATCTTTTATTCATAATTGTAGTGAAAAATTAAATAAAATTACACTACAAATTTCTCTTATTTCAATTTTCTTTCTTTAAATATATTTTACTATTCTCTTCTGGTGTGTTCTTATTTGAGTATTGCAGAACTCCAAACTACTTTGAGTCAAGGAAAAAAAAAAAGGAATTAGTTGATATAATCAATTAATTCCCTTAAGAAATATTTAGGGTAAAGGTTAATGACCTATAAGGTAAACATAATAAAATCAAATTAACTCTTTTGATACCAAACCACTTCTGGTCCAATGTTACAAACTGTCTATTTCAAAACTGTAGCATTTAAACCGGCCATATCCAGCCAGAATTCTCTCACCTCTTTCTGTTTAAACTGGCTATAACTAACCACTCATACTGATGTTAAGGTATTGTTCTCAAAATAAATAATACCAAAATTGCATAGATTCAATATTATGCGAGATAGTTACGGTAGCCACGGAGTAGGCAGACCCAGAAAAACCTGGGACGACTTGATAAATTCCGACCTCACACACTTACACCTCTCCAAGACAATGTCACTGGACCGAGATCTTTGGCACTACACAGTAATAGAGAAGACCCGCCTTACCTAAGTGCAAAGTGAAACCTACTACAGTCAGTAGGCACCTCTAACAAAATACACCCCCGTCCCACTACCCCCACCCATCCACACCACCCCTTTCAATGTAAAGTTATGTTGGTACCACAACATCCAGCCCGAAACAAATGAGGTCGTGTAGGTGTCACGACAAAAAAACACACAGTCCACGCTGTAATGTGGCCGTGTAGGTAACACGGTAAAAACCTCCCAGTCCCACACTGTAAATGTGGTTGGTGTTAGGAAGGGCATCCAGCCGTAGAAAACCCGCCAGACAGTCCTATGCGAGCAAGACAACTACTCTTGCCTCAAGTGGGAAAACTCCCGTCCAAACCCATGCAAGCGTGGAATATGGACGTTAAACGATGATGATGATGATGAATTATGTAAGGTAAAGTCTTTACCATGAAAATACAATGGTATATATAGAATAATGTAAATGTTAAAGGGCTAACCCTTTAGCATTTAAACTGGCTGTATCCGGCCAGAATTCTCTCAACTCTTTCTGTTCAAAGTGGCTGTAACTGGCCACTCATACTGATATTAAGGTGTTGTTCTCAAAATAAATGATATCAAAATCTCATAGATTCGCTATTATGAAAAAGCCTTTACCATGAAAATACAATAGTATATATAGAGTAATGTAAATGCTAAAGGGTTAAAGTATTTATATTTATCTAAAAAAACCTTCCATCATTTTATGTTACATTAAAGCCCGGTGTTGCTCGGGGTCAGTAAGTTACCAAAGTTAGGTTGCACCACCCATTTTATGGCAGCACTTTTTTGTCTGCCAGGCACTGGGTGAATGAATTGCAGACCTGGACTGCCGAAGCAGGAGCAGCGTCAACAGTGACAATTGTAGTTTCGCCTATGGATATTATCTCTGTGCAAAGAAGTGTTGAAATTTATTGTTTCACAGTACTTGCGCAACACGCACGTAGACGATGCCAGCCGAACAACAGAGCTGCGATGGAGTTATCCTGCATGGTTGTCTAATGTGTGTTTTCTAAATTTAAGACAGTAGGGAGGGGTGTGAATGGGGGAGAGTTAGCTGCTGTTTCTAGCAGGTTTAGTGACCTCATAGAGGATATGTTTTCTAAATTTAAGACAGTAGGGAGTGGTGTGATATGGGGGAGAGTTAGCTGCTGTTTCTAGCAGGTTTAGTGACCTCATAGAGGATATTATTGTGTATAGTAAATGAACTGATACTTCTTTCTTCCACGTTCGTTGATAGATGTTTTAAAAAAGATTTATCGCTATTTTTTTTGTTGTTGAATAAATTTATCTGTTGCTTTTGAATAATTGTTTCGTATGAAATGTAATAAGTTCTCTTTGTCATTGAAGTAAATAAATGTTTGACCGTTCCACACTCAAAAACAAACGTTCTCTCTCTCTCTCTCAAAGTTTGTAAGTTAAATCGTATATAAGAGAAAGTTGCAGCATGTATGTAGTTTTATCGAATTTTAAGGGGAGTAGAGAGAGGTAATCTGATTGTATTAGAGGGGTAAAGCGTCATGTATTTAGTTTTATCGATTATTTCCATAATTGTGGGTGAGTTTGAATGAAATAAATAGCCGTTGACCTAAGTTAGACCATTTACAACATCTTACAGACTTTGAGTCGAATCGGTTTGAAATTGTGCAAATGTATAAACATGGAACATGCTCACACACACACAACAACAACAATCTGCCTTTTATAGATAATGATATATCAAATGAAATACTACATTGCTTCTGAATTAGCTAAGTGAATAAATACTAACGGAAGTAGATTTGGCAGCCTCCCTCTAATACCTTTTGAAAAAAGCCAAACACTGGCAGCGTTACCATGGGTGATAGTGAGGCTAAGGCACTGAAATAATTGAGCACCTCACGGGCATCACCTGATACATTGGTAAAGTGAGCTGGCAATGATAAGAAATTTGTCAGCAGCCCAGCTCCTCTATATGTTTTGAACACCACAAGCTAGAATTTATATTCCAAACAAGCTTAATAATAAAAAAAAGTTAGTTATATTACTAAAACACTCCATATTCTTGATTATTTTCAAAATAATTTGAAAATCATAGGCAGTGTTTTTCATTAGAATATAATAAAAAAAGCGTTAAAATTTTGAAATTTATCTAAAAACCTTCCATCATAATTTTATGCAGGAATCTTTGTTATATTATGCCCCAAGTGAAAGCTTAATAATGAAAAGAATAGACATATTACTAAATCTCTCCAAATTCTTGATTATTTTTAAAGTGATTTCAAATTCATAGGCAGTGTCTTTTATTAAAAACTAGCAGTAAAGCCCGGCGTTGCTCGGGGTCGCTCAGTAGCTGTGTTAAAGTTACAACGTTAAGTTTCTCTTTTGGCTTAAAAACTGTAGTGTCTACTGTGCAGACTTGCATGTGGTGTTTTTGATTAATATTCCCTCAACCAACAATATGCCTTATGAAGTTAAGAAAACATAATGATAACCCGAATGTTATAACAAAAGAGGATGCTGGGGATAAAAACTGCACTGGTTATTTATTAACAAAGATCGAAAATGTAAACACTGCAACGCAGAGAAAAACATTAGCGTAACCAAATTATCAGTTATGTCTGTCTGCACGCCTATATCACCTCTCTGCACGACTGTCTGTCTGCACGCCTATATCACCTCTCTGCACGACTGTCTGTCTGCACGCCTATATCACCTCTCTGCACGACTGTCTGTCTGCACGACTGTCTGTCTGCACGCCTAACGACGAAATATTTGCTTGTTTTACGTAGTCTTTAAATAGACTTGTTTTCAAGTAAAAATATTGTTTTAAAATGCTTTTAAATGGAAATGAAGCAAAACGGAAGCTTAGTGTTCGAATGTTCGTGTATTGTGTTAATGTCATTTTAAACGCTGAGAAAACCAGCGTAATTTTTTACGTAAGACGCTCAATGTAAACAGAACAAAGGGAAATAACTGATCACTTACGCTCAAAAATCGATACATTATATTCGATTTCGTCACATAGGGTGGGTCAATTTGAAATTTTTTTTTTTCCATGTCTTCGCTAGGGCTCAATGTACAAGTATAGCAATTTCGGTGCAATTCCGTGAGAGATTCTAAGAGGAGATGTGTGCCAAAAATCGATAGACAGACAGACAACCACAGTTTTATATATATAGATAAGGTAACATATTATTACCATAAATAACAGAAACCAGATGTTGATGACAACTATGGCTTGAAGAAGTCTCACCTCTTTACCAGAATGTCTATGGTTGTTTTATTGTATTTTATTGGTAAAACGTGGGTGTTGCATGTGTTATATATATATCACATAAGAAACAGAGAATCAGTGTTGCGACGAATAAAATTTATTAGACATATTACAATCGTTTCTCTGGCGACCAGCTCGAGGCACGATCGATGTAATGATCGAACCTGACTCTGAAATCGCAAGGTCCTCAGATACGTCTCGATTCTACGAAGCAGAGTTTCCCCCAAAAAATATATATATATTCATTTGTTTAAAATTCAAAGATATATATTAAGACATTTTAAGAGAAAATATAATAATTTTAAAACAATAATTCTCAACATTTTATTTAACTAAAACAAATTTTAGAGATGACTGATGACTGCATTCTTAAAGTCCATCTATTATAATATGTGTGTGGGTGTATATATATATATATATATGTTTGTGTTTTGATCTAGTGATCTTAGTAGTCCATTGAGGAGGAAGAACTCATTATTTATAAAAGAGTGAATATATAAGTTGATTTATTCATTTTCTTACAACATAGCTATAATGTGAACATGAATTTGGTGTATGTATATATATACCAAACAGTAAAAAGTAGAAATACCTTGGGCTATTTAGCTATGTCTCTTTACACTCTGAGTTCTTCCAGAGTCAATAAATACCAGTCACATACTGGGTTAATCTCCCCACCCCCAATAATTGTAGTGTTTTGCCAATGTTAATGATTTATTCAGCTCTTTGAATTCTCTGCATCCCTTTCATATGCTTTCTTCAGGTCAGCCTGTGTCTGCATCATTTTCAAATTTATAATTTTTCTTTGTTCCCTATTCATATCTCTCAATATGCCTTCCTTCATTTTCTGAAATCAGAAAAAAAATAAACTCTTGGTTTTACTCTCTCTCTCTCTCTTTCTCTGTGTCAGAGAAAATTATAGAGGCATTAAGTTGGTTGACCAGGTCATAAAGGCCACAGAAAGAGTTATTACGCAGCTGATCGAATTAACCTTGATGAAATGCAGTTTGGATTTGTGCCAGGTAAAAGTATCTTGGATGCTCTCTTCCTAGTGAGGCAACTGCAGGTGAAATACCTAGCTAAAAGTAAACCCCTCTACTTGGCTTTTGTTAACTTGGAGAAAACCTTTGACAGACTTCCCTGTTCCATTATCTAGTGGGCTCTCAGGAAACTAGGAGTAGATGAGTGGCTTGTGGAAGCTGTACAAGCCATGTATAGAAGCACAGTCAGCAAGGTTAGAATTAACAATGGCTATAGCAGAAAATTTAGCATGCAGGTAGGTGTTCATCAGGGCTCCTTCCTTAACCCTCTCTTGTTTATTATTGCCCTACAGGCTATAACAGAAGCGTTTAAGACTAGCTGCCCATGGAGACTTGTGTGTGCAGAAGATCAAACCCTTATAGCTGAATCTATGGCAGAATTAGAGAAGAAATTCCAAACCTTGAAGCATGGCCTAGTATCAAAATGGCTTAAAATTAAGTGCACCTGAGCACTGTACACAATAATTTCATTAATATTTTTTTTTTAACTTGTCAAAGACTAAAGTCTATGTAGAAAGGAAAATAGAGTTAAGATTCCCTCTGGGAAATGGCCTAGATCAGTGTGCAGGAAAGGAGTAGGTAGAAATTCCATTCCATGTCTCAAATGTAAGCTATGGCTACATAAAAGATGTAGTGGGATCACAGGTAGGCTATCAAAGAACATAGGTTTTTATATGTGGCCAATGCACAGGTGCCTGCAGGATACTAGCTCCTTCAAATGCCCAGACGGTTCTAGAGAAATAGTCAACAGTTTCCGTTTCCTGCGTGATGAAATCAGCAGTGGAGGAGGGTGTTCCGAAAATACAGTAACCAGAGTAAGAATAGTATGGAGAAAGTTCAGCGAGCTACTACTGCTCTTAGCTACAACAGGTTTTTCCCTTAAAATGAAGTGCAGGTTGTACAATGCATGTATACGAACAGCAATGTTACATGGTAGTGAGACTTGAGCACTGTGTGCAGGGGACCTGCAAAGATTGGAAAGAAATAAAGCATGCATGCTCTGGTGGATGTGTAATAGCAAAGCATAAATGAACTTAGAGAGAAATTAGGCATAAGAGGGATCAGATGAAGAATGCTAGAAAAGAGATTGCATTGATATGGTCATGTGATGCATATGAAGGATGACAGCTGTATAAAAAGCTGCAGGGTGATCAAAGTTAATGGAAGCTATGGAGTTGGAAGACCCAGGAGGACCTGAAATGAAGTGGTAAAAGCTGACCATGCACAACTGCACCTCAGAAAGACAATGACACAGGATCGAGATCTTTGGCGTTATGCAGTAATACAGAAGACACGCCTTTCTTTGTGCACCGACTCAAACATACATCGAGTAGGCACCTCTTAACCACTATACTCTTTTCCATACACTCCACGCCCACTTCTGTTCACACCACCTTTACACTGTAAAGTTATGTTGGTATAACAACAAAAAAGCATCCAGCCCACACTGTAAAATGGTCGTGTAGGTGTCAAAACAAAAAGCACCCAGCTCACACTGTAAAGTGGTTGTGAAGGTGTCACAACAAAAAGCATCCAGCCCACACCGTGAAGTGATCGTGTAGGTGTCATGACAAAAAATACCCAGCCCACACTGTAAAATGGTCGTGTCGGTGTCATGACAAAAAGCATCCAGCCCACACTAAACTAGTGTAAGAGTCATGACAAAAAGTACCTAACACACACTGTAGATGTGGTTGGCGTTAGGAGGGGGATCCAGCCGTAGAAACATAGCCAGAAACATGCTAGCACGGAAAATGGACGTTAAACGATGATGATGTTTGTGTGTGTGTGTGTGTGTGTGTGTGTGTGTGTGTATATATATATATATATATATATATATATATATATATATATATATATATATATATATATATATAAGTATATAAAGCATAAACGTACTAAGGGAGAAATTAGAAATAAGAGGGATCAGATGTTGTTTACTCGAGAGAAGACTACGTTGGTATGGTCACCTGATGCGCATGAAAGACGACAGCTGTATAAAAAAGTGCAGGGCAATAAAAATAGGCGGTAGCCACGGAGTAGGCAGACCCAGAAAAACCTGGGACGACTTGATAAATTCCGACCTCACACACTTACACCTCTCCAAGGCAATGTCACTGGACCGAGATCTTTGGCGCTACACAGTAATAGAGAAGACCCGCCTTACCTAAGTACAAAGTGAAACCTACTACAGTCAGTAGGCACCTCTAACAAAATACACCCCGTCCCACTACCCCACCCCATCCACACCACCCCTTCAATGTAAAGTTATGTTGGTGTCACAACATCCAGCCCGAAACAAATGAGGTCGTGTAGGTGTCACGACAAAAAAACACACAGTCCACGCTGTAATGTGGCCGTGTAGGCAACACGGTAAAAATCTCCCAGTTCCACACTGTAAATGTGGTTGGTGTTAGGAAGGGCATCCAGCCGTAGAAAACCCGCCAGACAGTCCTATGCGAGCAAGACAACCAATCTTGCCTCAAGTGGGAAAACCCCCGTCCAAACCCATGCAAGCGTGGAATATGGACGTTAAACGATGATGATGATGATATATAAACACTTTTGCTAGATAGCAGTGTTGTGGAAATACCATGCCAAATCATGTGACATCTACAACTCTCCACTGCTTTATGTTTTCCACAACACTGCTGTCTAGCAAAGGTGTTATATATATATATATATATATATATATATATATATATATATATATATATATATATATATGGACTATAAATGTGTGTGCTGGATATCCATCGCTTACGACGACGATTGTTTCAGATAATTCAATCAACGGAACAGCCGGCTCATGAAATTTAACGGGCTAGTGGCTGACCATTCTACATACATGTGTACCGTTATCGTAATTCCCAGAATGATTCGGCGTGACAAGGTTAGCTTTTTTTAATTACAGGTACAGTTCCTCTAACCATCTATCCAATTTCACTCACAAGGCTTGGCTTGGGTCCGGAGCTATGAATACAATATTTCTACCGTAGTAAGAGCACCATATAAGTTTCGTAGATACAATTTAATTGACATAACCTATTTGATATGTCCTTGGAACAATACTAATATTGATTATAATAGAAGGAATATTAATAATTTGCTTATCGAACTTAACAAGGGTCATTCTAAACATTATATTTAGTACAATTTTAGTCTATTTTTCACCATGGGTTAGTAACCGACCCAAAATATAGAAATGTCAAGACATGAAAATATAAGAATATATTTTACCTTTCTATCTATAATTTGTGAAAAATGTACGTAAGCAATAATTGAAGTTGTAAATACAATAGACAAGCCGATAGTAACCTTGGATATTGTAGACATCAGGATCGGTATAAATGATTGGAGAGTTATCTCCCTTAGTGACCTTCTAGTTTCTTATTAATTGAAGAAATATCTTAATTAATTTCCATCATTTGACAGAAGCCCACAGATTTTAAGAGGAGGACAAAGTCTGTTGAATTGACCCCAGTATTTCATTGGGTAAATTCTTTAAAAGCGAGATTATTTGTTTAATAGGATAATTATCAATTCTAAAATGAATAAGATTTATAAAATAAACAAATCAATAAAAATGAGCAAGAACGAAAAAAAAAAAGACAGATGCTGACTCAATTACACACTACAATAGGAAATGGTGGCGCGTTCTTAAAATGTTTGAGGCCACTCAAAACACGGCATTATTGCAGGTGATTGCGGGCCCGATGCACCGGAATAGCCAAGCATCCCACAAGCATTGCCTGATACTAAAATAAGACGATCCGCCAACTATGTCAAAAATTCGCGGCTAAGCATACTCGAACTAGCGGGCCATGGACTGAAAAATATATATAGGTCTCACAGCTGGAAAAAAATGCCTGTAATTCGGAGGGCCAGCCATGTCATACACTGTGTCACGGTAAGAGCTCAGCCGTATGGCAGAAAATCATTATAATACCTACACTCTACTTTCTTAAGTATCGAGTACTAAGCTGAACATACTAGTCTTAACTAGTAGCTTCTCATATATAACATACATGGTGTCTCAAAAGTTACTATCTGTTTTGGTGTACTTACTACTATTCAAAATAGATAATTGTTTCTACTTTAGGCACAAGGCCAGCAATTACCCAGTGCATTACTGGTACTTTATTTTATCGACCCCGTAAGGATGAAAGGCAAAGTCAACCTCGGCGGGATTTGAACTCAGATCGTAAAATAGATAATGACTTATGAGATACCCTGTGTATATATATATATATATAAGAGAGAGAGAGAGAGAGATGTAGCCATAGACATATAGGTAAGGAATGAATGTAAAGAAGAAAAAACAATAATTGTTTCTACTTTTGGCACCAGGCCAGCAATTAAATCAGTGCATTACTGGTACTTTATTTTATCGACCCCGTAAGGATGAAAGGCAAAGTTAACCTCGGCGGGATTTGAACTCAGATCATAAAGGGAGGTAACTCTATGCTTCAAAGCATGGCGCCCGACCCTCTACCGATACTGCCAATCCAAAAATAATAATAACGAAACAGAACAATGTTGTTAAGAGGAGGTAATAAAATAACAGGTGTCAGTTAGTAGAAGAACACCGACTTATCGAAGTCGTGATCACTGTTCTGCTACAATAGGAGACGCCTGCACCTTCCAGTGATCAGGTTCACCACATTAGTTTACTGGTGATTTATTATCTAACAATGGCAACTAACTGTCTTCTAAGATATGTCCATAAGACTTATAACAGTAAGATTTATTTCTCTTTTATATGTAGTTTATAACACCATGTTTGAAAACTCATGTATTAATATATTTCTTTAGCTCCTCCCCCTCTTTCTTTCTCTCTCAAACATGTTAACATCAGCATTTTTAATCAAAACAAAACATTTATATTTCGGAGTTGTACTTGTTTGGCAAGTGACTTGATCAGAGATCGTGTGTTGAAACTAAAACAATTACAATGTATAAGAACCATCTTTGCCATTTAAAAAAACACACACACAAACTAATTAACTTTATTTTATATACATCATTTATTTCTTCGTGTCAAAATATTCGTCGCACTGTTTGCGACTTGGTCACTGACAGTTCCACTGTGATTTTAATTTACAAGATTTCTATTCCAGCATTAAAATATTTTACAAACATATATTTATTTTAATACCACACCAAGTCCTGTGAAAATCATTTAACTAGAGAAAACAAACCCTTCCATCATACCTTTATGTAAGAATCTTTAAGTTACGTTCCAAGTATTAGTTTAATCACGAGGAAGTTGCTCATTTCACTAAATACCTTCAAATTCTTGATTATTTTCAAAATTATTTCAAAAATTTAGGCAGTGTCTTTAATTAGTAATAAGGTAACTAAAGGGTTAATAATCGGTACGCGGTTGTGTTTAGGCTAATGTTTACAACTTTATAACATACTCTAGTGTCATCAGTTTAACAACAGCTTTAATTTTTGTTGTAGATGTTTTGCCTTAGGTCAACCCTGATTGAGCACACCTATAATGAAAGTGTGATAGTTGCTAAATGTTAATTAGCAACTATCACATAAAGGCGTTCCAGCCGTGATCGTGCCATCTATGAATATGTAGAACTACATTATCTCTTATATCTATTTCTTATTTAAGACGATAAAGTGTGATTCGCGGGAGATTTAGATGTTATGTCTAGCAGGACCGGTTACCATGAAGTGCTCTCTCTGATTCATAAATTATCTTCGTCCATGTAAATACAAAAATAATTCAGTTGTTTCGTGTTTTTTCTTTTAATTTATTTTCTTCTTTGCATCCAAGCAAGTGTTTCCTTGGGATCCTCCGGGTTTATCAAGTTATTTATAAACCCCAAAGTTTAGTTGTTTTTTTATATAATTTCTTTCGTCACTAATCATTAATGGTTGATATAGGGACACCCCTCCCCCACCGAACAAAAACCCCAAATTATAGCTATATTGTTATAATAATTGTTTCTACATTTTGGCACAAGGCCAGCATTTACCCAGTGCCTTGTTATAATAATATTTGAACTTAACATTCTATTAGAGTATTATCGAAGTCAAGACACCCAAACACGGCATATACTCATAAAGTTTATGTAACAGTTATATATATCTTATTTTGTTCTTGTTTGTGCAGATTCCGACCTTGTGGTAGTTTTAATTATGTAAACATTTCACCCCTCTCTCTCTCTCTCTCTCTCTCTCAATTCCTAAAGACGTGGTCAGTTTTAAATTAACCCCTCCGTTACCATACTTCAAATAAACGACACTATCTGTGGTTTTCAAATAATTCTAAAAATAATCAAGAATTTGGAAATATTTAGTAATCTAACTTCTCCATCCATTATTAAGCCGAGAGATTTGCAGAATCATTAGAACGTTGAACAAACTGTCTTATGGTATTTTGTTACAGCTCATTAATTTCCTATTTCTAATCCCTACGAAGTCAGCTTTGCCTTTCACCCTTCGGTGAATTACAAGCACAGTAAGTGATTTACCCCTCACACTTTTCAAAGTGATGGCCTTGTGTCTGAATTAGAAACCATTATCAAGTTTACGTTTGAAACGTAACTCAGCAAATGTTCTTACGTTAAATTATGATGGAAGTTTTTTTTAAATTTTTTTAGATAAATATAAACACTTTAAAATAAAGAGCTTAGTATCATAGAACTAACACGGTTTCGGGCGATTTGGTATTAAAAAGGTTAAGAAACGATAGTTTATTGACATTTAAAGTTATATAAAGTCTTGGTCTATTTTAATATTAACCGATCAATCAATGTATTTGCAGCACTCACATATTCACACACAAATATCTACATATGCATATTCACATATCTCTCTCTCATATATATATATATAGGAAAAGAGTCAGGACCCCGACAGCTGAGCTCCGGCCGTTTCACAGCCAAATCGAAATGGCCGGAGCTCAGCCGTCGGGGTCCTAACTCTTTTCCTATTACCCATTCTACTACCCTAAGTATCGAGTACTCTGGTGAATTATGGTCCACCTGGTTCCTTAGCACATTTCCTTCGTTATATATATATATATATATATATATATCATCATACCTCCACTTTCCTTTTGCTAGCAAAGGTTGGACAGGTCTTCACAAACCAAGTTTGTACTGAAGTGGAGCTACTGACTTTCCAGTCAAGCTGGGGGTTCACATCTCACTTAAATACGGTTCCACATACCACCAAGTGAATTTTATTGCAGCACCAGCATTAGGTCAGATTATCATGTCTTTGACACAACTAGAGGGTCCTCCCAAATTTTTATTTGGCAAGCTTTCTATGACCCTTCCTAACACCTACCAATTGACAGCATGTGCTAGGTGTGTTTATTGTGTAGATCAACACCAGGAAAGTTGTCATGTCCTTCACACAACTGGAGGGTCCGCCCAACCCTATGGCAAGCTTTCTATGGTTAGATGCCCTTCCTATCACCAACCACTTTACAGAGTGTACCAGGGGCATTTTTATAGCATTGTCACTGGAGAGGCTGTTGGTCATATTCCCAACTGAAGTGCCCTCTCTGCTCTGGATGGAGGGTTTATAGGGGAGGGAATTAGGTATGAAGTTATAGGTGTATATGGTGATTTGGTAGGAGAATGGGGTCACTGATAGTGTATGGGGAGAGGGGATGGTGTGTTCAATAGTATGTGTGGGTGTAGTGATGGTTGTAGAAAGGGTGCACTGCAGGTAGAGTAAGTAGCTACAAGAGTGTGATAATGAGAATATATAAGGGCTTTAGAAGGAGGAGTAGCTAATGAGTGGTACTGGGATAGCTGCTGGAGAGTGCTAGTGGAAGTGAGGGACACTTAGATGAGTCAGGTCATATTGCATGCTTGTGGCTTGGTCTTCAGCATCAGCCCTCTCGATTCTTGAGGCTTTATCTACCACTTTACAGTTTATAGCTACATAAAAATGCTGCTTAGCTTACAAGTAGGTGAGATTTAAACATAGTTTATACTCTAGCTAAATCTTTTAATATCCATGCTGTGCTGAGTCTAGTAAGTAAAGGTCAGTCCATTTCAAGCTCAGAGGCTCAATAGATCAGAGCTTATCCCCAGTTTAACTGGCATTAAATGACTGGGGTAACCTCCAGCTGCTACAGGTACTAATTTTCAGCTGAGTTAACTGGAGCAATAAAGAACACAAAGCACCACCCAGTCCAGGAATCAAACCTATAATACGATCATAAGCCCAATACCCTAACCTTTATGCCATACACCTTCACATATACTTAGTTTAGTGTATAGAAGAGAATTTGTTGTTGTTGAGTCTGCTCTCTTCTTGACCAATATGGTGTGTGTGTTAGACCTTTGTCATTTCCGACAATGAGTGTTCTAGTTGATCAATGATATAGCCTGCTCAGGAAATTAACCTGCATAAGTTATGACTTGAGTTATTCACAGACTTATGTACCATAAAAAATCTTAATGTAGTTCTCAGGGAGATTCAGTATGACACAATGTGTCACAAGGTTTGCTCTTTGAATTACAGATACAATTCAATTTTATTCAGTTGAGTGAACTGGAACAACATGAAAAGTTTGTGTCTTGCTAAAGGCCACAAGACAATACTGAGAATCAAATTCATAACCTTATGATCATGAGCTGAACACCCTAACCACCAAGCCACATGCCTTCACAGAGGAAAATTTGTAATGAGGCTGTTAGCTAGATAGTTTAAAATGTCCTTGAAAAGCTAGCATTATTTAGCATGCCCATTTACACAGATATGTGAACTATATACATTTTAATGTCAGTGGTTGTTATCAGGACTTTGCTACTTAAATATCAGGTTCAACATCTAGGACACTAACACCTTATCAAGATCAAACTCCTCTCACAACTGTATTAATGTGTATATGGATTTGTGTGAGCATGCATGTGTTTATGTATTCTTTTACTAGTTTCAGCCATTAGACAATGGCCATGCTGGGGCACCATCTCGGAGGAATATATTTGATCATATCAACTCCATTTTTTTTCAAACTAAGTTATAAGATATAAATGCGCGCACATGCACACGCACGCACGCGCGCGCGCGTAGTTTTCTGCCTACCAAATTCCACTCACATTGATCAACTCAAGACTATATAGTAGAAGACACTTTTCCAAGGTACCACAATAAAATTAATCCAATACACTCTGTAAGGTGTTAGTGCTAATGCCATGATAAAATACACCCAGTACATTCTGAAAAGAGGCTTTTCACCTAAACTCTGTAAAGTGGCACTAGCATTTTACAGCGTGTACTAGGTGCATTTTATCATGGCATCAGCATTGCTACTTAACAGAGTGTGCTGGGTGCATATTATCATAGCATCAGCACTAACACCTTACAGGGTATACTGGATACATTTTATCGTAGTACCTTGGGAAAGTGTCTTCTACTATATAGTCTTGAGTTGATCAATGCCATGTGAGTGGAATTTGGTAGGTAGAAAACTGTGTGTCACTGTGTTTATGTCTGTCTGTTTATGTCCAGTAACTTAGTTTGAAAAAAAAGGGATTGATAAAATAGGTACCATTTTATAACGACACCAGCATTAGTTGTTATGTACTCAAGACTGAAGAGTCCTCTCTATCACCTAGTGTTGAGTACATTTAATGAGTCATCAGAGCAGTTCATTTCATAAGTGATCCAACTGCTAATTAATCCTATGTAATAATGACCATCACTTTCACTACTTGATTGATTGATTGAGTTTGATGAATCTGTAAACAACTGGTGAGTTCGATTCTGATATGGCAATAATACAGCCACATGTAAAGGAATATGCCTGACTTCTGGCTTGTAAATAACAGATACAAGTAGAGTACGTGTGGTCTATATCTTCATTGAATGTGTTGGCTGACCTCTGGCATGGAAATAACGGGTCACAACATGTAGGCTGCATGTGTGTGGAGGGGTCTGTGGCTTAATTTGCGGTGATGTGTGACCCCCTGGCATGGAAATGACAGGCCACATGTAGGCTACATGTGTGTGTGGGGATGCTTCATTCAATGTGTTATCTGACCCTCGGCATGGAAATGACAGGCTACAACATGTAGGCTACATGTGGGGATGGAGTCTGTGGCTTCATTTGAGGTGTTGGCATGGAAATAACATGCCACCACAAGTAGGCTACATGTGTGTGTGTGTGGAAGCTCTGTGGCTTCATTTAAGGTGTTGGTTGACCTCTGGCATAAAAAGGAATTGATCCTTATTACTTTACTAACACTTTATTTATTGTTCGTGTTGAGTTGAAATCCAAAGTTGATCTTGGCGGGAGTTCAACTCAGAGAGAAGACACTCATAACAAAAAACAGCAAGATATTCTATTGACTGCCAATTCACCACTTTCTAATAGTGTTTGTAGTGTGTGTAACTTTGAATTATAATTTATGATAAAATTCATGTAGGACATGTCATCCTCCACAACTCACCATAACTTTCAACCCTTTCCTTCAATATTTGATAAGCAACAATAGTTATTTTTTAATGATTTTATGTCTAAATGTAGAAGGCTAGGTCTGTGTGGTTATAGCTGAACATCGTGATGGTGCATCAACATATCAGTATTTTACTATATCACACTTTCACTTGACCTCTGAAGTTTGACTTAAAGATATGTGGGGCAAGCTTTTTTATCAAAATTACAACTGATTTCTATATAAACAGTCAGACATAGAAGATTAGTATTGTGAGATGTAAATGAATGGATACAGTAAGCCTGTGCAAATCTGGTAATAGATCCTGGCCAAATGTATAAGATAGGTCTTTAAAGCTGGTAATAGACTCGGGCGAAATGTATGACATAGGTCTTCAAAGCTGGTAATAGACCCAGGCCAGGTGTAAAATGTCGGCTTCAAATCTAGTAATAAACTCAGGATGGATATAAAATGTATGCCCTCAAATCTAGTAATAAACGCAAACTAGTAATAAGTCCAGGCTAGATGTAAAATGTAGGCCTTCAAATCTAGTAATAAACTCCGTTCTGATGTAAAATGAAGGCTTCCAAATTGGTAATAAACCCAGACCAGATGTAAAATGTAGCCCCACCAAAACTGGTAATGATCCCAGGTCAGTTTCAGCCAGCCATAGAATATTGCCTGAAAAGTCCAGTCAAATACATGCCCAAGCATGGAAAAATTGATGTAAAAACAATAATGATGATATACTTATGTATGTGCGTATCTATGTATGTTTATATACCATCATCATTATTATCTTCATCATCACCAGGTATATGTAATATTTATTTTCTATTTTATTTCAGGGGTATCCTGCAGAGCTTTCTCTTCCATGGTTGATCTTCCAGAAACCCATAAAATGTTACGAGAAACATGTCGAGATTTTGCTGAGAAAGAGTTGATCCCAATTGCAGGCCAACTTGATAAACTGCACAAGTTCCCAGCAGAGCAGGTTTCTAAATTACTTTACCTTTACAGATATTAGTTATAATTTGTGGAGGGACAAGCACCAGAAACTGAAAAAGACAAAGGCAGTAGTTATGTAAAGTTAGTCAACCTACACCAACATGGTAAAATGAATTTTTAACAAAATAATAGGGGAAAACGGTTAATGTACTGTGCACTATCATACTATCATCATCACGACCACCACCACTATGGTGGTGATAATTGTTTCTACTTTAGGCACAAAGCCAGCAATTACCCAGTACATTACTGGTACTTTATTTTATCGACCCCGTAAGGATGAAAGGCAAAGTTAACCTCGGCGGGATTTGAACTCAGACTGTAAAGAGACGTAACTATGCTAGAAAGCATGGCGTCCGACCCTCTACCCATTCTGCCAATTCACCGCCAATTCATCACTATGGTGGTGATAATGATCATCATTATCACCACCATTATCATCACCATCACCACTTCCATCATCATTAACATCATCATCATCATATGTCCACTTTACGAGATGTATGGGTTGTCACAGTCTGAGTTCTTATAGAAATTAAATCAAAAATAGAATGTATGAGCAAGACATTGTCCTCTGGTCTATCTACTCTCTGACCATGATGACCTGTCCAGTCTCAGACCATGCTGAGCCATCTAGTCTCAATCAGTGGCAACCCATCTAATCCATGCCACTACAGCTTCTACATCCCTCTAATATTATTCCACTTTCCACTTTGTTGTTGTTATTTAGCCTCAGGCCATTCCCAATTGAGTAAATCCATGATCAAATCCATCCCAGCCTTTTTCTTTTTCAACAAAAATTGTTTAGGTATGTTGTGGTCATATATATATATATAAACTGGGAATTTTTGCAGGAAAATCTACTGGGAGCCACAAACTAGGTCTACAGTTGGAACAAGTTCCCTGCAAGATAGGAGTAGGGTGGTGTGGTGGTGGAATGATAAGGTAAATAGTACCTTAAAAATGAAAAGACAATCCTGGGGAGATTGGAGGAACAAAGAGCAATACCTGATAGCTAAATGAGAGGTCATGTGCCAGGTATACCTAGACAAAAAAGAAGTTTGCACATGTTGTATAATGTGAAGATCAGAGGTGTAAAGTACTCCTGATTGCCAGACAGTAAGCTATAGAAAATCATGATGTAGTTGGGGAAAGGTATGTCTGAAACAATAGTGGAGTACTTGCCCTGTTACTATACCAAGTGCATTTTATTGTGACACCAGCTCTAGGGAGGCTGTCATGTCTTTGACACAACTGATGGGTCCTCCCAACCTTTTCTTTGGCAACATTTCTATGGTTGGATGCCTTTCCTATCACCAACTACTTTATGAAGTGTACTGTGTGTGTTTATCATGTAGATCATCAACACTAGAGAAGTTGATGTAACTAAAGAGTCCTCTGTACCATTTTGACATGGTGTCTACAACAGGATGCCCTTCCTAATGCCAACCTCCTTAAATACTTAGAGACATTTATGTATAATATCCTATCTTTTGACTTTCAGGTAAAAAAACTTGGGGAGCTTGGTCTGTTGGCTATTACTGTACCAGCAGAAGAAGGTGGTACCGGATTAGATGCTCTTGCTTATGCTATAGCAATGGAAGAAATTAGTCGAGGTTGTGCCTCATGTGCTGTTATTATGAGTGTTAATAATGTAAGTTGTCAGTGTTTTTCATATCTTTTCTTTGTAAAGTTTCTTATAAAAGTTGACTAACCCTTTTGATATTGAACCACCTGAAATTAACACTGGTTTTATGATACAAGATTGTATTTTAATGTGTTTATAATTATCTAAGAAAAGAACTTCCATCAGAATTCTATGTAAAAACCTTTATGTTCCAAACACCAGCTTAATAATGAGAAAGTTAGTTATTTTACTAAATCCCATCAAATTTCTGATTATTTTCAAAATTATTTGAAAATCATAGGTAGTGTCTTTCATTAAAAATATGGTAATGCAATGGTTAATACAAGCTTTTTATTTTGCACTGATGAAATTCAATAAGATAGAAATGTACATCTGTTATTAAAACATTTGTAATGTTTAATAACCTCATTACTAGAAAATAGAAAAGATGAGGTATGGGATGGAAATCAAGGTGTTTTCTTGTTCTCTCTCACTCTTTAACTCTCACCTCTGATTGCACCCTTCTTCTCACTCCTGTAATACCCAGGGTTCCATAGGCCTTCTGTCAGAAGCAACTGTCTCCAATTTATTCGGCTGGATCCCCTAGCGAGACCAGCTAAGCTCATGGATGTTATTCAGCCATCTTACTCGAGGTCTATTCCTGGTCTCCTGCCAGTTGGTTTTGCCTGTAAAATCTTTCCAGCTATTCTTTCCTGAGATATTCTAACCACATGCCCATAATATCATAATATCAGAGCTGTGTTAGACCATTACCTGGTATTAATTAATATATTGTGTGAGACTATTACCTGATATTAATTAAAATACAGTGTTAGACTGATACCTAACATTAATTGATATATTGTGTTTTACCAATAACTGATATCGATCAATATGTTGTGACTTTAACAAAAGATTTCAAATAATTAATTTTATTGTAAACTTCAGTCTCTTTATTTAGATCCAGTTAAAAACTTTGCAAACTCATCACAGAAGAAAGAATATCTCTCACCTTACATAAATGGTGATAAAATTGGTTGTTTTGCCTTAAGTGAACCAGGTAATTGATTTCAGATAACTTTGGCTTTAAAATTTTTAATTTTCTGTATGTATCTCATTTAGAATAGGTACACCATATCCCTGCATGTTGTATGAGGTGACTAAAAGAGTTGGTGCCAAGATGAGCATCTGGTTGTGAAACATTGCCTCCAAAATGATCCTATGATAAATTTGAAACTTATCATGGGCTTGGCATAGTTAAACCCTGCTTTTATGGTGGAAAATAACCTTAGAATGATTATTATTTTGTGTGTCTATACACACACACACACATATATATATATATATATATATATATAGATAGCAGGTGTATATATATATCCAATTTATAATAGATACACCACATCACTGCAAGCCATAAGGGGTAACTAAAAGGATTGGTGCCAAGAAAGCCATCCAGCTATAAAAAAAAACTTGCCCGTTGTGTCAAAGACATGACAACATCCATACTGCTGCTGCCATTGATAAAATACACTCAGTACACTGTAAAGTGTAGAAAAGTATTCAGATGTAGTCCTCTGCCCATCTGAGATACCAGTAGCTTCGATTAAGTACTGACTTGATCTGTGACAACCTGTCCAACCCTAGCTAGCAGGGAACAACATATATTAAATGATGATGAGTTCATAATTTGTTGTATCTATAACTGAGACTATATTATTCAGGTAATGGCAGTGATGCAGCAGCTGCCTCAACAGTTGCACACCTGCATGGAGACCATTGGGTAATTAATGGTACCAAGTCTTGGATCACCAATGGCTATGAAGCTTCTGCAGCTATTGTAAGTATTGTATTTATTCACCTCAGCACAGAACCCATTATTTTACAGATGGAATAAATAACATTAGTTCTCTTCAACAAACTTTAACAAAGTTATGTTTCTGGATTATATATCATCATCATCATCATCACCGTTTTACGTCCATCCTTCCATGCTAGCATGGGTATATATATATATATTCCCCTTTACCTTTTCAGATACATAAAACTTCTACCCAAGAATGGTAGAGGTACAACTGGCAAGGTACAAAACTCAGGACTGCCACCCTCAATGTTGGCACCCTGAAAGGTAAATTGGGTGAAATTGTGGAACTGCTTAAGAAGTGGACATTTGCTATGTTCAAGAGGTGAGATGGAGGAGTGCCTCAGCAAGACTACTGACAAATTAACAGCATAGATACAAACTTTACTGGATAGGAAATGATGATGGGGTAGGAGGTGTAGGCATCTTACTAACTGAGAAATGGATAGATAAAGTGATAGAAATAGTTAGAGTAAGCAACAGAATTATCAAGCTTAGATTAGCAGTTGGAAATAAAATACCTATGCCCTACAGGCAGGACTGAGTAAAGAACAAAAAGACAGGTTCTATGAAGAATTTTTACAGATGACTTCAGGTACTGGTAAAGGTGACTTCAATGGACATGTGTGGCAGTATCAGAATGGATTCCATGGAGTTCACAGTGGCTATGGTTATGGCTCAAGAAATGAAGAGGGATTGAGGCTCCTGGAATTTTGTGATGCAAATGAACTAACCATTTGCAAAAAAAAACCCAGCCAGCTACCTGATCTCATATCAATCAGGCAAACACAAAAGCCAAATTGACTATTTACTTGTTAAACAAGAAGACAAACAGATGTTAACAAATACAGAAATTAGGTCTAGCAGAATGGTTGGTGAGAGCAGTGCTAGTCATATAAAGAGGAGCTGTCAGCAAAGTGAGAGTAGGAAATGAGTTTAGTGAGGAATTCAAGGTGCAAGTAGGAGTTTATCAAGGTTCGGTTTTTAGCCCACTACTATTCATTATAGTTCTCCAGGCTAAAGCAGAGGAGTTTATGACCAGCTGTCCATGGGAATGTCTCTATGCAGATGATCTGGTCCTTTTAGCTGAATCCATTAAAGATCTAGAAAATAAGTTCAGACTTATTTAGAATCAAAAGGGCTGAGAGTAAACTTAGCTAAAGTGCTAGTGAGTAAGAGAAGATAGGAACTTGATTCCTTCAGGTAAGTGGCTCTGGTCAATATGTAGAAAGGGAGTTGGCCTAAACGATGTACACAATGTAAATCTTGGGTACACAAGAGATGTAGGGAGATAACAGGTATACTAACAGGAAGGGAAGACTTTGTATGTAGAAGATGCACTGGGGTAACCAAGGGGAAAATAACCAGTGATGTAAACCTATTACAGTCACAGGAAGGAACCATAGACGTGGTTGATAGCTTCTGTTATCTAGGTGAAATAATTAACAATGGAAGAGGGTGCTCTGAGAGCATAATAACTAGAATAAGGATAAAGTGGAAAATGTTCAGAGAACTACTCCCCCTGTTGACCACAAAGGTTTTCCCCCTAGATACAAAAGGACAACTGTATGATGCCTGTGTGCAAAGTGTGATGCTGCATGGTAGTGAAACACAGGCTGTGACTGCAAAGGACATGTGTAGACTGGAGAGAAATGAAGCAACCATGCTCCATCGGATATGCAATGTGAGTGTGAGAGAAAGGCAGAAGTTGGACGAATTGAAGGAGAAGCTGGTTTTAAGAGGATTCCAAGGTCTTGTACAGCAGAGAAGACTGCATTGGTTTGGACATGTAATGCACATGGACAATAATCATTGGGTGAAGAAATGCCAGTAGAAGGACGCTACGGATGAGGTAGACCAAAAAAGACCTGGGCAGAGGTTGTGAGAGCTGACCTCAAATCACTGAGACTCACAGAGGAGATGACAAAGGATTGTGATGTGTAGAAAGATGCTGTGTTGAAAAGGACCTGAAACAATGATGATGATTTATATATAAAAATTAGTGTGTATAGACATGACTTTACAGGGCTAGAATTTTCCTCAAGAAAGTTCTGATTACAATTTTTCTGAAGATTTCATACAAATGAAACTTTTCTAATCCTGTTCTATATCAAATAAATTTGTACTTTCTATACTAATATATTGAGTACCATATTTAACTGTTTTTTTTTTTCCCGTTCCTCTACTGAAAACCATTAATATATATATATATTTATTATAAGAATCATTGCTTTCACCTTTAACGGGATCTTCAGATTTTAGTCTTCACATTTATTATTACTATATGTGTGTGTAATGTATTTTAAAAGAATAAAATAAAAGAAATTCTGACTCTAAGACAATTTTTGTTTCATTTAATGTTTTATTAAAAGTATGGTGGTGGGGATTTTGTCTGTAAAATGTAGTACGGGCTTAGCAATTTTTGGAAAATTGTATAAAGGTTATGCAATAAAATAATTTAAAACCTACTGTTATAGCATATTATCCATAGTACTCATAGAGTATTTTTGTTTTTCAAATTAATTTTAGGTAATTTCTATATTTTTCTTTCAGGTTTTTGCAACAACAGATAAAGCTAAGAAACACAAGGTATTATAATTTATTTTCATTTTAAATCCAGATATCATAGTTTTTGAATTGTGATGATGCAGAACCGAGTGGTTAGGATGTTGGTTGGCTTCAATTCTCAGACTGAGTAGCACATTGTATTATTAAACAAGACACTTCATATCATGTTGCTCTTCATGATATAACTGATATCCCTGTCATTAAAATACCCAAGAAATCTCTTATGAGATGCAACCTTGTAGGAGGACAGAAAACCTACATAGGTGTCTGCTGAAAATTTCATTTTTTTTTTTTTACTTTTTGAATTGAAAAATTATAAAAGTTAAGAAACTAATAATATATCAGCTTCTTAACTTTCACAAGAATTACATGTGTGTATATATATTATGTCAGCTTGCTCTTGAATGCTACTGCTAACATGTAGCCCAGTAGAAGCTGTCACATGTTTGTGTCAGTAACTAAACCTGCAACCCCACTAAGCTTACTTGATGAAGAGGATGATTTTTGGACACCCTGCGAGATGAAAAACAAAGCCTGTCAAAGGCCAGAGGAACTTGGGGAAGTCAATAACCCTTCAATAATGTGTACATATTTATATGTGGAGATGTCGCCTAGTGGTAAGGGTGTTGGACTTACGATCATAATGTCATGGGTTCGATTCTTGAACTGGCTTGTGTGTTATGTTCCTGAGTAAAATACTTCATTTTGCATTGCTCCAATGTTCTCAGCTGGAAATGTGTACCAGCAATAGCTGGTAGTTTAACCTTGCAATGGACTGGTGTCCTCTCCAGGTGGAAGTCATGTACTCTTAGTCCCTTAATGCTACAGAAACTAGGTTAAGCATCAACCTGATGAACCTCTGGGTAGATGTATATATGTGTGTGTGTGTGTGTGTTAAAGTATATGTTTGGAGGTTGTGATTTTTTTGTTTTTTCCAAGCTGTTTGTTTTCTGAGTTTTCAAATTTTAAGATTCAGGATTACGGTGTTTAAGATTTTGTCACTCAGTAATATGGCCTAAACCCTGATTTAATTCCATCTTTATTATTTTAAACAGGGCATAAGTGCATTTATTGTACCCACAGATAGTGAAGGGTTTTCTCGTGGGAAGAAGGAGGATAAACTAGGTATCAGAGCCTCTTCAACATGTAATTTAATTTTTGAAGATTGTAAAATCCCAAAAGAGAATCTTCTTGGGCCAGAAGGATTTGGTTTTAAAATTGCAATGGTAAGTTTCTTTTAATTTAGATAATAAACTAACTATTTGTGATGCCCCAGCACAGCCACAGTCTAATAACTGAAATCAGATTTTTAAAAATGCAAAAGAATAAGTTTCTTTTACTATTGATTAAACTGAAAATATTTGTGATTGATTGAGTTTTGTGATCAAATTATTTTTATATCTTGATCCATTTAATATCAACCCAGCCAAAACTAGCTCTGGTTATTTTAAAAGATTTCTATTTAAATTATAATCTTTCAATATAATATCATATAAGAACTATATCTTAAGTTACTATCTTAATAATGAAATAATTAATAATTTTAGTAAATCCTTCAAAATTGGATGAAATGCCTCAGTATTTGTTCAGATTCACTGTGTTCTGAGTTCAAATCCTGCTGAGGTCAATTTTGTCTTTCAGGTTTGATAAAGTACCAGTCCAAGGATAGTGGATTGGCAGAATTGTTAGAGAGTCGGACAGGATGCTTTGCTGATTTGAATTCTTTGTGATCTGAATTCAAATCCTGGGTCCTTCATAAAGTATCAGCAATAGAAAGACCAACAAAAAACAGTTTTCTAGGCTCACTCTGACAATCAGCTTCTTTCTTCTGCCAGATGATGCGACCAGCAGGCATTATCAGCAATAGAAAGACCAAAGAAAATATTGTTTTACTTAGTTTAATCTGACAACTGGCTCTTTTCATCTGCTAGGAGTTACTACTAACAAGTGCAGTCAGCAATTGAAAGTCCAATGGAAACATTGCTTTCTTGACGTAATCTGATGATCAGCTCCTTTCTTTTCTTTTTTTCAGCAAACTCTTGATTCTGGTCGGATTGGTATTGGTGCTCAAGCTCTTGGAATAGCTCAGGTATGTTCTAAATTATCTTCCATATAGAGACATGGCAGTGTTGTTAACTATGAGGTTTCAAGTTCAAATCCACCATTTGGTATATTGGGCAAGTGTCTTCTAATATAGCCTCTGGTCAGCCAAGGCCATGTGAGTAAAATTTGGGAGGAAATAGAAAATGTAGAAGCCCATGTGATAGTCTTTCTGTTCTTTAGTAGTAAACTTAACCCAGTGCCTAATTTAACAGCATTACTTGGTTCAGGGCGGTGGATTGGCAGTATCGGTAGAGGGTCGGACGCCATGCTTTCCAGCATAGTTACGTCCCTTTACGATCTGAGTTCAAATCCCGCCGAGGTTGACTTTGCCTTTCATCCTTACGGGGTCGATAAAATAAAGTACCAGTAATGCACTGGGTTATTGCTGGCCTTGTGCCTAAAGTAGAAACAATTACTTGGTTCTTGAGTGTCTTTAGCAGAGTCTGCTCTATTGTAAGCATTTGAACCAGGTCTCTCATTTGAAGTTAATTTCCCTGCTTCCTCTGACTAAGCTAGTAAATAAATATGTATAGATAGATAGATATTTATTACACCAACTATGGTATTATTTAGTTACAGTTGTTTCTTTGGTTGTCTATTTCAGATTTTTTCTGAGAAAGGCTCCAAATTCTCAGCTTATATTGACACCATTTTTGCTTTTTCATTAGTTGTAATTTCTGCTTTTGTATGCGTCCTCTCATCACTTTGAGTTGAAAGAGTCTTCTGTATCTATGTTTATTTTCCATTCAGATGCATATTTATTATCAAGTTATTTCATGCATCTTTCCAGTACTTCGATCTTTTCAAGGTGTTGTATAATTTGGATGTAAGAAAACAATACCACTCTAATGTATGAAATTGTATTTTCGGGCTGATTGATGGTAAACATAGATGCTTGTTTTCATTTGACCTCCATGTCCATGTGCTTTTTTGTCATGGCACCAGCACTACCACCTTTCAAGGGGGACTGGGTGCTTTTTGTAATGGCACCATCACCATTTAACTTTGCAGTGCTTGTACTAATGAAGAGGTATTTTATAGATTTTTTATAATTATTTTCAGTAATATTTGAAGAGTTTCAGTATTTCTTTAAATGTTGAATTAAAAACAGGTTTTCTGTCATTTCCTTTGTGTGTGTCTCATAGGCTGCGATGGATTGTGCTGTGACATATTCTCTCAAACGGGAAGCATTTGGGGCTCCAATTGCAAAATTACAAGCTATTCAGGTAAATTAATTATTTATACAAGACTATACTTAATTATTTAACAAAAGAGGTCTATACTGGATCAATTAATTATAGGATATTGTCCTTAATTATTTAACTATAGGGAACTTTACTTAACTAGAGAGAACTAAATGTATATAATTACTTAGAGACAACTAGACTTAATTGATTACTTAACTATAGGGGACTATACTTAATTACTTAACTGTATATAGGGGAAGGTTAGACTGAAGCTTAGTGGTTAGAGAATTGGATTCACAATCATGAGGTTGCGAGTTTGATTATATATATATATATATATATATCTATATATATATATATATCTATATATATATATATATATCATATATCATCATCATCATCGTTTAATGTCCATCTTCCATGCTTGCATTGGTTTGGACGGGAGTTTTCCCACTTGAGGCAAGATTGGTTGTCTTGCTCGCATAGGACTGTCTGGCGGGTTTTCTACGGCTGGATGCCCTTCCTAACACCAACCATGTTTACAGTGTGGACTGGGAGGTTTTTACCGTGTTACCTACACGGCCACATTACAGCTGGACTGTGTGTTTTTTTTTTTGTCGTGACACCTACACGACTTCATTTGTTTCGGACTGGACGTTGTGGTACCAACATAACTTTACATTCGAAGGGGTGGTGTGAATGGGGTGGGGGTAGTGGGACGGGGGTGTGTTTTTGTTAGAGGTGCCTACTGACTGTAGTAGGTTTCACTTTGTACTTAGGTAAGGTGGGTCTTCTGTATTACTATGTAGCGCCAAAGATCTCGGTCCAGTGACATTGTCTTGGAGAGGTATAAGTGTGTGAGGTCGATATATATATATATATATATATATATATATATATATATATATATATATATACAGTATTTTCCGTTGTGTTGTAATATAAATATTACACACAGTAGATTGACAGCTGACGTAGAGTTTGCTCGACGGTTCCAGTTGAAATTCCAAAAGTAATAACAGAATTGAACGAACATTATTTTGCCGTCACCGAACTAAAACCCTTTTTTCCCACTACAAGCCAAATATTACATAAAAGAGGGACATCCCCCCAACTATATAAACCTCAATCTAGTTAGAAAAATATAAAAACAATTTCTTCTCAACATATATATGTATATTAATAACCTCAAATTACCACACTAATAATGGAAAGATATGCTGATGAGAATAGGTACAAAAATGCGATAATGAATGTGTGTCTAAAAGCGACCATAAGTATGTATATATATGTGAAAATGTATATAAATAAGTAAATATATATATATGTTTGATGTGTATAGTTAGATGTAAGTGTATTCATGTATTAAAGTGCTTATATATATATATAAATATATATAGATATATATGTATATGTATATATATACACATAGACTAGAGTATGTATGTATATATGTGTGTGTCTATACGTGTGTATATAAAGATAAGTCGAGTATGAAAATGTACACACATGAACGCGTATGTATGTACATGAATACATGTGTGTATATATATATATGTATGCATGTGTATATGTATGTAAGTATGAACATGTTACTATGTGAATGTGAGTATATGTATTTTGTAGAGGGGTGCAAATATGTTTGTGTGAGAATGCGTGGGTGAAAGGATACTACACTGGAAAGAAAAAATTTAAGTCTGAATGTTAAGTGCAAACACAAAACCAACCACGCATATCTTTACTATCTCTAATCCCTCTATAGATTTAGAAAAATAACCAATAATATATTCTATAAAAATGTCAAAACAACAGATGGGAATCTAATTACTCACTGCCACCAAAAATTCTCACTGCTATCAA
>OZ024746.1:25438126-25478126 GCA_964016885.1 Eledone cirrhosa | reverse complement strand
TATATATACAGTAATAATAATAAATTTGAAGACTAAAATCCAAAGAGGGCTCGATAAGGATAAATATATATCAAATATATAAGAACCATAAAGCAAATATTTATTAAAATAACAGATTAAAGTTTAAGCAAAGAATTGCTGCTTTCACCCTTAACGGGATCTTCTGAAACTAACAGCGTCAATCTGTGAATGCAGAAGTGAATATTTCCAAAAACGTTGCAACCAGAGGAAGACAGGAAGACGATACTTTGGTTCGTGGCAACGTTCCCTGGCAAAAAATGGGAAAAAACGAATATAATACGTCATTATTTGGAGCGGTGAAAAACAATTACACGCAAAGACAAAACCACGTTTATGGTATAAAAGAAGTCGTAGACTAATGTTCTATTAGCTGGTTCAGGCAATGAACGGAAAAAACGAAGATAATACGTCATATGTGGAGCGGGGAGAACAATTGCACGCAAAGACAAAACACGTAAATGGTATAACTGAAGTCGTAGACTAAAATTCTAACTAGGAAACCGAATGAAACTCCGCTTCAGAGTTAAGAATAAAGTAAATAAAATACAGAAGTAATTGAAATTAAATAAATACATACACGCATCCATATACGTACATACACAAGCATACGCGAAAACACTCGCCATAGGTATACAAATACACGCACGTACACAAAAAAAAAAAAAGCCGCACGCACATACAGACTCTAGTCCATTGCAGGGTTAAACCCCCAACAATTGCTGGTATTCATTTTCAGCTGAGTATACTGGAGCAACGTGAAGTGAAGTGTTTTGCACAAGAACACAACACACAACCCAGTCCAAGAACCAAACCCATGACATTATGATTGTAAGACCAACACCCTTTAGTACTGAGGTTGATTTAATCAACTTCGCCCTCTCCCCAAAATTGCTGGCCTTCTACTTATATTAGAAATTAATATACTATAATATTTATTTCTAATTTAAAAAGAAAAATTTTTTTTATTTTGTTTTATTTTTGTTAAATATAATGCCTGATATAATATAATATAGTATAATATTGTTTATATATTTATGATACAGATGAAGTTAGCTGATATGGCCACCCAAATTGAATCTGCTCGTCTCCTTATATGGAGGGCTGCTATGTTAAAGGGGGCTAATAAACCATATTCAAAGGTAAGATAATTGTTTCTACTTTTGGCACAAGGCCAGCAATTACCCAGTGCATTACTGGTACTTTATTTTATCGACCCCGTAAGGATGAAAGGCAAAGTTAACCTCGACGGGATTTGAACTCAGACCGTAAAGGGACGTAACTATGCTGGAAAGCATGGCGTCCGACCCTCTACTGATACTGCCAAAAGATAATATAAACATATGTTGTGTAATAACAGAATAATAAGCATCTAATATTGAAATGTCTGTTTATCAACTCCACCACCATCACTATTCCCAGCATCATGACTACTACCACTATCATTACCACCTCAACAACCAACACCATCATGACCACTATAACCACTGCCATCATTACTACCACCACCACCATCATCATTGTCTTGCTTGCTAACTCTAAATACATTATATATAGCTGACATAGACAACCATCATCACACAAAATTGTATGTTTTGTAGCTTATTGGCTATAAATTACTGTTTGTCTTTTGTCTCTTACACCTTTGGACAGCGTTTGGCTTATGTCAGACGCTGTGACCCTGCATGGCCGATAACCATTGAGTTTTGTGTCCTTCATTTGTATATTTATTTCTAAAAAATAATTTTTTACGATTTCCCCTTAAAAATTGTTTTTCATTTTGTTTTGTTTCCATTTGTTGCCTTGTCTTTCTTTGTTAATTTTCTATATATGTGTGTGTGTACCCTTGCTACCAGAGAAAGCAGAGGTTAAATGATGATGATAATATGTATATATCTCACTCCTTCTCTCTCTCCCATACACACTCTTACCCTCCCCTTTCCAGCTTGACCAACATTTTACACAAAATATATTACAACATCAATATAATAGATAACATTTTATCTGTTCTAGGAAGCAGCCATGGCTAAGTTATATGCATCAGAAATTGCTACTGCTGTTAGCCACCAGGTAAGTTATAATTCTGGTTTCAATCATTAAACTGTGACCATGCTGGGTCATGAAACTGTGACCATGCTGCAGTCATTAAACTGTGACCATGCTGCCTTAAAAGATTTTTAGTTGATCATGTTGATCCCCAGTATTTATATAATCCATCTCTTTTTGTCAAACCACTAAGTTTATCCCAGGTTCATTTGGGGGTAACCACAGTAAGTAAGGTACTCAATACATAGCAGTGTATAAATATTTAATATAGAAATGACTTCTACAGGACTAGAACTGTCTCATCTCTCTCTATATATATATATATATATATATATATATATATATATATATACATACATGCACACACGTGTATGATCATATATATATAAATTAAAAAAACCGAGTTAAAAATTTGCGTTAATACCCTGTAATTAATGAGCTCAAAGTATAAAAACTGGGCTCTTTATAACATGATATATAGAAATAAACACACAAAGAAGGGTCTTTTGAAAGGTTGTCTGTCGGAAAGGTGCGAAACGTGTCCTCCACTGTTTGTTGTTTTGAATATCTGAGGTATTCAGCAGAGCGCGCATGCGTGTGAAATGGGGTCGGCGGCCGAAATAGTTCTTTCAATTGTGGGAGTGGGGTGGCGCTAGCTGTCAATCCATAATATTCTCTGCCTGTTTGCTGAATGTTACTGTGTGTGTGTGCATGTATTGTTGTCTCGCTTGAGTGTGTGTGTGTGCGTGTGTTGTTGCCTTGTTCGTCTGTATTGGCAGTGTAGTATGTTCGTATGGTGGAATGCTACTGTGTGTGTGCGTGTGTTGCTGTCTCGCTTGCGTGTGTTGCTGCATCGTTTGTTTATATTTATATATATATATAATCTTCCTTTTTGCTCACTTATTCCTGGGAGGGCTGTGGGGACAGTGTCCTCAAATATACCTTCCAGTAGGCCCTATCAGAAGCATCTGTTTCCAACTGATCTGGTTGGATCCCCAAACAAGACCAGCCAAACTCATGGATGTTATCCAGCCATCTTGCTTGGGGTAAATTCTGTCCAGCAATTCTTTACTTAGACATTCTGACCACATGTGCATAATATGGAAGCTTTGATTTCTCAATTTTGAGAAATAGTGGTTCTACCTGGAACAACTCCCTACGCACCTTACTAAGGAGGAGCCTCATTTTGGCTGCTTGTCTTCACAATTATATTCTTTCAGTCATTACCCAATGACCATAGGTAAGAGTTGGTACAAATACTGAATTGCAGATAGTGAGTTTGGCTTTTACACCTACCTCCTTTCTTTTGATGATTGAATGGTTTTTACTTAGCACCATTTATCCAAACACAAATACTAGAGCATTCATATAGAAACATCAAGGCAATAAGAAACTGTGCATCAATCCCATACCCCTGTAGAGTCCTCCACAACCGGCCTTATAGAATGTGGCCATATGCTTTTTTAGTTCTACAAAATAAGCATATAGCTCTCGGCAATACTCCTATGATTTCTGAAAGACCTACCGCAGTTTGAATATTTGGTTGGCCATGCTGTATCCAAGGTGAAAACCACACTGTTCATTAGTTAGCTTGGACTTGACAATATCCCTACATCTCTTTGCCAGACACTAAGCATAGACTTTCTTAACAAGGGGATCCCTCTATAATTAGAGAAATCTCTTTTGTCTCCCTTTTTGAAAATTGGGATTATCACTCCTGATTGCCATTGCTTAGGTGCCTTTCCATAGATCCAGGCCACCTGGCACACATGAGTCAACCAGAGAATACCTTCTCTATATAAAGCTTTTAACATCTTGGGCTAAATTTCATCCTCCCCATATTTGAGCTCTTTAATTGATGATAATTTTGATGATCATATATTTCATTTCATTTTCATTTCATTTCATTCTTACGTCCGCTTTTCCCTGCTTGCAAGGGTGGGACGGGAACTGATTCTGGCTTGATTTCTACAGCTGGATGCCCTTCCTAACATCAACCTCATTTACAGTGAGTGCTGGGTGCTTTTTTGCCGTGGCACCTCCACGACCACTTTGCAGTAGAATGATAGGGACCCAGTCCCTATCATCTCATTTCTACAGCTGAGTAAACTAGAGCAATGTGAAATAAAGTGTCTATATATATACAGTGAGCTTCTGCAGTTTCCATCTATCAAATTTCACTGAGAAAGCATTTGTTAACTTGATGCTATAGTAGAAGACACTTGTCCATAGTACTGCGGGACTGAATCCAAAACCGTGTGGTTGGGAGATGAACTCCTTAACCACATGGCCATGTCTGCTACCCATGTTTTATTTGTCTCATTTAAAAAAAATTGAGGTGGGTGGAGGTAGGTAGGTCTGTGTGAGGGGGAGATGAGTATAGGTAATATAGTGTGTTAGATAGAGGTGAGTAGAGGTAGCTGAGTATTAGTTGAGGAAAGGTGGAGATAATTTGCCAGTAGGTATCACAAAGCAACAGGAGCTGTAAGTTTCTGTCATCAATAAAAGAAATTTAAGTTATATTCCAAACACCAAATTAATAATGAGGAAGTTACACGTGTAATCCTTCAAAATTCTTGATTATTTACAAAATTACTTAAAAATGGTAGGCAATGTTTTTCATTAGAAATATAATACCGAAAGGGTTAAATATCATTTTATTTTTTAAATCTTCACACTTCTGTATTTTTCTTCTCATTATAGGCAATCCAGGTTCTTGGAGGAATGGGCTATGTTTCTGATATGCCTGCAGAACGCCATTACAGAGATGCAAGAATTACAGAAATTTATGAAGGAACCAGCGAAATTCAACGTCTTGTTATCGCAGGAAGTGTCATCAAAGAATATCAACAGATGAACTATTGAACCGTTTCCAATAATAAATAAATTAATTAATTAACTAGTGATTTTTGACAACATCGATATTTTTGCAATAAAATAGAAATATATTAATTTTAAAAAAATTAAATCAAATCTAATCAAAGGTTTCAGATTAAATGATTTTTAAGTCCTGAAATATTAATACGGAAAAAAAAAATTCCAGGTAATACACAAACATCTTTGTTGCCTTCATTTAAACTAAATTTTACAAACCATTTCGTATTGTCTTAGCCTTCTTAAAACAAATCATTTTCTACATTACAAACTATGGTATTTAATCTCCCTAGGTAATAAAATCTGGAGACAGAATTTTCTCTGTACCCAAAAAAACCCCCATAAATAATCATATCAACATCTTTACACACTTAAATATAAATGCACGTATATATACAAATGTATAAATGCATAGCTATATACATACGTAAATGTATGTATGTATGTAGATTTATATATATATATAAATATACATACATATATACATACATTTACGTATGTATATAGCTATGCATTTATACATTTGTATATATACATGCATTTATGTTTAAGTGTGTAAGGATATATATATGTGTGTGTGTGTATATTATATATATATATATATATAATACACACACATATATATATTTTCTTTTTTCTGTCTGGTCTACCATGTTTGAGCCTCCAGTTATAGATAGATAGATATATTTCTTTATTTGCCACAAGGGCACTCAAGAAAAGGGGACAATACAAAGACACATGCCGGGGATTTTACATACAGTTGTGTAAAAATATTGAAATAAACAATTATAACAATCGAAATCCCCAATAGGGGGGAGGCGCACCAAATGGGTTGTTTAATACCCCCGTCGATAAAACAATCCTCAACTTCAGGAGCGTGTTGTGCAAGTGCTCCCTTCTTTTTGCTCTCTTCTTTAACCTACAGGCTTATAAACAGAGAAGGCCCAATCACTCGGGCCATTTTCGCTTCATTCACCCACCTTTCAGTAAATTTACTGGGGTGCAGTGCCGCTCTCTCCACTCTGATTCTCCTTCTAAAGTGATACTTAAAGAAGGGAATCAATTGTTGTCCGGAGAGAAAGGTATCTGTCCTCAGTTCTCTCAATTTCGTCCACCATATAACCTCTTTCACCATAGCCACTGTACAGAGGAAAACCGCCTCTCTTTCCTTTTTGAAAGAGGCTGGCAGTTTGATCCTTACTATGGACTAGGCAGTCAACTTGATTTGTCCCATACACGACAGCAGTTGTTCTGCATAGTTCCACAGGTCAATACGCCCGAGCAGTGTACAATTGCGTGCAAGACGGTTTCAATGTCCTGCTCGCATCTTGGACACGTCCTCTTGGAAGGATCCCTGCTGGGGTGTCCGTGCTTGTAGATCTTATCTCAAACGGGTAGAGCTCCTCGGTAGCACTGCCAGGCCAGGGACCTCTGGAAGTTGTCCATAGGCCCCGGGCGGAACGTCCTACCGAACAGACTGGTGAGCTCATCGTCTTCGACGCCTAGAGTCTCCTCGAGCACGTCGTCGCACATGTAAAGTACTAACACTCTATAGAATGTCGATGTGGAGTCTCCACTGATTGCTGTGCTCGCTTGACAGAGGACTATGAGCACCTGGGTGCATTCAATGGGCCAGGCGCCCATCCTGTTCGGTCTTCGCTTGACCCAGGACTGCAGCTCCGTCAGCGAGACAAGTTGTGGGAAGGCCTGTCTCACAAACGGTGCCCACACCAGTTGGTCGGTGAGGAATACTTGGAGATGCCGTAGCCTCAGTGCATCATTAGCCACGGCATACCTAGCCCTCCGTTCGAAGGGTGTTGACAGCAGACGGATCTTCTCACCAGTAAAGCCTGCTTCTTCCACAGGAACTGGAAGAGCATGCATTCCATCTTGGTGAGGTAATCACGGGGACAAGGCACGACAGTCAAGCGGTAGTAGATGACGGATGCTATGAAAGTGTTCGCCACCTCTGCTCAACCTTTCAAAGACAGTTTGCACTCTTCCCACTTCTGGGTGAGTGCAAATACCTTAGCCATGACCTCGTTCCAGTTTTTCTCCACCTGGAGGTCTGGACCGAACCAGACCCCGAGCAA
Source organism: Eledone cirrhosa (assembly GCA_964016885.1). Lineage (NCBI taxonomy): Eukaryota > Metazoa > Mollusca > Cephalopoda > Octopoda > Eledonidae > Eledone > Eledone cirrhosa. The sequence continues at coordinate 25,471,095 of OZ024746.1, read as the reverse complement.
TTTCACCGGTTCTTCCGTCCTGCGTCATACAGCATTGGTTTGCCTCTCCACGTTCCGAGTTGCAAACCGACAGAATTGTCCGGGTTCAGTTTTGCTCCTGTGAACCTTTTGTATTCCTGTAGTAGGTTGCCGATTACCTCGATTTCCTAGGTTTTCGACACTATTACCGCCGCTTTTCACAGTTCCGGTTCTAAAGGGATGCCCTGCAAAATCTCCAACTTCCACAGTAGTGGCTCTAGAGGCAATACGTGCAGAATGGAGGAGAGAGGGCATCCCTGTTGAATGGAATGCGTGATGGCGAACGGCTCCGATAGGTAGCCGTTCACCTTGACCTTCGAGCAGATGCTGGTGTGCATCGCCTAGATCCAGCCTCTGAAGACGGGACCGAAACCGGCTGCCTTGAGAACCGCTTCCAAGTTTCGATGGTCGACCCTATCAAATGCTTTAGACTGATCTAAATTGATCAGAGCCCCACCAAAGCCAGGTTTACACCCCACCCTCTTTATGATGTATCGCATGAGGTGGAGGTTGTCGTGTACGGACCTGCACACGTTTACGCTTTCCCTACCAGGTTTTCAATGACAAACACCAGCCTCGTTGCTAGCACCTTGGCCAAAATCTTTAACTCTGTCTTGAGCAGAGTTATGGGCCTGAAATTGTTTATTTCGTCCCCCTTGTTCTCGTCTTTCCTGATCAGCGTTACTACGCCCTTGCCTACAGAACTGGGAATTGTCCCGTTCTGCTGCCAATTGCAGTAGAAGGCTTCGAGGACGCCAAAGAACAAGTCCTGCATGCCTATGTAAAACACATAGGGTAGACCATTTAGACCGGGTGACTTGCGTTTCCCAGAGCGTCCCGTATCTCAGTGGCTGTGATCGGTCTTTCGCAGAACTCGGCGTCCATGCTCGAGAGACGCGGCAGGCTGTCGAGGTATGAACCAAAATCCATTGCTCCGTTCGGTGCACCGTAATTCTGCTCAAACAGTCATGCAAAGTGCCACTGAAAGGCCGTGCACATCTGCCTGGGGTCAAGTAGCACACGTCCGTTTTTGTCTTTCAAGGACCGAATCGTGGACTTGTTGCCACTTTCGCTTCCGCCACTTGCTAACAGCTTTTGCTCCCTCGTTTCCTAGAGCACGTGATTTACTTATGACCACGCAGCCCTCGTGTTTCGCATCGAAGAACTGGTCCAGTGTCGTTCTCGATGCTAGCACTCTAGCTGCGTTGCCACTCCTAAGTGCCTCTTCTACCTTGGCTACTAGTTCTGTTTCTGATTTGTTTTTCTCTAAAGCTAATTCTCTGCTAAATCCTATCGATTCTGCTCTAATTGCTCTCTTGAGAGAGTACCACCCTCTATTGTTGACGATGGCTCCCTTCAACTCTTGCTTAACTAATCTACTTATCCGTTCACTGTAGGCTTTTCGTGCCAGCAACAACACGTTCAGCTTCCAGTATCCAGGTCCTTGTCTATGTATTCTATCACGGTTGACTACGCAGACGAATAGTTTGTGATTAGAATAGGCAACCATGTGCATTTGTGGACAGCTTAACATCTTCTTGTCCTTCTCTCTAATGAAAACCCTATCTAGATGTCCTACTGCGGTTTGCCCACGTCCACTGTGGTGCAGTCAGGAAATCTAGGCGATATCTATCAGCCAGTTGCAATTGGATTTTTGAGGCTGTTGCACTCCGCTCTACTGGGACATGTTCCCACATAGTCCTCTCGTGCATCTAGTCCCAATTCCAGTCCCCCACTAAAAGCAAGGAGCAAGACGTTCCCAGAAAAGACTCTAGACGCTTAAAGAAGTCTGGCCGCGATTGTGATTGCCTGGTCGGGGCATAAACGGCCACCAGTCTGAAGGCTCCACCTCCAATACTGTTCATGTCTAGGACTACCAGTCTACCCTCCGGGTCCAAATGTACTTGCTGTACTGTGAGATCCAGGTTTTTCAGGAACATGACAGTCACTCCCCCTCCACCTCCCGGCTGACAGATGTGTAGATCTCAAAGTCATTGAAGATGGGGTTTAGTTGGTGCCTGTTGTGGATCCTGGACTTGGTGATGGCTATTACATCTATATCGTGTGACCTAAGGTCGTTTAAAAGTTGGCCCTGTTTCCAGGGCATCCCTAGGCCATGCACATTCACACTTCCAACTCGTAAGTCAGCTATGTTAGTGGAGAATAGTTGGCGAAAAGGTGCACTTACCTTTTCGTTTCCTAGAGATTGAGTTGTTCAATCTCCATTTCAGTTCTGGTGGGGATGTTGAGTGGAGTGGGGAAACATTTCAACAGGACACAGTTTATTGGTTTTTGGCAGGGGTTGCCAACGTCCTGTGAAAACTGTTCTTCCAATTTCTGATAGGTTTCTATCGAAACCCTTATTAGTTTTAGGTGTGGTTCAGAGTCTGCTTTGACAAAAGTTTTCCCTTCAGTTTCCACTTTGGGGTCCTGTGAGATGACCTCCATCAATTGTTTGTGGTTGGTGTTGATGTATGTATATTGTTATTGTTTTGGTTGTGTTGTTTTGGTTTGTTGTTCGTCTGTGAGTTTTCTTTTTTGTGTTTGGGGTGGTGTTTGTTTTGTTGGTAGGGGGGGGGGGTTTGGTTGTGGTGTTGTTTGTGTCTGGTTGTGTGTTGGTGTTGGTGATTGGAGTTTTGGAGGTTTTGTGGGGTCTATTTGTTTTTTGGATTTCTGAGGCTCTTCTTCTTCACTTAAAGGAGAAGCAGCCTCATCTGTTGATGAATAATCATCATCAGGAGTGTGGGGTAGGGGTATGTTGTGTGGTGATGGTGTTTTGGTGTGTGTGTTTGTGGTAGTGTTGGATTGAGTGGGGTGGGGCTGTGTTCTTCAGGGGTGCTGTCTGTGTTTTTTCTGTTGTTTGTGGTTGAGTGGTTGTTTGGGTGTGTTTGCTTGTTTTGTGTGTTGTTGTGGTGGTGGTGGTGGTGGTGATTGTTTTGGTGTTGGTAAAAGTACTTTTTTTTTTTAATTTGTTTGTAAAGGGCAGGAGGCTTTTAGATGTGATGTGTTTGCACATCGAAAACAGTGTGGCTTTCTGCCCTCAGTTACAATGTTAATGTAGTTTTGGTTGTCGACCAGCACTGTTTTGGGGATTTTGGAAATTCTTTCTGGTTTCATTTGTATAAAAATTTCCAAATTTGTCCCTACCCACCTTTGTCTGGTCGACTTCCTGACCGAAAGAATTGTGTCACTTTCTGGCTCTATGAACCCTGCTAAGATCCACCAAATGTTGATGTTTGGTGGTATGTTATTTATTTTAATTTTTTGTGTTCTTTTTCCCATGTAAGTAGGGAAAAAGGTATGTGTTTTGGGATAGATAGATAGATAGATAGACGTGTACCAAACACACACACACACATTTCTTACTCTCTCTGTCCTTCCCTCTTTCTCTCTTCATTTATATATATATATATGGCGTTGTTGAAAAGAGCAGTGGCCTTTGACCTGGCAATAAAAACGAGACAAATTCTTTCTGTACCAAAACCAAGGCACACACACACAAGTTTGTGCGTGTGTGTATCTATCTATGTATATATATAAGGGATACAGATATGGATTTCTCACTGTCTCCAAGCTTCTCAATTCATTCGTTGCTACTAAGTATTTTATTTTGCAAGGTTCTATTTTTTCCGAGTTTGTGATTTCAGAGAAAGGTAAGAAATTCTTCATATTTTTCATCTTTTTTATTTTGACTTTACAGTTTGAATTGTAGAATTGTCTAGCCACTCAAAATATTACAACAGCTAACAGTGAAATATAGAATTTAAAAAAAAAAAGCTTTTTCGACTGAGATCAAATCTTTTTTTTTTTTTTTCAAAAAATATATAATTTGAAATAGCTTGCTTTTGTTTTGGACTGAAACTTTCTTGTATTTAATTTGTGCGAATATTTTTTAAAGATTCTAACATAACTTCATTTGGCCCAGTAATCTACTGATATCAAAATCAGTAGTGTATTGAAAAATGGAAAAATAGGGATTTCGAGGGGCAAAAGAGGGCGTTTGGCTGAAATGGGTTGAGAACCTTTGCTCTACAGTAATAACTACTATTTGCTCAAACTTAACTCTTAACATCCTATACCACATGAAACCACATCAGCAAGATATTCCTGAAAAGTACAAACTATCACTATGATTGCATTACATTCAATGTGTGTGTGTATATATATATATGTGTGTGTGTGTGCATGTATATATATATATATATGTATGTGTGTGTATATATATATATATATATATAGTTTACTGGTATGTAACGTTTAGTTATTAATATGGGATTCTATTTTTGGCATTCCACCATAGTCAGTATCCTTAAGAAGCAGTGTTAATAATGATAAGAAGAAGCAGGATTGAAATATCAGTATAACATCGATCAAGAGACGCATATCATGCATGAATAAACAAAATGATGTTATATTGATACTTCGTTCCTGCTCATTATTATCAAGTAGAAACAATTATTTTTGACTGGCAGTATCGGTAGAGGGTCGGGCACCATGCTTTGAAGCACAGAGTTACCTCCCTTTATGATCTAAGTTCAAATCCTGCCGAGGTTAACTTTGCCTTTCATCCTTACGGGGTCGATAAAATAAAGTACCAGTAATGCACTGGGATAATTGCTGGCCTGGTGCCAAAAGTAGAAACAATTATTATTATTACTAGATGAGGGTGATATCTTCTGCATTTTTCTGTCCACACACACACACACACACACTCTCTCTGTCTAAACCAATGACATTCCTCTTCTCTTTATGTACATCATTTTTGCTTATTGTTCTCCCACTCTCTATATAGATAAGGACAAAATCGTAACTTTCTGTCACCTTGAAAACCCATAGCGTTCTCTTTTCTCTGTGTACATATCTCTTGCTTATAAAGTGACAGATGAGTGGACTGACAGACAGTGCTCTTATTATAATCCAGAGCGCTGGACACCTTGCTTGGCAGCATAGTTTCATCCCTTTACGTTCTGAGTTCAAATCCTGCTGAGGTTAGCTTTGCCTTTCATCCTTACGGAGGGGTTGATAAAATAATGCACTGGGATCAATTTAATCGACTTTCCTCTTCCACAAAATTGTTGGCCTTGTGCCTAAATCAGAAACCATTATTATTATTATTATTATTGGAGTGGTGGATTGGCTGTATTAATATAGCATTGGACAACATGCTTTGAGGCATAGAGTTACAGCCCTTTACGTTCTGAATTCAACTCCTGCCAAGGTCAGCTTTGCCTTTCATCCTTATGGGGTTGATAATATTAAGTACCAATAATACACTGGGGTCGATTTAATCGACTTTCTCATCCCCCAAAATTGCTGGCCTTGTGCCTAAAGTAGAAACAATTATTATATATATATATACACTCACATATACATGCAGCAAGTGTCAAATGGGAATTACTTTGTGTAATTGTTCTCCATGTTTGTTTCCTTTAACCTTGGACTATATATGTGTGTGTGTATATATACATATGTGTGTATATCTATATATATATCTTTGAAACAGAAGCTTTCTTTCATCACTCCTTAGTTCGGTGTTCCTGTTTGTCTCTATGATTCTTGTTGACAAGCTGGAACATGTACATTCCCACCTCTTGTTTGTAAAGTGTCATTATCATCATCATCTTCGTTAAACGTCCAACTTCCACACTAGCATGGGTTAGATGGGAGTTGTCCCACTTGAGGCAAGGTTGGTCGGGTGACCGTGTCTCGTTCATAAAGGACTATCTGGCAGGTTTTCTACGACTGGATGCCCTTCCTAACCCCAACCACATTTACAGTATATATATATATATATATATATATATATATATATATACACACACACACATGTGCACACTCCCAAAGAAACATTAGCTTGCAAGGAAAAGTATGACATGTGAAAGCATAAAGAAATTGAGAAGCTTTGGTAAATATGGGAAACGTATATTTGTATGTATATATATGTATATATATATACACATATAAATATATACATATAAATATATCAGCTGCATCACTATTTCCCATGTCAGGGAAAATGGTATTAAATGAATATATATATTTTACTTTTGTGTATGTTTTGCAAGATTCTTAATGTGAAATTCTGTGTTGAAACCAATATTGTTATATTTGGGGATGATCATGTTACCAGTATTGCCAATAAAAAGAAACCCATGCGCCATATGATTTACACTTTTCACTTTATCTTTATTACTAGTTATTCATTAGTGACCTCCTCAATGACTATCTGTTCTCTTTTGTGCCTCCTCTTCTCTACAACAAGATAGAGTAACAGATTACGACCAGAATGAAGAGGAGACATAAAAGAGCACTGATAGTCATTGAGAAGGTCACAGAATGTGTGATGAAAGAACTTTTATCAACAAACGAATAACTAGTAACAAAGATAAAATGAAAAAGTGAAAATCATATGGTGCATTACTGCCAACAGGACGATCCCTAAATATAACAACATATATTGTTTAAATTATTTTGGTTGTTTCCTTAAACTTGTTTAATTACTGATAATATATGAATGTAAAATTATTAAATAGCTTTCATTAATTAATTATTAAATTTCACAATACTAAAATAAAAAAAAAACATTTGAAGAACATTCAATTTCACTAATTTACTAATTTCTCTCATTAGACTGCAGCCATGCTGGGGCACTGCATTGAAGGAATTTAAAAACATTGCTATAATGATAATATAAAATAAAACACAACATTAGTTATAGAACATCTAGGTAGATTAGTTCTAAACTATTTAGATTCATTAGTACTGGGCTATCCAGGTCAATTAGTACTAAACTATCTAGGTACATTAGTACTGAACTATTTAGGTCTTTATGATTTGAGTTCAAATCCCGCCGACGTTAACTTTGCCTTTCATCCTTACAAGGTCGATAAAATAAAGTACCAGTAATGTACTAGGTAATTGCTGGCCTTGTGCCAAAAGTAGAAACAATTATTAATTACAGAACTATATAGGTACTATATGTACCTAAATAGTACTATTTTAGTACAATATTCCTTATTGAACTACCTTGATTATTTTCAAAATTATTCGTCTTATTTGCCTTTCATCCTTACAGGGTCGATAAAATAAAGTACCAGTAATGAACTGGGTAATTGCTGGCCTTGTGCCTAAAGTAGAAACAATTATTAGTCTTTCACTAGAAATATGTTAAAGGAAGGGTTTTAATAAGAAAATAGAAACGTTTGAAAAGTTTAGTTGCTGTGAGGTGTGAAAAGTCTAACGTTTTGGACTCTCCTTGCTCTTTATCATGGGATGTAACAAAGAGAGAGAGCGGGGGGGGGGGGGGGGAAATTGTTGTTTAAAGAGATTTTGAGGAAATGGGAAGATGACAGCGGGGAGTGGTGTGAGGAAAACAAAGGGAAGTAGTTAGAGTGCAGACCCAAGAGAGGCACATTACTGAACCTTTAAGGACTGCAGTTTTATATAAATTTGAATAGTTATATATATATATCAACATCTTGGCTACGTTGCAGAATTGTGGAAATATTATATAGTGTTATGACCTATCATATGATTGGCATGAGTGTGGACTATGTAGTAGAAAGTGGAGGCTCCATAATTTTCTCATGTGGTCAGAGCAAGGAAGGTCAAAAACTAGGTTTGTCTTCTTACCAAACTGTAAGTTGAAATTATTTTATTTGGAAGAAAAAAGCACACATTAAGCTAGTCTTGGGCACTAAATACCCAGACATCAGCTGTGGGTGGTATGATAGATTCGTGGAGGAAAATGAAGTGTGGTGGTGGGGTGGGGGTTAGCTGGAATAGGAGAGGGAAAGCAAAAGAGCCAATGCCCCAAGCATGGCAGGGAGAGGGAGGTGGAAGTGAGTGGTTGAAGTAGTGAGAAGGGGAGAAATGGTAAGGAAAAAGAGCAGGAGCCATACAGACCACACCTAGAAAACTATTTAAAATATTTAAGTAAAAGACACTCATAGAATTCTGAAACTACAGAGTGGTGGTGATGGTGGTGGTGATTGTGGTGAGTGAGGGGGTGAAGGTAAACCAGGGAGATGTTGGAGGAAGTTATGAAATGGAGATGGAAGATATGCAGAACGAGTAAAGGCTGAAACTAGACAAATGTTTAAAAATAACCCTGTTTTATCAGTTATAGAATTTAAAATTTCAATATGATTACTATATTTCAGTAAATATTTCAATTAACCTTTTTAATACCAAACTGCCCGAAACCCTGGTTTTATGATACAAAACTATTTTTAAATATTTATATTTATCTAAAAAACTCATCTATTTCTAAATGAATCTATTATCTAAAAATCTTCCAATGTTATCTGGTAACCTAATCTAAATATTAACTAAAATGTTTCCTATCAATCCACCTGAGACTCCCACCCCTGGTTCTATGATACAAAATTGTTTGTATTTATCTAAAAACTTTCAATCATAATTTTATGTAAGAACCTATTTCAAGTTATGTTCCAAACACTAGCTTGATAATGAATAATTTAGAGTTAAAGATTTTTACTAAATCTCTCCAAATTGTTGATTACTTTCAAAATTAATTAAAACATCATAGGCAGTGTCTTTCATTAAGAATATGGTAACTAAAGGATTAAAGTGTTTATATTTATCTAACAATTTTCCATTATAATTTTATGTAAGAATCCTTTGTTAAGTTATAATCCAAACACCAGCTTAATATTCAGAAAGGTATTTGTATTACTAAATCCTTCGAAATTTTTTATTATTTTCAAAATTATTAAAAAAAACAGGCAATATCTATCATTAGATAAACATTTCATGGCAGTTCTTCACCCAGCAATCACCATCCATAACAATGCAGTCTTCTCTCTTGCACACTACTTCTGATTCCTCTTATACCCAGTTTTTTTCTTAGTTTATTTAAATTGTCGTTCTCTTAGATTAAGATTGCACATCCATTGAAGCATATTTGCACATATCTTCCACAATCACTGCACATCTTTCAGAACCTTGCAACATAGCACTTCACACACAGGCATCAATCAGTTATCTTTTTATTTGGAAGGAGAAACCTTTTGTTATTGTTATTAACAGAAGCAATAGTTCCCTAAACTTCTCCCACCCTATCCTTATTCTAGCTATTATGCTCTTGGAGCACCCTCTTCCACTGCTAATTAAATAACCTTGAACATCTACATACAAATTCTTCCTTTCCCATGGGTCTACCTTATATCCCACTACATCTCTTGTGTACCCAAAATTTACATTGTGTACATTGTATAGAGTTTCTACTCCTTTTCTACATACTGAGCAGGGTCACTTCCCTCATGGAATCTGTATCCTGTCTTCTTTCCTACTTACTAGCATTTTAGTTTCGGCTAAGTTTACTCTCAGCCCTTTTGATTCCAAATTCTGTTTCCACAGTCTGAACTTATTCTCCAGTTCTTCCATAGTTTCAGCTATGAGGACCAGATCATCAGCATACTGAAGTTTTCATGAACAACCAGTCTTAAACTCCTCTGCTATGTCCTGGAAAACTATCATGAATAGAAGTGAGCTGAGGATCGAACCCCAAAGGACTCCTACCTGTACCTTGAATTCCTCACTAAACTCATTTCCTACTCTCACCTTATTGACAGTTCCTCTGTACATGGCTTGTACTGCTCTCACAAGTCATTCTTCTATCCTTAGTTTCCTTAGGAACCACCAGATGACAGATCTGTCAAAAACCTTTTCTAGATCAACAAAAGCTAAATATAACAGCTTATTCTTGGCAAGGAACTTCTCTTGTAGTTGTCTCAATAGAAAAAGGGCATACTTTTTCCAGGTACAAAACCAAACTGCATCTTGTCTAACTTTACTCTATCCCTAATTAGCTGTGCTAGAACTCTCTGTCACTTTCATAACTTGGTCCATTAGTTTTATTCCTCTGTAGTTCCTTTCTAGATTGTTATCTCAGCAACTATCTCTGATGATTCTGTGGTTTTACCATTCTTCATCTCTTTGACTCTGTAACTGTCGATTTCAATAGCTGGTCCCTCTGTTGAGTGAGTTGGAGGTGGTCTCTCATCCTTCCATTCATTCTCCACATTCATCAGCCTCTCATAGTAACATTTTCAGACGTCCTTCTTTTGACCATCAGTGATGCTTATTGCATACACACACACACACACTCATAATTGATCTCGACACCCAGAGATAGGAGGAGGTCGCTCATGATGGAGACGAATACTACGCAGAGGGATGGAGCTGGGGGAAGGGAAACTGAAATTTGCCCCCAAAGAAAAGCGTGCTCAAAAAAAGAACAACACAGTAGCACCAGAGGAGAGCATCTACAAATGTAGTTGCTGTATACAGGACTAGCACTCCTGTGTTGGTCTGTACATCCACAGAAGACACTGAACCGCCATTAGCAGCTGACAAAAATTCTCCAGGTGCAGATCCATGGTCTTATTTTATATATATGCTGTGTGCAGGAGAGGCGGTTGCATTGGTATAGACATGTGATGCGTATGAAGGATCACAGCTGCATAAAAAGGTGCAGAGCTCTAGAAGTTGATGGAAACCGCAGAGTGGGGAGACCCAAGAAGGCCTGGGATGAGGTGATAAAAGCCGACCTTACTCAATTACACCTCTCAAAGGTGATGACACACGACCGTGACCTCTGGCGTCATGCAGTAATACAGAAGACCCTACCCCACACGGGTACAAGCTGAAGCTGAAGCATATAGACAATATGCCCCCACACCCTCCCACTGCAAAGTGGTCGTGGAGGTGCCATGGCAAAAAAGCACCCAGCCCACACTGTAAAGTGGACATGTAGGCGCCACGGGAAAAAAAGCACCCAGCACTCACTGTAAATGAGGTTGGTGTTAGTAAAGGCATCCAGCTGTAGAAATGAAGCCAGAATCAGTTCCCGTATGAGCAAGACAAGGTCAGCCGACCGGACACTGCCCACAACAGGACAACCTGTCTAACCCATGCTAGCGTGGAAGAACGGACGTAAAATGGTGATGATGATATATATATATAACATATATATGTAGCAAAGGCAAAAAATATGTGTACAAAGTTTAAATGTATCTAGAGAATTATATATGATAGTATATAATTGTCAAGTACTTTCAAAATTAGAATTAGTTTAATGTGTTTATATATTATTGGTCTGAAGAAAAGGTAGATTTTGGGGGGAGAAAAAGTTGGAAAGGCAGACAAACACTGCAAATATAATTAAATATATAGATAGAAAAGTTAGCTTTTGAATCATTTTTAATTCCTTGCACATGTTTTAAGAGAGTTCTACATCAAATTATTCATAGAATGTTACATGAAAATTAATATAATCAAGATCTATACATACACAAACTGGTAGAGATATAGTTTGTACTTCTCTATCTTCAAAGGATTAAAAAAACATATTAAATTGAAACAGAATATATCTGAAATGCAATTACCACCTTACAGGATTGCTGTCACATACAGACATCCTAGACCCACATTACATATCTGGGACAGTAATGCTGCTGTAACATATACAGACACCCTAGACTTACAATGGAGTAATGCTGTCACATCTGGGACAGTGCTGTTGTTATTCTGACAGACATCCTAGACCTACAATACAATACTGCTTTCATATCTGGATGGTGCTGTTGTTACTCAGAGAAACATCCTAGACCTACAATACAATACTGCTTTCACAACTGGATGGTGCTGTTGCCACATATACAAACATTCCAAACCACATCACAGTTCTGCTCCCACATTTGGCACAGTGATGCTATTGCACATACACAGACATCCTAAACCACATTACAGTGCTACTCCCATATATAGGACCGTGCTGCTATTGCACATACACAGGCATTCTAGACCACATTACAGTTTTACTCTCACATACAGACATTCTAAACCATATTACAGTACTGCTACTACACATGCAGACATCCTAGACCACATTACAGTACTGCTCCCACATTTGGGACAGTACTGCTGTTACATAGACAAACGTCCTAAACCACATTACAGTATTTCTCTCACACCCGAGACAAAAATCTAATAAAAAGGTCACCCAACTTATTTGGTCTGAAGTTGTGTGCTAACACACTCCAGCCTTGATTCTCTGGCTTTTCTGTTGCTACTACAGTTGCCTCGGCTCTTCAGATCTGGTTGGTTTTTGTGTCACCTCCACTCAGATATCCCCGATTAACTCATCTCTCATTCTCTTGTCACTCATAGTGTGTCACTCTACCTAGGCTCTGCAATACCCATCATGACAGAAGTGGGCCGTGTCTTAAAACCAGCCCAGGCATCCATCACTTACCAAGTCGACCCATGACTATGGTAGATGATACTTGCTCAAGACTACAGATTAGCAGCGTACCCAGGATCTAGAAGTGGACTGGGGATTAAAACAGGCCCAGGACATTTGTCACATATCACGTCGACCCGTTGTTCATTAATGTTTTCCTAATGTTCGCGTGCAGTCTGCTTCTGCACCACACTCAGTCCTTCTTCTACAGAACGTCGGCTTTCTGGAGTTCCCTCTCTGTGTATTTTTTCTTGCAGCTGTCAACTTGCACTTGTTCAATTTGAACATTAACAGCATCGATCTCACTGGCCTTCCAAACTAATTTTTTTTATAAAATAAATATGAAAATAAATAAAACATAAAATAAAAAAGCAGCCTTGAATAGTTAAAATTATTTAAAACCTCACAGATCAATGACATAACAATTAAACAGTTGTGTTTCTATATCACTCATTAATTTCTAATGTACAGAAATATTACTTGAAGAATCTATATACTTAACGGAGTATGTATATGTCCGTCCACTGAATATATAACCTTCATTATATTCTTGGATAGTTTTTAAAAGTCGTTGAAAACCAAAATAAAGAAGAATGAAAGTGAATTAAATCACAACTGTGTATACCATGAATTAAATCATTTAATTTTCCACCAGGGATATTCACAGTATATGGGTATGGGGGGAGGGATCATGTGGTAAATAGGACCATCACGGGTTTCTCTCAGTCGAGAATAATCTAGCAACCATGTGATAAAATAAACGAAATCCAACCATATGTATGAGTTTGTCTTATTACATTGGATGTATCGAAGCATCTTTACTTTTTTTCACTTTTATCTCCGTATGAGTGACCATGTCGATACATACTTTCAAACGGTGGATATAATACCTAGTTTTAGTAAAGGGATACTTGAGAAATACACCCGTAATATTTCCTACCCAACATATGTTTATACGGTGTACTATAGCACCGGTTACACCGGTCTGTTAGAACCTCAACTGTAGATGTCGGAATATTTACGCTGCGTCCAACATTTTCAAATTTCAGCCCCGAATTCTTGGTTTTAACATGAGATCCAGGGCTGTTCACTGATTCCATCCACATTTAACCGGTATTTACTATTATTTCATCTTTAATTCATTCTTTTTAGCTTCTCCAAACAAACACATTAACAGATTTTTTAGTTACCAAATATAACAACATTATTTTTCTTGTGTCAAATTTCTTTTTCTTTTTTCTAGCATTGAAAAATATATTTTTGAAATTTTTAGAATTCTAGAATTTAGAATCTTTAAATAAATTTCCAGATGTATAGTATGTGAAATTATCAATTATCACAGTTGAGTGATAAATGAATAAATATTTGTTACGTGTGAAATTATAATTCGACTGAAACAATAATCTGGAGTTTACTGTATACCAGTTTTAGCTACACTCTCGATCCTCGAAGTTTTATCCATGGATAAATAAAAAACGACCACATACTATTGTTATATATCTCTTTACATCATCGATATTGTTTTTTGTTAATCGATCTTCCCTTTTCTTTCATACCTTTATCTTTAATCATTTCTATCTTCTCTAATTTCACATTCAATTAACTTCTTTCTTCGCTATTTCCTATTATTACTTACAGTGACAGCTGAAATATATTGTAATGATTACATGTGAATGTGTAAGCACACAAATATATACATATACACACACATACACACGCAATATACATAACACACTTATATGTAGGTGTGGATGATAACTATAAAATTACGAAGTTCTAACATATATATCACATTTAATTGGTCATATTAATAATAATAAAAAAATAAACAATAAAAACAAGTTCGTTCTAAATCTGATGAAATAACATTTGTTTACCACAAAAGACTGAGAAAGATCAATAATACTGGTACTTAGCTCTCCTAATTCCTATATGCAGCTTATTTCACAAACCTGATTTCAAATACGATACAATTATTATTATTGTGTATTAATTTGTTGTTCTGTACCAGTCAAGTACTGGGTCGCCATAGTCGACTTCTTCCTCTCCCAAATTACTAGCCATTGGCCTAAATAAAAAAACAAACATTAATTTTGTGTGTTAATTGTTATTGTTTGAGTTCAAATTCCGCCGAGGTCAACTTTACCATTCGTCTTTCCGGGGTCGATAAAATAAAGTACCAGTAACGCACCATGGTCGAATTTATTCCCCCCCCCCCAAAAAAAAATTGTTGGTCTTGTGCTTATATTAGAAACAATTATTATTGGTTTATATTTTATTTCATAATTTCTTTTTTACTTTCTCTAGTTTGGATTACTGTCCCAGAAGGATCTATTTTAAAGAAACTCTAAATTCAATATTTTATAACATGTGAGTAAAACATTTCATTTATCTTTGCCATACACACACATTAAATTAAATGATTTCGTAAAGTAATTTTAAAAAGAATTATTGCGTAATATTAATTTGGAATAGAGCTTTGCAAGAAGTGACGATAAAATACAAACTTGTATCAAATCGAAAAAATAAGAAACAAACACACCAAAAAGCCATTACTTCATATTGTAGTTAGTGTCAAAATAACTGACTTGCTTTTTATGAATTCTGTTAACCCTTTCCTGGCCATATTTCTGACGAAAGACATCGCATGTGGTTTTCAATTGATTTTAGAAGTAATCAAGAATTAGAAGGGATTTAGTAATATAACATAACGTTTTGATTATTAAGCTGGTGTTTGGAACATAACTTAACAAAGGTTCTTATATAAAATTATAAAGGAAGATTAAAAAACGAACAAACAAATATAAACAGCAAACAGCTTTATATCATAGAACCAGAGGATGTTTGATATTAAAAGGGTTAATGCTCGCAACTTCCTTTGATCATATACAAATGCCCTGGTCAGCTTTTAAGTATCCCGAGAAAGACGTACACATCACAGCATCTCATTAAATCTATAAAACTTTGTCGGTGGCTTACATAAGAAATGGTTGTTAACCATATCATTTACATCCTGTTTTGTTAATTCTCATAAAAATTGCTTCTGTACTATCTAGATTTTCTTTCTAAATAACCGACCAATTTATTATCCTCGTGAGAATTAGTGATTGTCTAAGAAACTGCTCGGAAAGATTATATTTCTTGCCGTGTGAACGGTGTTGGTTCTTCGTCGGCTACGACGATGCGTGCTCTAATTGTTTGATCGACGGAAACAACCTGCTCGTAAAATTGACGTGCAAGTGGCTGAGCATTTCACTGACATAGGAACCTTTAACATATTTCTCAGGGAGATTCAGCGTAAAACAATGTGACAAGGCTGGCCATTTGAATGACAGGTACAGTGTATTTTGTATTATGGTGTTAAGTGGTTGCGTTCTCTACAAATTCGTATGCCCTTAATATAGTTCTCATGGAGATTCAGTGAAAGACAGGTGCAACGCATTTTTGACAGCAACATGAAATAAAGTGTCTTGTCCGAGAACACAACGCGTCGCTGAGTATTGAGCTCATGACTTTACAATCGTGAGCCTAGCCACTAATCATACACACACCGCCCGGAAAGAGATTATTTTTTACTGTGTATACACACGCACACGTTTACTACCATCACCAGGAAATACTATTGTAACTACATACACACACACATCGAGGAAAGTATTTCTTGTGTACACACACGTTCACAACCACCCGGAAAAACTGTTGTAACTTTCAACACACAACAATCCCTCCCGGAAAGATAATATTTCTTGTGTACACACACATACGCAGAGACAGACAAGACCACCCTGAAAGACTGCTGTAACTTCCTATACACAATCACGCACACACTCAATCCCACCCGGGAAGACTACTGTAAATTCTTATATACACATGAACACACACACACTCTTAATCCCACCCGGAAAGACTACTGTAAATTCTTATATACACACGCACACACACACACTCAATTCCACTCGGAAAGACTACTGTAACTTTCTATAACCGCTCACACACACACACACTCAATCCCACCCGGAAAGAATATTTCTTGCCGTGTACACACATACTTATTATCACACAGAAAGACTGCTGTAACTTCCTATACACCTACTACAACACTACCACCCAGAAAGATATCTGTAACTTCCTATACGTACACTTGCTACCACCCTGAAAGATTACTGTACAGCCAGTATTGGGATGGTGGTGGAATGTTTCCTGTTCTATTGTAAAATATCAGTTCACCTTTCTTGGGATAATTTTTCGTTTTAAGATCACGGGCAACTTCCGGTAATTTTCGTGAATGAAAATGGCAATTATGACAATAAAAAGATTATGAACATAATCGTATAATATATATCTTCGAAAAAATATATTCCTGCAAAATATACATTATTTAGAAAGTTATAAGGAAATAAAGTCGGATGGGGGACACTAAACTCAAATCACACACACACACACACGATGACATAACTACAGTTTAATGTCCCTCACCTGACTGTTTCCTCATAACTTTCTTAATGTCTATTTTACCGAGATACATTTTTACTTAGGTGTAGATTACGATTAAGTCGATAATACCCCCCCCCCCCCTCATGTCATTAACGCTCACGTAAATGACCGGAAGTTTGTGATCTTAAAACGAAGGACTGCCCTTTCTTGCTTACTCACCAAAACTATGGTTTCTACTTTTGGCGCAAGGCCAGCAATTTGAAGGGACGGGGATTAAGTCAATTAAATCGACACCAATGCGTTACTGGTACTTTATTTTATGTCACCAAATAAATAATGCTTAAATGACATTTCACTGACACCACGAACTATTCCAAAGAAAAGTGTTCGGTTATATTGTCCAATCTTGTTTTTATTCTTGAAAATTCAAATAGATAGGAAGAAAATACTTCTTCGACATGTATTTCTAGGCTGTAGTACATATCGTTGTCTCAGAACACTCATACACACACATATATATTTATATGTATGTGTGTGTTTACGATGTTAAAGCAGCGAGGTTACCTTTACATGATTACTCAACGTGCTAGAAATAATAGCCAGATCTCTCTCAAATTATTGTTTTCTTTTAAAAAAAGGTAGGTTGCATTTAGTAATGCTAGCCTAGATACACTATGCCTAAAAAAAAACGGAATGGTTACGGGCTGGAACGGTTTTGATCAGGGCTGACATCGTAAACAACAGCACACGCGCGCGACATGAATTTTTGTATGTATCTGTGTACATCATATATATATATATATATAATTATCGCTTTTACATCTACTCTATGCTGGCATAGGTTGGGCGGGATGGATGTTTTGAGACAATGTTTTATAGTCTGATGCTCTTCCTGACTCCAACACTTTTAGTCGCCTCTTACGACATTCAGGGATACAGTGTATCTACTCTAAAAACCAACACACACACACACTTTTGTGTGTAGTCTTCGTTTTTTATGTCCATTTTTCCATGCTTGCATGGATTAAACCAGATCTTTTCTGGCAGGTGTTCAATAGCCAGAGGCCAACCCATACTTCATTTTACTTATGGTATATGTTACTAGCATTTGTCAAACTGTTATACTGCCGGAGGTATTGTTTATGGGACACATAAATAATTGTTACTGTAGCTTTTATAGACATTGTCAGTATGACATTCACAGCAACTGTCACATATTCATGTTCCCAGCTATGAACACCCCTCCGCAGGTATTGGCTACTTCAGGGCTATACTAAAATACACTTGTTTAAGGCTCTTCGCAGTGGGATAGAAATGAAGACCACATGATTGTGAAATAAACTTGTTAACTATACAGCCATGCTAGCATCACATATATCTATAAATATAGGGAACCAGCTAGTCCAGTGTAAAATTGAAAAACTGATGTACTGATATTTTATAAATACCCATACATCATTAACAGCTAGCGAGGGTTGGATAGGTCTTTGGCACAAGTGAAGAGTCCTTTCTATTCTTTGTTTGGCAAATCTTCTACAGCTGGATGCCCTTTCTTTCACCAACCATAATTTGGTGAAATTGTTATAGCTAAACCTACATAGGTGTGAACTGTAACAACATAATAGAACTGAATCCCCTATTGCTAAAATACCTGAGAAACCGCCATATAGGAGGCAAGCTAATCCCGCCGGTATGAGCTGTAACACAAGAGGCCAGTTAACCTGCTGAAGTGTGTGTTGTAATAACAACAGCATGATAGAACTGGCGTCCTTATCATTAAAACACCCAAGAAATCTCTTATGTCATACAAGCTCATAGGAGGCCCAGTAATCCTGCATAGGTGTGAGATGTAACAAAAACATGATAGAATTGGGGTCCCTATCAGTAAAACACCTGAGAAACTTTCTATGAGATGTAACCTCACAGGAGGCCAGGTAAACCAGCATAGGTGTGAGCTGTAAATTCACCATTTGTAAGAGAAAGTTGTAAAGATGGCAAGTGTCTGCAGATTGTGTGTTACTGAGTGCTCGATTGATTATTTTGTTCTGATTGAGAACACTCAGTCTATTCCTGGAACTGAAATCAATGGTGGTTGGGGTGGGGCTTCTGATATAGATTTGTTGTTAATTAGGTCACATTGAAAGTACATACACATGGGATTTGTTGTTAATTGGGTCACATTGGAAGTACAAACATGGGATTTGTTGTAAATTAGGTCACATTGAAAGTTTAAACATATGGGACTTGTTGATAATTAGGTCACATTGAAAGTACAAATGAATGGGATTGAACTTTGATCCTTTTGATACCAAACCATCTTGAACCAACTTAGGTTCTCCATTATTAAGCTGTTGTTTTAAAGTATTTATATTTAAAAACATTCCCTCATAATTTTCTGTAAAAAAGATTTTCTGTTCCAAGCACCAACTTAATAATGATAAAGTTAGTTATATTACTAAATCCCTTTAAATTCTTCATTATTTTCAAAATTATTTGTAAATCATGGGCAGTATTTTTCATAAAAAATATGATAATGAAGGGATTGATTCATCGTTGTCATCATCATCATTTAATGTTTGTTTTCACAAACAAGGGTTGGACAGGTTTTCACAGACTAAGTCAGTACTCAGGCAGGGCTACTAATATTACTCAAGCTAAGGGCTTGCATCACACTTACATATGATCTCAATCTCTGAGTGAATTTTATCTTGACACTAGCACTCAGGAGGTTCTCCCAAACCTTGCAGGTTTCTATGGTTGGATGTCCTTCCTATCAGCAGCCACTACACTAGGGAGGTTGTCACACCTTTGACACAATTGAAGGGTTCTCTTGACCCTTTTTGGCATAGTTTCTACAGTAGTGTCCTTCCTATCACCAACCACCTTACAGGCACCAGCACTAAAGAGGTCAGTCACAGTTTCAATTGAAGAGCCTTCTCTTCCTCCAGGAGGAGGAAGATAAGTATGGTGTTATGGGTTTATGATGAGTGCAGTTGGTTTTGAAGTGATGAGTAGAAGGGAGGGAACACCTCTCCCTTTTGATAGCATGGGTGTGTCAGGATTTTAGTGGGGGTGAGTGGCGATGGTGAGGATAACTACTAAGGAATACTAGTGGAAGGAGGGACACAGAGAAGAGTCAGGTCACATTTTATGTTGATGAGTGGGTCTTCTCCAGTACAGCATATCTTCAATTTTTTAGCAAAATCTATTAATTGTAGTGGCAAATTGGGAGTTGTTAGAGCACCAGATTTAATGCCCCGGTACTTGTTCTGGCTTACTATGCTTTGAGTTCAAATCCTGCTGAGGTTAACTTTGGCTTTCATCCTTTCAGGGTTGAGAAATACAGTATAGTGGATTGGTGAAATTGTTAAAAAGTGGGAGAGGATGCTTTCTGGTGTCTGTCCCTCCCTCTAATGTGTCTACTTTACTCTTGTAGCAGTTGACAATGATGCTGCTATATCTGTCATTGGATATGACCCCACCTGTTCTAACTGATTTACTATATGAGTGTCTAGCCTGTATTCTGCTTCACTGGTTAAATTTATCATCTCAGCAACAATCCCTGATGGACCAACTGCTGTCTCTTCATTTCTTAATTTTTTTATCTACCACCCTACTGTCAGTTCTGATGGCTGGTTGCTCAGTTGGATCTTCATTGTTTTTTACAGCTACACCTCAGTCCTATCACGTTGTTGTTACAGCTCACACTTATGTAAGTATAGGTGGCTTCTTATGAGGTTGCACCTCATCAGAACTTTCTTGGGTGTTTGAATGATAGGTCCTCCTGTCCTCTCATGAAAAACAATGTGAAATGAAACGTCTTGCTCAAGAATGCAATGCAGCACCTGGTCCAGTAATAAAGCCCATCACCTTATGGTCATGAGTCCAACATGCTTTTGAGATAAGATTGAGAGGGTGTCTTGGGTTAGGCCCTTACTTACCCATGCATTTGCCTCATTTAGCAACTTCTCATAATAATACTTCTATCTCATTTTATTTTCAGTGTGAGTAAGTGTTCCACTGTTGTTCCATACACATTTCTGCCCTTCAACTTCTTGATTGTATATTGTCTTTCCATCATTATCACTCTCTTGTGTCTATTTTCCATCATTATCACTGTCATGTGTCTATTTTCCATTATTATCACTGTTTTGATGATGATGAGTGTCTATTTTCCATGCTTGCATGGGTTAGACGGATTGTTGTACACTGAGGCTAGACAGGCGGGTCAGACCACTGTATTGTGCTCATATATTTCCATTTTGGCAGGTACACCATTTCTATGGCTAGATAACCTTCCTAATGGCAACCATTTCATGACATATACTGGGTTTGTTTTCTCATGACACCACTACTAATACATTTCAACAACTACATATGTGTGTATGGAATGTATAAAGGTGTGTGGCCTAGTGGTTAAGGTGTTGGATTGATGATAATAAGGTCAATTGTCAAGGTAGCTTTTCATGTTATAACTGGGGCCACTATCATTAAAACACCCAAGAAACTCTGAAAAGATACAACCTGTAATAACAACATTACAGGATTAGGGTCACTTTCATTAAATCATGTGAGAAACCTCCTATGAAATAGAACCTTGTAGGAGGCCAGCTAGACCTACATGCGTGTGAGCTGTAATAGTAACATTACAGGGTTGGGGGTCACTATCTTTAACCCTTTAGCATTTACATTTCTCTATATATACTATTGTATTTTCACAGTAAACATTTTGTCTCACATAATATCGAATCTATGAGATTTTGATCTTATTTATTTTGAGAACAATACCTTAACATAAATATGAGTGGCCAGTTACGACCGGTTTGAGCAGAAAGAGGAGAGGCAATTCTGGCCAGAAACAGCCATTTAAACTCTTAAAATGCTTAAGGGTTAAAACACGTGAGACACCACCTATGAGATACATACAACCTTGTAGAAGGCCAGCTAAACCTACATAGGGTATGATCTGTAAATTTCATTTATTTTTATTGTATATTTACATTTTATACGGACTTTGTATTTTCAGGGCAGGAAACTTGACTTTCAGATGTTTTCTAATTTTATTTTGAGGTAAGCAACAAATATAACTTTTTTATTTGATCATCAATTTAATAATACAGTCCACACTTTATGGCAGTACTGCTGGTGCCACAATAAAAAGCACCCAGTCCACTCTGTAAGGTGGTAATGCCAGAATCACCATAAAATGCTCCTAGTACACATTGTAAAGTGGTTGACCTTAGGCAGGGCATTAAGCCGTAGAAACCAAGCCCAAACCTAAGTGTATGGACAAGATGTGCTCGCCTGACTAGTCAAGCATCAATTCATGACAGTCCGCCTAAGCCATGCAAGCATAGAAAATAGATGTTACCAGTGATGATGATGATGATGAAACTGGGATGTTACAGTGAAATAAATGAATGGAAATGTCTATAGTTCAACTATTCCTCTATACTTGGAAATTCCACTGTTTAATTAAAAACAACCACCAACTCTTAAAAATTATTATGCCATTTTAAATATGTTATTTATCTATATATCTAAAACAGAGAATGTCTGTCTGTCTGTCAGCTCCCTAAAACTCGATAACCACCCAACCAATTGTTTTCAAACTTTACACATGTAATACTTATGGTCCTGTGAGTGTTTTGAGAAAACAAATTTTCAATGCTCTAGGGACTACAGTAGGCGATTTAGCGTATCCTCTCTATAATTCTTAGTCTTTCTTTTTAGATAGATACATAGATATAACGTTGCGCCCTTATAATATCTGTCTGTATGTCTGAATTGCGACATTATGATGCTGTGTGTGTATATATGTATATATATAGTGTGTATATATATATATATATATATATATATATATATATATATATATAGTGTAATGTTTTTCGAAATATTTACTTCTGCGTTCACAGATTGATTTTTTTTTAGTTTCAGAAGATCCCGTTAAGGGTGAAAGCAGCGATTCTTTGCTTAAACTTTAATCTGTTATTTTAATATATATATAATTATATATTCGTGTACAGATATTTTTGCATACACAATAACAAAATATAATCAAAAGTATTTATTTTGCGATAAAGTATTAATTTTCTTCGCACGGAAAAAAACCCTGGTAATCTACGACAAATTTTTTTTATAAGCACAAAATGTAGACACCATCCCGAGGCCAAGGTATTCCGTACTTCTCTGTACTGTTATATATATATATATATACATATATATATATATAATTATATATTCGTGTAACTTTGATAACTTTTGGCCAGTATTGGCCCAGTCCATGTCTAACTTAATAGCACCACCTGGTGAAGTCTTACAAATCAGTGTTTGGGCACCATGGCCCACTCGAGCAGAGAGTTATTGTTTATGGAGGCATATCCGGGTGTAGGAGGCTTATCCGGGATTTCTTAAAGGAATTTATCCAAAGACTTCTTGAACGTGATGAGGTCTGTCTCTGCTTTGATGTGTCTTGGTGTAATGTTAAAGAGTGCAGGACCAATTGAGGTGAAATAATTGTGCCGTATTTTTGTTGTGGGCGGATAGCATGGGGCCCAAGCCTTGGGTGTACACTAAAAGTGATGCCAACATCATTTGGGCAAAGCTGATGGAATATTTTCCACATCATACAGATAATATAGCGCTCACGGCGATGTTGGAGAGAAAGTTTGAGCTTTTCTAATCGACTCCAATAGTCAAGGCCTGTCATGCCATCTATCTTTTTTGTAATTGACCTTTGGGGTGCTTCAACTTTCATGATACTTTGTTTTGTGTGGGGTGACCACAGTGGACAACAGTATTCAAGGTGGGTCGGGCAAAAGTGGAGAAGAGAAGGATAACAGTGTGGATATCTCTCGACTGGAAAGTTCTAAGAATCCAGGAACACATTCTGCGGGCCATATCAACTTTGCTGTTTATATGAGTGGCCCAGCTTATATTGTTGTCCACAATTACTCCCAGGTCTCTGATGTTATTGGATGCCACTAGAGTTTCACCCGAAGGAAGAGAGTTTGGTAGTTTCAGGGCATCCTTTTTTCCAAAGTGGATTAATTCAAATTTATCCTCATTCAACAGCATATTATTCATTTCTGACCATTGGATAACAGCCAGTAGGTCTGACTGATGGCAAGTCCGGTCACCCACCTCATTGATGACCCTTTGGAGCTTGGAATCATCTGCGAAGATTCTGATGTTGCTGTGCTTGATGATGTCAGTAATGTCATTAATGTAGATGATGAAAAGAAGTGGGCCCAACACAGTGCCTTGTGGGATGCTACTGCTGACTTTGGCGGGGCTTGATTTTACTCCTTCGACTACAACATGCTGGGTTCTGCCTGTCTGGAAACATTTGATCCACTGTAGTAACCTTCCAGAGACACCAACATTGGATAGTTTTTTCAGTAGAATCTTATGATCAACCCTGTCGAAGGCCTTGTTGAAGTCAAGGTAGATGACATCAGTGTTGGAGCCCTCTCCCAAGGCTCTCAAAACATCGTCAAAGTGATGCAGGAGCTGCGTTAGGCACTCCCTTCCATTACGGAACCCATGTTGGTTGGAGTTCAGCAGGCCGTTGCTTTCAAGAAAGTGAGTTATTCGGGATCTCACCACCCTCTCAAATACCTTGATAATATGAGAGGTAAGTGAGATTGGACGGTAGTTCACTGCAAGGGACTTATTTCCCTTTATGAAAACTGGGACAGAAAGTTTTCAGGAATATAGCCAGTGTCCAGTGAGCTCCTCCACAGATTAGCAAGAGGAGATGCAAGTTGGTGTCGACACACCTTCAGGACACAAGCAGGGAACCTGTCAGGGCCTACTGCTGAATTGTGTTTAATTTCGTTTATTGCCGCTAAGACATAAGGATAAATATATATCAAATATATAAGAACCCTAGAGCAAATCCCGAGCAACGCCGGGCCATTCTGCTAGTAATATATATATATATTATATATAAATGAAAGGTATAGAAAATATTGTACAAAAAGCC
The DNA here is from genome assembly GCA_964016885.1 of Eledone cirrhosa. NCBI lineage: Eukaryota > Metazoa > Mollusca > Cephalopoda > Octopoda > Eledonidae > Eledone > Eledone cirrhosa. Next base: position 25,446,385 of record OZ024746.1, on the reverse strand, counting down.
AACAGTATTCCATAATAGGAAGGGCATCCAGCTGTAGAAAACCCGCCAGACAGTCCATATATTATATATATATATATATATATATAAATGTAGGTGCCATGACAAAACGCACCCAGTATACATTGTAAATGTGGTTGGTGTTAGGAAGGGCATCGAACTGTAGACACTAAGCTAAAATCAATTCTGTATGAGCATGACATGGTCATCTGACCTGGCTTGTCTCACAACGTGACAACTCGTCTAACTCATGCTAGCGTAGAAAAATAGCTGTTAAACAGTAATAATTGTTTCTACTTTAGGCACAAGGCCAGCAATTACCCAGTGCATTACTGGTACTTTATTTTATCGACCCCGTAAGGATGAAAGGCAAAGTCATAAACAGTAATAATGATAAATAGACAATGTAATTAAAATTGCATTTGTTTCAAATGTACTTTCGTTTACTATGCTTTATTTTGCTAAATATAAATATTATTATGCCTTAATAATATTGTGTATGTATATGTATGTGTGTGTGTATATATATATATATATATATCATCATCATCATCATCATCGTTTAACGTCCATTTTCCATGCTAGCATGGGTCTGGACGGGAATTGTCCCACTTGAGGCAAGATTGGTTGTCTTGCTCAGGACTGTCTGGCGGGTTTTCTACGGCTGGATGCCCTTCCTAACACCAACCACGTTTACAGTGTGGACTGGGAGGTTTTTACCGTGTTACCTACATGGCCACATTACAGCGTGGACTGTGTGTTTTTTGTCATGACACCTACACGACTTCATTAATTTAGGACTGGATGTGTGGTACCAACATAGCTTTACATCGAAAGGGGTGGTGTAGATGGCGGTGAGGGTAGTGTTGGAATGGGGGGGGGGTATTTTGGTTAAGAATATATATATACACACACACATAAATAATATATACTGTACTTAATGACATATATACAAAACAAAATAAATTAAATAGATTTAATAAATGACAAAAACTACCAAATAGAATCTTTTATCCATTTATAATTTGAGGCTAAACAATATTTTTCGCAAAAGTTAATATAACAGACTTTTTACATTACATGTACAACAGCTTTAATATAATAGATTTTAACAATAACACAATTCACATCTTACTTATTTTACACATACCACATGACTTAGTGGGTGTTGTGTCCTTGAGCATGTTGTTTCATTTCATGTTGCTTTTCACAATATGACTTGAGTTCCATATTATTAAAAAACTGGAAACTTCCAATGAGATACCTCTTAGGTAACTACACTTACATAGATGTAAATTGTGATAACAAGGTATGACTGGGGCCGTTATCCTTAACTCCCCCCCCCCCCCCACACACACACACACATCCCAATAACCTCCATCTGAGATACATCTTCATAGGAGACCTGTTAAACTGGCATATGTGTGAATCATAACAACAACATGATAGGACGGGCCTTTTTCATTAAAATACCTGAGAAACCTCTATGTAATGCAACCTCATTTGTGGCATATGGGTGAGTTGTAACATGATAGGAGTGGGGCCCCTATCATTAAAACATAAGAAAGCTTTTATGAGATACAACCTCATAGGTGTGAGGTGTAAATTTCATTTTTTTTCATTTCATATTTAATATAATATATATATAAATATGTTTTATATATGAGATAATAATATGTTTCAGATGTATTATGATGTTTTTTTCTTTGTGTATTTCAGATTATCATCATCTTTGATTATATTCTGTTAATTGTTTTATTTGTGAAGCTGACATTCCACCCCCTTGCTAACAACGTGTCCCCTATTATTTGTATCTTATATGGGGGCTGGTGTTGTGAAGGCTGAAGGGAGGGGCAGGCAACCTTCCAATTTATCCCCAACATATTTCTCACCAAACCATGCACCCAGAACTGATGCTGCAGCTGTGTTAAGTAACCAACCTGGAATGTCTTGTGAGTCTTGTACTGCTCAGTTCAATACATTTAAGAGAAAGGTTTGTTACTCTTCAACTTATTTTTTTATCTTCTACTAATCTTTTTGATACCAATCTGCCTTAAACTGACTCAGGTCCTATGATACAAAACCATATATAAGTGTTTATATTTATCTAAAAACTTTCCATCATAATTTTATGTAAGAACCTTTGAAGTTATGTTCCAAATACCAGCTTGATAATAAGAATGTTAGTTATATTAATAAATCCCTACAAATTTTTGATTTTCAAAATTAATTTAAGCAAAGGCAGTGTCTTTCATTATAAATATGTTAATGTAAAAGTTGATTGTAGGTGGTGAATTAGCAGAGTTGCTAGGGCACCAGATTAAATGCCACAGTATTTGTTTCTTCAGTTCAATCTGACAATTAGCTCCTTTCTTCTGTCAGGAATTGTGACTGGTTGATAGTTTCAGCTATTGAAAAACCAATGGAAACATTGTTTCCTCAGTTTAATCTGACGTTCAGTTCCTTTTATCTGCCAGGTATTGTGACCAGTTGATAGTATCAGAAAAACCTATGGAAACATTGTTTCCTCAGTTCTTATCTTCTGCAAGGAATTGCGACCGGCAAGCAAATAGTATCCACAAAAGAAAGACAAATGGAAACATGTTTTCTTGGCCCAGTCTGATGATCAATTCTGCTAGGAGCTACAACCAACAAATCGTATTAACAATGGAACCACCAATGGAAAGAATTTCCTTGGTCCAATCTGATGATCAGTTCTTTTCTTCTGCCAGGAGTTGCATCCAGTCAGTAGTATCAACAATGGAAAAATGGTTTCCTTAGTCCAATCTGACAATTGACTCCTTTCCTTTTTTTCTTTAACTTTCTTCGTCTAAATATAATGTTGATTTATTTCTATTCCAGAAAACGTGTTGCCACTGTGGTCGCTATTTCTGCTCATCGTGTTGTCAAAGACAATGGAATAATATACAGCCAGTACGGCAATGTCATAAATGTCAAATTTTAGCTTCTGGAAATTTTACTCGCAGTGATCTGATGCAGTGGAAAATCAAAGATTTACAGGTGTTCCTCAATAAGAAAAATATCTCCACGAATACCTGTACTGAAAAATATGATTTGGTGGAGTTACTTGTGTGCCATTTTGGTCAGGAAACTTACCAACCACCACACACATACTTTCGATATCAAGTAAGTTTTTTACTTAGCCATATAGGATGAGGGTTTTTCATCAGAATGTATATAATAATAACCATACAGCCTTTTTGTCCATCTGTCACACAAATGCTATGCTCTGTCAAAATCCTTGAATTTGTTATTTAGAATTCATACAAGATGAATGTAAATCAGTGGATGGTAGGGGTCAGATGGTCTAAAATATTCTAAATAATCAAATGAAAAGAGCATGGAACTGAGTGGTCTGCTAAGGAGGAGGGGAGTGCCACTGAAATGAAAGGTGCCATGATCTATGGAAGAGACACAGAGATAATGAATGTGGAGCAGCAGTGAAAGCTGGATAGAATGGAGCTGAGAATGGTCCTGTGGATGAGTGGAATATCCCTCAGAGAGAGTGAGGAAGACAAACAATAAATTGCAGATGATGGGAATAGAATCAGTGATGGATGCTTTGAAAAGAAATGGATTGAGATGCTTAAATCATGTGTTGAGGAAGGATGAAAGTGACTGGATGAACAAAATGATGGAACTGAATGTGTAAGAAAGTAGTGGATGGACCATGGGGAAAATTTACAGTTGACTAAAGACCCACCCACCCCTCTCTCTAAGACACACATCTGAACTATCTTCACTACAAGACAACAGAACCCTATTTCTCTGTTGCATTAAAATATTTAACATTGAAATCTTATTGTATTTGCAGCTTGATATGGAATCGGATGAAGGTCGAGTACATCCGCGAATCTCTTCTAATGGGGTTGAAGACTCTGCTGAAGAGGAATCACAGGAGGGGGGCAGCATGCATATCTACACATCACACAGTCGTAACAATCACACCAGTGAGGGATTAAGTAGCAGTGCTACTTTGATAACACAATCATGGGATAACAGTCAGGGAAGTCGATCACCATTAAGATCAACCAACGATACTGCACAGGTAAGGATTTATATATATATACAAATGAATAAAGAATAACCAGGATTTAAATTAAATCATTTAATTGATTGACAAACATTTTGATGAAAATAATAGGAATATTCATTCCTGTTGTATTAATCTTTTCAGAATCTATTAAATAACATTAATATTTACCAATACATGTTCAATCCTGGTTATTCTTTATTCATTTATATATATGCTCTGTGATATTATAAAACTACTGTGATTGGAAATAAAATGCCCCAAGAAACCATCTATGAGATACAACATCATAGGGGGCCAGTTAATCCTGTATAAGTGCAAGGTGTAACAACAATGTGATAGGATTCAATCCTTAAAAAGTAACCTATTAGATGCAACCTCATATGATAGCTAAATCTGTTTAGGTATGAGCTGTGAATTTCATTATTTTATTTCATTTTTCATATATAAAAAATAGTAGAATGGTGTTCCATTTCAGAACAGAAGGGAGCAACAATTAAACTAAGGTATTCAATCCATCAAGTTCAGTGGGGAGTTTGTTATTTCAGTTAGAAGTAACTTTTATTGAAACAGAACTAATCCTGTATAAATCACTTCTAAATGAAATGTCTCACTCTGGGATTGTAATCACTAGAGAAAGAACCTTCAATATGTAAACATGGAAGTAAATACATAATATATATATCGTCATTTTACATCTGGTATTGGCTGGATGGGTTGTGACTGTCTGAGACTAGCCAGGTCATGAATGCATGTCTTGCTCATAAATTCTATATTTTGACATAGTTTCTATAGCTGGTTGCACTTCACAACATCAAACACCTTACAGAATGTAGAGGGTGCATTTTATCATGACATCAGTATTGCCACTTTACAAAGTGTATTAAGTGCATTTTATTATAACTTCATCACTACCATTTTACAGAGTGTACTGGATATATTTTATCAGGACACCAGCACATGTACTTAGCCAGACTGAAAATTCCTCTCTATTTGTTCATTCAACTGCCTGCTAAAAGGGGACCTCTCCACTCCATGCATTCTCCAATCCCTCATCACATGTACATTTAGCATCTAAATATATGTTACTTTTTTACTTTTGTTTCAGAGTTCCAGCCTGCCATGTTTTTCACCGTCCAAACCATCATATATAAACCTTAACACCATTGACAATATTGAAGCAGTTGCTAACTTGACTGTTAAAGAATTAAAAGAAATACTTTCATTTCATTTTGTTGATTATAAGGGGTGTGTAGAAAAATGGGAACTGTTAGACAGAGTGCGGAGATTATGGGAAGCTCAGAGACAACAGAAAAAAGGTAATCCCACTTATAATTTTCGTATATCTTTTTTATTGTTTTAATATGGTGGCCATGCTGGTGCTACAACAAAAAGCACCCTCTCCACCCTGAGGAATGAGTGCTGGTACCACAAGAAAAGCTCCCTGTACACACTGTAAGGTGGTAGTATTGGTGCCACGATAAAAAAGCACTCTGTCCACTTTGTAAGGTGTCACAACAAGAAAAACCCAAGTCCACCTTGTAAGGTAGTAGCGCTGGTGCTACAAAAAAAAAGCGCCCAGTTTATCCTTTAAGATGGTCATATTGATGCCACATCAAAATGCACCTTGTCCACTCTCTATGGTGGTCGTACTGATGTCATGGCAAAAAGCACCCAGTACACCTTATAATGTGGCAGTGCTGATGCCACTACAAAAAGCACCCAGTTGACTCTGGAAGGTGTTAGTGCTGGTACTGTGAAAAAAGCTTCCTGTACACTGTAGGGTTGTACTGTTGCCACAACAAAAAAGCCCACAGCCCACCCTGTAAGGTACTGGTGACTTGACAAAAAGCTCCCTGTACATACTGTAAGGTGGTTGACATTAGGAACAGCATCCTGTCATAGAAAATCAGGCCCAAAACTGATCTATGCACGCATGATGTGATCAGCAGGCCAGCTAGACTCATAACATGACACCCATCTAACCCATGCATGCATGGAAAATAAGCCTTAAATGATGATAAGGATTTGCTGCATGTGGTCTTCCTTGTATAAATTTGTGGAATTTACAATTATGTACTGTATAAACAATATACCATCATCATCATTTAATGTTTATTTTCCACGCTAGCATGGGTTACACGTTTTGTCCCATTTGAAGCAAGTCGGGTCAGGTGACCGTGTCTTGCTCATACAGAACTGTTTCTAGCTTGGTTTCTATGCTGAATGCCCTTCCTAATACCAACCACATTTAGTCTGTGTTGGGTGCTTTTTGTCATGCCACCTACAAGACCACTTTACAGTGTATATCTACATATATGTATAGAAAGAAAGAGAGACATATATCTACTCAGCTTACAAAACTTCTGTTCAAAATATACAGTACTTTGTAAATGTATGTAGAATGGAGAGGTGTGACATATTTATGAGTATCTACAGTAATTTTGTATTTCTGCTTAGCTATATATTCCATTTCCTTTAATTTACTATGGTTATTGTAAATATTTGTCTATTTTTTTCAGACCCAGATTCTCCAGTGTTAAATGATGATGAAATGTGCAAGATTTGCATGGATTCCCCAATAGACTGTGTCCTTTTGGAGTGTGGTCACATGGTATCTTGTACTCAATGTGGCCGCAAATTAAATGAATGTCCAATATGCCGGCAGTATGTAGTGCGTGCTGTGCATATATTCAAGGCGTAAGGGGGTTTCCTACGATAATAATCAGTACTGTAATTTATGTATAACTATGGTCCAATATTAAATAGACTTCAATGAAGACATTGTGATGAGAGAAAAAAAAAAGAAAAATATCCATTATTTTACAGTCAGTTTCTAGAAGATTCTGATAATTTTATTTACTATTATGAAAAAAAAAACCTTTTCTTGAATTTAAATGCCCTTCCCATCCTTATTATTTTATTCATAAAACATTCCTTCATGGTATTCATTTTAACCCCCCCATTATGTTACAGATTTCAAATTATGTGCAATTTAAAAAAAGAAATGTTAAACATTTATTTTTAAGGGAGGAAAGTAAGTATAATTTCATCCTCATATTTTTAAAATCCGTTTTTCTTTTCTCCATGCTGGCATGGGTTGGACGGATCTGCAATACAACATCATTTTTCTGGGTCTCGATATTATTAAATGTCATCTGAATCTGTGAGTCTGAAACATTCTCAGGTCTGATATAACCACTTCCTTCCAAGTCTTCCTTGGTCTAGCTCTACTGTGAGTATTATACACCCTGTTCTAGCCCTCTTGTGAGTATTATCCACCCTGGTTTCGCTCTGCTGAGGATAATATCCTTGGTCTAGATCTACTGGGGTAGTATCCTTTGTCTAGCCTTCTTGTGAGTATTATCCACCCTGGTCTAGATTTACTGGGGTATTATTCCACCCTGTTTTAGCTCTACTGTGAGTATTAAGCTACTACTGGGGTAAATTATCCACTTTGGTCTAACTCACTGAGGGTATTGTTCCATCATCAACTCACAATCTATCTACATCCTGCATGTATTGTCCATCACCATTAACTGTCCATACCAGCATAGTTCTCTCTCTCTCTCCATTGTCTGCATACATTGACCAATGCCTTTGCTGCCCAGTTGCTTTCTTGACTGAGAGATGTCCCAAGTTTTATGTCATTGAATATTGCACATCCAACATGTCACATATTCCATTCCTTCCTTTCCAATTGCTGCAGATGGTCTGCCTTCACTGCCATACCACCATACCATTTCTGATGCTGCTTTACATAGTCTACCTTTCTTAGGTAGAAAAATATTGTAGTTCCACCAGAGGCAGCCATTTTCTAAGATTTTTTTCCAGACCCCATTATTCCTTCAGTCATAGCTACTATGCTTAGCAGCGAATTGGCAGAGTCACTAGAGTGTTGGATTAAATGCCCTGTAGTATTTGTTCTAGCTCTCTGCACTCTGAATTCAAATCCTGCCATGGCCAAATTTGCCTTTCATCCTTTAGAGGTCAGTAAAATACCAGTCCAAGGTAGTGGATTGGCGGAATTGTTAGAGCGTCAGATGGTATGCCTTGTGGTATCTGTTCCGGCACTTTACATTCTGAGTTCAAATCCTGCCAAGGCCAAATTTGCCTTTCATCCTTTAGAGGTCAACAAAGTCCCAGTCCTAGAGCAGTAGATTGACAGCATTATTAGAGCGTTGGATTGGTTGCCTTGTGGTATCTTT
>OZ024746.1:25413126-25433126 GCA_964016885.1 Eledone cirrhosa | reverse complement strand
CACCCTTGCAAGCAGGGAAAAGCGAACGTAGAATGATGATATAAATGTGTAGGTGTGTATGTATATTATATGCACATTTACTATAGCCAACAATTTTAACCACTCCTGTCTACATCTGAGACCTATTAGTGCCTGGTTTGTCATCTTCCCATTTATTCCCTGGCTACACCATGTGATTATATGATGTGGTTATAAGTTGCTAGTGGTAGTGACAGTAGCCATTCACCTAGTTAGAAACATCTGCTCATGGGTAAGAAGCCACTATTTATCACCAAACAAAAGCATAGACACTTTTCCTTTCAGGAACAGAAGTACCTCACCCAGTCTTCTTTGTTGCAGTTATGAAGTTTTGAATCTGCCCCAATGAAAGGTAGGTCTAGAGAAATTGTGTGTGTGTGTGTATATATATACACACACCAAATCTGCCATTTATTCATGACATACTTGTTATCTCCCATTCTTTACCCATTACATACTCTCTATGACCCCACTTCCAATGGTAGGTGCAGGACCAGCTTGATTCTGAGTTCCTAATACCATAACTTGAGATGAGATGCAGCTGTATGAGTATGACCCAGAAACCAAAGCTCAATCCTCAAAGTGGAAGTGTCTAAATGCCAAGGCCCCAAAAGGCACATCAAGGGCCGAGAAAAATCTGATTCTGACAGAAAGGGGTAATATCAAGAAGTCCTCCAACATTTTTGGTAGTTCAGCATAAGAGACCGGATCTGTGGGCCTCACAAAATTGGCAGCTATATCATGACAATTCCACAGCTAATCCAAGGATTCTTGGTAAAAAAAAAAAAAAAGCTTTTCCTCCATTTGTTAGGCTCCCTACTCACCAGAGAGAGCTATTTCTGAATATAAAAATACTACTGAAGCAGGGCTGAGACCATTCCAAATGTGGATTGCTAGATTAAATGTGTGGAGGCACAAGGGGCATCAAAATTGGTAAACACTACCCCTGTAGGAAGCCTTGTGAAGAAATGGTATACATACATACATAGTGGTTTCAGCTATAGTTAGGAAATGTAAGCAGGATTAGCATGAGATCTTTGACAGGGCTGCACCCCATTACAATGAGGTACTAGCGAGAAGTGGGTACAAAAAAAAAAAAAATAGCATATATGAAGGACAGTCTGCCTACCCCTATGACAGTAAGTACTTATACTTAACATTTATTGACCTGGACAAGGCCTTTGCAACCATCTGAATGGTTGACAAACATTCAGTACAAAGAATTGAGATGTAAAACAGGTAATAATAGATCAAAAAGATCTGAAATTAGTTGTCTTAATAATATTTACATTATCATCAGTTTACATCTCTTCAATGTTGATCTGATCAGTTCTTAATCAGAGCCATTGTGGTCCTTAAATTGTCTCACATATTCCAGTGCCAATTTGCAGGGTGTACTGGGTGCATTTTATTGTGACACCAGTACTGCCATTTTGAAAAATGTACTGGGCCCACTTTACTGTGGCACCAACCCAAGTAATGTTATCAATCCTTTGTTTGGCATGGTTTCCATGGTTGAATACCTTTACTTATATCAACCATTTTTCAAAGTGTACTGTGTGCATTTTACCAGCACTAACACTATACTGGACAAGTTGTTTAACACACTGCAGGCTAGGAGGGACCTCTCCCTTCCATGTAGTCTCTGATCTCCATCACATTTACTATTAACAATATTTACAAAATCAGTGAAAAAAAAAAAAAAACCAATTGAAATAATGAATAAATGTAAATAAACTTTTATTTGAGATATTTATATTTGAAAGTCAAGTTGATATATTTAACATTGAATATGTTTAGGAATTGATTAAGCAAAATAATGCACATACTTAGGGCATCAAGGGAAGAAATTAAAAGTATTTGTCTTTCCCTGCCCACAATTTTGTTTCCAAATGGAATTAAACCAGCCCTGGATATGTTGGCACGATAATAATGTGATGCATGATATTAAAAAAACCTCTACCAAATCTGGGGCACTCAAACAAACAATTTCTCTGAATGAGCACTCAATACACGTAACCAAAATAAAAGCTTTATTTTCCTAAGAAAAACATGGTAGTGACTTCAAAGTTTTAGTATTGATGCCTCTTAAGACACAGTATAAAGAGTCATCAATGCCGACACTTCTAAATCACTGCTGCCTTTTTCTTCAGAAAAGAAAATATATTAAAAAATATTTAACTTTCAAAAATAATTTTATTTAACATATAAATGTAGATTTCTAATGGTTAATGAGAAAAACAAAAATTTGAAAACTCTATTAGTTAATTATAATAATATTTCTTGTAGGCATAATCAAAGTTCCCTATATAAGCTAACTGTGGAGATATTTGTTCATTTTCATAAGAATATATCAAATGCTAAGACTTAAGCTTGATATGTAGTTGAAGACACTTGGCCACCTGATCCTGTCCAGTTTGTATGTACAAAATGTCCAAGATTTTTACGTAGTTCATATGTGTGAGCACCAAAGTAATCTCGCTGAGCCTGCAATTGAAATAAGAATTACAAAAATATAAAAGAAACACACATTCATAAATCTTTAACTTCAAGGATAAAATTATGTAAAATAATAAAGAATTTAATATCTAGTCAAACAAAGAAAAAGAAATTAGCAGAGCAAGAAACTATAAATGAGAGAAAAAGCTTATTTCTGAAGTTTGGAATATTGGACATCAGCACCTGTTACTCTGGGTTAAAGTCTTTCTTCATTCCTTCTTCTAATTACGACCCTTCTAACACTTTAGCATTTAAACCGGCTGTATCCAGCCATAATTCTTTCACCGCCTTCTGTTCAAAGCGACTGTAACTAGCCACTCATACCAACGCTAAGGTATTGTTCTCAAAATAAATATAAAAATCATAGATTCGATATGAGATAATTATGTGAGGTAAAGCCTTTACCATGAAAATACGATAGTAAATATAGAGTAATGTAAATACTAACGGGTTAAATATATCTTCTCCCACTACCACTCTCTGAACTCTCGCCAATCTTCTATCTCGCATTAATACTTTTAATACCAAACCACCTGAAACTGTTCCTGGTTCAACAATACAAAACTGTTTGTTTTAAAGTGTTTATATTATTTTGAAAACCTTCCCTCATAAATTTACGTAAGAACCTACTTAAGTTATATTCCAAATACCAATTTAATAACGACATGGTTAGTTATTTAACTAAATTTCTCCAAATTCCTGATAGTTTTTAAAACTAATTAAAACAGTGTATCCGATTAGAAATAAATATGGTAACAAAAGTGTTAAAAATAGCACTCTCTCCAGTAAATCTACTCCATAACACACCCAATAAAATACTTTCATTAGTTCCACAAATTATATACTCGGTTGTCTTCTCATCTAGCCAAACCAATAAGTCAACAAGCTCTCACAAGAAGCCCCTTCTATCAAGATCAAATAGTGCAATATGAAATCGATATAGAAATTTAACTGTCTAAAGACATACGTGGCAGTATGTCTCATTGTAAATTGGTGACCCTGCTAACTACTGACCACACAGCCATGCCTTCAAATGTAAAAAAAGGTGATTAACTTAAAGAAAGAAAATACATTCTGATTATCATGAACAAACCTGAATCAAATTTGCTGGGAGATGTGAAGTTCTGTATCCATCGTAGAAGGCCAATGCTGAACTAAAAGCTGGCGTTGGAATCCCAGAAGTAACAGCTAAACTGATCACATTGCGCCATGATTCCTGGAAATTATATTGGAGAAAAATATTAAGAAAACCAACACTCCATATCATTAAACATTTCTTGATATACATGGCAAAACGGTTTAGATGACTCCATTTAAATCATAACCTCTCTAGTGCTGGTGTCATCACTTTGTAAAGTGGTTGGTGCTAGCAAAGGCATTCAGCTGTAGAAACCATGCCAAAAGGTTTAAGAAGACCCATCAGTTGTGTCAAGCACACAACCTCTTTAATGCCTGTGCCATGAAAATGTAGCAAGTACACTGTAAAATGGTTGGTGTTAGGAAGAGCATCTAGCTGTAGAAACCATGCCGAAAGAGTTATGATGACTCTTCAATTGCATCATGGACATGATAACCCTGCCACAATAAAATGCACCCAGCACACTTTGTAAACTGGTAGTACTTGTGCCATGATTAAACACACCCAATTTACTTGTACATCAGTACACTCTGCAAAGTGGTTGGTGTCAGAACAGTCCACAGCATGCATAATATTGATACATTTTTGTAATTCTTTAATTACATTCTTACCTGACATTTGGAAATGGCTGATTTGAAGAATGTATCTAACAGCAAACTTTTAAGGTTGGGGTTGTTTTCAAAAGCCTCCTTAATATTGCCAAGGAAAACACTGCAAAGGAAAAAAAATGTTTAAAACACTACTTCAAACACAAAGTTTTACATAAAAAAATATGTTTGTATTAAATCCTTAGTTATCATATTTCCAATCATCAATAATTTGGAAGAATTTAGTAATATAACTAACTTTCTCATTATTAATCTGGTTTTTGCAATATAATTTGACAAAGGTTCTTACATAAAATTATGATGGAAAGTTTTTAGATAATTATTAATACTTTAAAAACAGTTTTCTGTCACAGAACCAATGTTGCTAATTCATTTTTTAACCCTTATGTCTAATAATGATTTACATAAAAACTATATTTATACTGAATAATAAATCAAGTTTGGTTAGGTGTTTCAAATAAAAAGTGAAATAGTTAAATTAGTTAAACTGATTTTTATTTTAACATGATGAGTTAACATGCACACATATATTAACCCTTTCCTGACCACATTTCTAATACATTGCCTAGGAGTTGCAATTAATTTTGAAAATAATCATAAATTTAGGGGAGGATTAAATAATAGAAACTAATTTATTTGTTATAGAACTAGTATTTGAAGCATGACTTAAAGAGGTTGCTACATAAAATAAAAATACAAGATTCAAAGTTGAAATGCTCTGATAACCACTCATATGTCCTTTCTTTAACTCTCAACATCCTGTAACGATTTAGCAGAAAAATGTCTAAAATCATATTTGTTAATTTAAATGTTTACAATATCTTAACTAGTGACAGGTTTTTGTGAAAAATTGCAGTATTATCTCTTAACATCCTGTAAAGAGTTATCAGAAAATGTCTAAAGCATGTTCGTTAATTTAAATGCTTATTGTATCTTTACTAGTGGTCAGATCATTTTGATAATGTGCAGTATTAGAGCTAAGGCTTTAATTTTTAATATAATACAGTCATAGGGTTGTTTTGTACTTTTCAAGAATATATTTCATGTATACAGTACGTTAAGAGTTAACTTAGAAGTTATTATTAGCCATAAAACATCTTCATTGTGAGACTAAATATGATGCTCATACATCAATATGTTGTGTAGTGACTTCTGTAATTCAGACCTTCAAATTTAGCTCACAAACACCAGTATATACCGATTTCTATAACTGAATCTAGCTTGATTCTTGGAGCACAACTACCATGCTATTCTCAGTTCAGTTTATTAACCTTTTCTTTACCATATTTCTAAAGAAAGATATAGTCTATAATTTTCAAATAGTTATGAAATTAATCAATTTATTAAATTGGTGTATGAAACATAATTTAAAAAATATTCTTACATAGAATTATGACAGAAGGTTTTTCTATAAATTTAAACATGTTAAAATAAAAAGTTTTGCATCACAGAACCTGTTGTAGTTTCATGTTGTTTAGTATCAAAAGGGTTAAAATAAAAATAATGTGTTCAAATATCTATAGCTTATTACTAATGAATAGTGAATAGATAGAGTGATAGGCTATATGCTAGTGATAGAAGAGAGGGCTATTATGACAGTGATAAGAGAGGGCTATTATGACAGTGATAGAAGAAAGAATTATATGATAGTGATAAAAGAGAGAGTGGTAGAAGCTGAGCTACATATTTACCTACGAATAATGCAGCCACCTCTCCACATAAGTGCAATTGATCCATAGTTTAGATTCCAACCAAGACTTTTGGCAGCTTCACGCATCAGCATAAACCCTTGAGCGTATGACACAATTTTAGATGCATATAAAGCCTGTAAACAAGACAAAATTTGAAGTGTGAAATATATGTGGATATCTCTATAGTAACAAAACAGTAGTGTATAAAGCATGTAAAGAAGACAAAACTTGAAAAATATATTTATATATCTCTAAGGTTACAAACAGCACTATATAATAAACTATATATTTTCTTGGATAAATTAAATACTGACTTCGTCTGTGATAACCAGTCCATCCCATGTCAGTATGACAGAACAGATGATGATGATGATGATATATCCATGATGATGATGATATATCTAAATATCACGATAGATAGCAAAAGACATAATAGAAGAAACGTAAGCCCCGACCTCCAGTCAACAGCTAACAAATAAATTATTTATTTGTCTATTTCTAATCTAAGATAAAGGAAATGTTATTGCTATCACACCAACAATGGAATGTGTACATAAATACTAACAATATCAAGTGGAACACTCAGTCACTTTCCTGCATTCATAGGAATATCTATTAAATGACCTAATGCTATGTTTTAAAAATTAGACTTAAGAGAAAGTTTTAATGCATATATATCATCATCATCATCATACATCCACTTTCCATGCTGGCATGGGTTGAATAGATTGTTATAGTCTGACAATAGATAGGTCAGAGAATCACGTCTTCCTAATAATTCCTATATTTTGGCACAGTTCCGACAGCTAAATGCCCTTCCTAATGCCAAACACTTTACTGAGTGTTCTGGGTGCACTTTATCATAGAACCAGCACTACCACTTTATTGAGTGTAGTGGGTGAATTTCATCCTGGCATTGGCACAATCACTTGTGTATTGGGTGTATTTTATTGTGACACCAGTATATCAACTTTACAAAGTGAACTGGGTTGTATTTTGTTGTGACACCAGTGCATCCACTTAAAGTGGACTGGGTGCATTTTATCATTACACCAACACTAGACAGGTTGTCATAAAAATATAATTAAAGAAAACAAAATATAAATTAATTGAAAAGGATTGAAGCAATGAGTTTATATGAATTTTCATAAAATTGTAGGAATCTCAGCGTGGTGCATAGGTGTAAACAACTGATTTTTAAATGTATAGCAAAAAGTCAGCTTAAAATATAATCACAAATTGAGCAGAAGAATGGAGAGAGGGACAGAATGGAAGAGAGAGTCTAAAGCATGAAATGAGAAATGAGAGGGGTATATATATAGAAAGAGAGGCCATAAAAAAGCCAAAATAACTTACTAATTTTATGTCATTAATGAACTTTTTTTTATCACCATTAAATTTTGATGCTTGAGGCCCACTCAACAGTTTGCTAGCTTCCTCTCTCTCAGATTGTAATGCAGACAGACATCGAGCAAAAACAGCTTCCCCTAGTAAATAGTTTTTAAAAAAAAACATTTTAAAACACTGATATTCATAAATATCATCATCATCATCATCCCCAATTACTGTTTATTTTCTTTGCATGCATGGGTTACACAGGTTGTCATGTTCTGAGGTTAGACCAACCAGGTGGTTTATGTCTTGCTCATATATTCCATTTATGGCTTAGATTCTGTGGCTAGATGCTGTTCCCAATGCCAACAACTTTACAGTGTGTACTGTGAGCATTATTGTGGCCCCCAACACAACCACTTCACTGAGTGGGATGGATACTTTTTATCAAGGCACCAATACTATCCCATATATATTATTACAAACAAAGGCATATCAATAAAATAAATACCAGACTTGAAAAAATAAGTCCTGGGGTCAATAGGATTGAGTAAATCTCTTTTAGGCAAGCCCCAGCATGGCCACAGTCAATTAACTGAAAGTAGTAAATATCTATTCTCCTTACCAATCAAAGAAACTGGGGTTCCATATTGCAAGGCAGATATAGCAGTCCATTTTCCAGTTCCTTTCTAGAAATTATATTAAAAAAACTGATATAAGAGACAAAAATAGATACAAATTTAATGGTTAAAAATGTGTTATTATATACATAAGGGCAGTAGATTGGCAGTATTGGTAGATTGTCAAACATGCTTTGTATAATAGAGTTACAGCCCTTTATGTCCTGAGTTTAAATCTTGCTGCAGTTAGCTTTGCCTTTCATCATCACAGGGTTGATAAAATAAAATAGCAGTAACACATTGGTGTCAATTTAATCGACCGTCTTCTCCTCCAAAATTGTTGGCCTTGTGTATAAATTATGAACCATTATATATATACATACACATATATGCTAGGGTGGTGCATTGGCAGAGTTGGTAGAGTGCTGGACAAACTCTTTGTGATGTTTGTTGGTATTTGTTACGGTTCTTTACATTCTTTGTTCAAATCTTACCAAGGTCAACTTTGCCTTTCATCCAGGGGTTGATAAAATAAAGTACCAGTCTAGTACTTCTTATGACCAGTACTGGAACCGATTTAATTGACTTATCCCTCCCCACAAAATTGTTAACCTTGTGCCTATCATCATCAATGTTGTTTTAACGTTCGCTTTCCCTGTGTCTCCCTTATGTATGTTCTCACTTGAATAAAAGTAAGTACTGAGGATGATACAATCAACTAAAGGCAGTGTCCAAGTATGGCCACAATTTAATAACTAAAACAAGTAAAAGAATAAAGAATTTTGTTTTATTTATATATATATATATATATATATATATATATAGAGAGAGAGAGAGATAAATTTAGTAACATAACTAATTTTCACGTTATTAAGCAAGTTTTTGGAATATAACTTAACAAAACTATGATGGAAGGTTTTTAGATAAATACAAACATTGTAACCCTTTTGTCACCATATATGTTCAAGTGATTTTGAAAAGAATAAAAAATTTGGTGTGATTTAGTAAGCAACTTTCTCCTGGTGTTTGGAACATAACTTAAAGCTTCTAACACAGAACTGTGATGGAAGCGTTTCAGATAAATACGAAGACTTTAAAACAAATATACTCCTATCATAAAACTAAGGGTGGTTTCAAGCAGGTTTGGAACAAAAAGGTTAAAAGAAAATATAATAAATATCAATATTGTACCTGTCCAGCAGCATCACTGATTTGTCCCAACAAAAATTCTCCATTTTCCTTATACCGTAGAATATCTCTGGTGATTTCAATCAAATAGGAATTCAGTTCTTCTTTATTCCAGTCATCAAAAACCTTTAATGAGAATTGCACAAATTACTGTTTTAACAAAATTGCTGTAATTATAACTTTCACAAATCGATCATCAGATTGGACCAAGGAAACAATGCTTCCATTGGTCTTTCTATTGTTGATACTATCTGCTGGTCACAACTAGCAAAAGAAAAGAGCTGGTGGTTAGATCAAACCAAAGAAACTGTTTCCATTGGTGATACTGTTTATTAGTTGTAACTCCTAGCAGAACAAAGAAGCTGATGGTCAGTTTGGACCAGGGAATCTATGTGTCCATCGGTCTTTCCATTGCTGATACTATTTGTCAATCACAACTAATGGATGCAGGATTTGAAATTGGAATGCAGAGAGCAGGATCAGATACTGCAAAGAATCTTGACCAATTCTTTAACACTTCTGTCAATCCAACACACTACCACTTTACAGAATGTACTGAGTGAGTTTTGTTGTGGCACCAGCCACTAACACCTTAACTTAATAAAGCTCTTTATACAAAATTTAGAACCAGGTGTAGTTTCAGGGTGTTTGCTATCAAAATGTTTAAGAAAACAGTGAAACAAACCTGTGCTATTTCTGTTGGAGATAAACCTACAACATCCTTCAGTAGATGGTACGCTTCACAAATCAGTTGCATATCTCCATATTCTATACCATTATGTACCATCTTTACAAAATGACCTGCACCTTCTTCTCCAACCTTTAATTTAAAAAAAAACATTGTTTGATTTTCAATAAAAGAAAATAAATATTTACACACAAAAATTATAGAATGTCATTGTTAATGGATAGTATTTTATATTTCAAAGTTAGTTCTACAAATTTCATGATTTTATTTAGAATTCAAACAAGAACTAATTAGATACCAATGGCATATAGCCTAGTGGTTAGAATGTTGGACTCACAATCATATGATCATAGGTTCAATTCAGGACTGGGTGGCATGTTTTGTTCAGATTGATATCTGTGCTAGGGCTGTGCTGCATGTCATTAAAACACCTGAGAATCCTCTTATGAGATACAGCCTTCTTTTATTAATTTCAGTGATTAGACTGTATCCATGAAGGGATTTAGTTAATAATATCAACCCCTTTTTCCAATCTGGTACATAATTTAATAATCACTTTTTGTCAGACTGCTATGTAAACACACACACACCCACACACATACACGATGGGCTTCTACACAGTTTCTATGTATCAAAATTCACTCACAAGTCATTAGTCAATGTGAGGCTATAATTGAAAACACTTGCCAATGTGCCACATAGTGGGACTGCAGCCAAAACAATGTGGTTGTAAAACACACTCCTTAATCACACAGTCATGGCTTTAAAAAAAATTGCAAAAATGGATTTTTTTTTTTAAAATTAAATTTGCTTTATATACTTTATCTGGACTTACATTGAGTACTAAAAGATGTACTGGTACATTAGAATAATAAACAAACTGAATAATGAAACAACTTACCCAGTCACAGCAAGGTTCAGTACCAGCTTTAGCACATATTGATTGAAAAATATCCTTCACATGTGGCCTAGAAATCAAACAAATTGGGAGAAACTTAATAGATTTTGAAAAGTAAACAAAAGACCCTTTTGTCACCATATTCCTCATAAAATACACTCTATTTAGATTAATTAATGAAGGATTTTGAGGAATTTACTAATATTAATTATTTCATTACTAAGATAGCAATTTAAGATATAGTTCTGATCTAAAATTATGTTGGAAGGTATTAGTTTAAATAGGAACCAGTTAGAATGGGTGGTTTTGTTTTAAAGAACCAGAGCAGGTTTGGCTGGGCTGATATCAAAAGTTTAAAGAAACAATATTTAAGTAGTATTCTGTGAATATCCCTGCATGTTCTAAGATACAACTAAAAGGGTTGGCACTAGAAAAGGCATCAGACAAACTATTGCCACAAAGAGGATTCCATGATGAGTATGAAGCTTGACATGGGGCTTCCAAAGTGAACTTCTGCTTTAGCAGGGAAAGAAGCATTAAAATTGTTGTGTTGTATATATATATATATCCATGTGCATGCATACATGCATATATATATATATATATATATATATATGTGTGTGTGTGTGTGTGTGTGTGTTTCCCAAGTAAATAGTATAAAACAAGTATGAGAAGTTTAACAATTAGGGCCTCCCTGCCAATATGTCTCCACTTTGTATCCTTGATTTGCCCCTTTTCCCCCCTATATCTAAATCCCCTGCCTTGGTCTTCTCCCTCTCCTCCTTTCCTCCTTACTATGTAAATCTTCCCCTCCCTCACTCCCATCCTTGATTCTTTCTTTCTCATCCAACCCAAGCTATCATGGAAAAGCAGACACTCCTAACATACTGTCATCTGCCACAAACGTTTTTCAAGGTCATCCCAACAACTCAATGTTTCTCTTCCTTTCCCCATTTCATACTGTGAGATGACTCTTTATTTTGCTAAACAGCATGTAAATTCTACTGCCACTACCATCACTGCCTTCACCAACTTGGCCGAGGACACTATTTAGTGCTGTAAAGTGGCAGTCCATTCTGTAAAATGGTAATGGTAATGTCACAATAAAAACAATAAAAATGGTAGTGGTGGTGCCACAATGAAATATACCCAATCAATCCCGTAAGCTGGTAGTGTTGGTACTATAATAAAATGCACCTAGCACATACTATAAAGTGGTTGACATTAGGAATGGCATCTAGCTGTATAAACCATACTAAAATGGAACATATGAGCCATGACACCGTCATGTGACCTACCTAGTCTCAGAATGTGACAACCCAATTAACCCATGCTAGTATAGAAAAATAGAGATGTAAAACGAGGATGATAATGATGTGTAGTGTGTGTCTAGTTTAGCATAGGTACATCCCAACCCTGTGTATCTAAGAGTTAACTAAAAACGTTGGCACCACGAAGGGCATCTAACTGTAAAATAGTGTATCAAAATTGATCCCATGAAGCCTGTCACAGGGTCCAGAAGGCTACCCCCTGTTTTAGCAGCAAAAATGGCCTTAAAAATGCTTGCTATGTTGAGCTGTACTTAATGAAAGTATTATTTATGTAAATATGGTTGGCATTAGCAAAGACATCCAGCTGTAATAACCAAACCAGAAACAGTTCTGTATGAGTAAGACACGGTCATCTGATCTGACTTGCTTCAAATGGGAAAAAAATGATGATGAGGTTGGTGGATTGGTTGCAGAGTAGAGTGTCAGATAGAATGCTATTGCAATATTTGTTCTAGTTCTTTAAATTCAAACTTCAAATCCCACTGAGGTTTACTTTATCTTTCGACCTTCCAATGGTGATAAAATAAAGGACTAGTCGAGTACTGGAGTTGAGATAATCGACTTTCCCCACAGATTGTTGACCTTGTGCCTAACTTAGAAATCATCATTTTATGTAAAGTGGTTTTAATGACACAAAAATAGCCCCATCCCTACTTTTAAGAATTAAACCTTCAAGTAAACTAAATAATCAACTTACCAAGCTGCAGGAGATCCTCCAGGCATCATAGAAGGACCATGTCGTGCACCTTCTTCACCACCACTAACACCAGTTCCTATGTACAACAGACCTTTAGATTCCAAACTTTTGCAACGACGCTAAGAAAAACAAAAGAAACAACAATATAGACATATATATAAACATATACAAACATATATATACACACACACACATATACACACACATATATACACACACATATATACACACACATATATACACACACATATATACATACACATATACACATACACATATACACATACACATATATACATACACATATACACACACACATATATACATACACATATACACACACATACATATACACACATATATACACACACACATATATATACACATAGATATATCTATATATACATATACACACATATACGAGGTGTGTCAGAAAAGTTCCAGGACTGATGTCACAAAAGATTTATTTCAAACCCAAACTTCACACTAAGAGTTTTCTCCTTCAAAGTAATCCCCCTGGAGTCTAATGCACTTTTCCATCCTTTTCTGCCACGCTTGCATGCACTCCTGGAAGGATTCTTCTGGGATCCTCCGCAGTTCCGTCGTCACAGTCTTTTTGATGTCATCCACGTCTTCAAAACGGGTCCCCTCTGGGTCGTACTCGAAGATCCATGACTCATCACCGGTGATGACTGTCCCTAGCAAGTCTGGTTCGGTTTCAAGACGCTCGAGGATGTCCTGGCACACTTGCATGCGTCGACCCTTCTGGTCATCGTTCAGCAGTTTTGGCACCATCTTCGCGCAGACTTTCCGCATGTCCAAATCTTCAGTGAGAATCTTCCAGACGCTGTCCCGATTCATGCCCAGCTCATTTGCCATCAGTCAAACAGTCAGCCAACGATCGCTACGCACCATCTGCCTGACGCGCTCAACATTGACCTCAGTCCTGGTTGTTGAGGGCTTTCCGCTCCTGGGGTCATCTTCCATGCCCTCACGTCCTTCTTTAAACCTCTTGCACCACTCAAAAAGACGTGAGCGTGACATCGTCTCATCTCCATACACTTGCTGCAGCAATCCCAGTGCTTCTGACGGAGTTTTCCCCAACTGTACCAGAAACTTCAAGTTTGTTCGTTGCTCTGTGGTCATTGCTTGACGACCTGAAACAGAGGACATGTATATAAAATTATGAAGAAAAAAGTTTGATCGCTGCAGAGAGCTAAGATTACAGTTACATACTCCAGGGGGATTACTTTGAAGGAGAAAACTCTTAGTGTGAAGTTTGGGTTTGAAATAAATCTTTTGTGACATCAGTCCTGGAACTTTTCTGACACACCTCGTTTATACATATACACACATATATATACATATCCACAATCACGATGATGATGATATACATATACACACATATATACATATCCACAATCACACATATACATATACACACATACATACTCATATAGACATAGTTAGTTAAAACTAAAGTGTTATTGCTAAGATGATGATGATAAGTTAACTCTCTGGATACATTTTATTGTGGCACCAGCACTACTACAGTACAGAGTGTATTCACTGTATTTTACTGTGGTACCAGTACCACCACATTACAGAATGTACTGGGTGTATTTTATCATGATATCCTGATACCAACACTACCACATTACAGAGTCCATTGGGTACATTTTATTGTGACACCATAATAAAATGCACCCAGTACATTCTGTAACCTGGTTTATAAATGATAAAATATAGCTCAAAAAGTAAAGCTTACCGTTGTGTCTTGATACTCAGAGTTTCCGCCATCAATAATGATGTCACCTTTCTCAAGTAGAGGCAGCTGCAATAACATTAATGAAACACATTTGTTTTCTCTTTGCAATATTTTCAGATATACATAGAACACAATAAGAATACCTTAGATATCATGTAGATCTACTGAATAAAATCAGTTATTGTTTCTTGTATTTAAAAATTAAATTAAAAATTTATTAGGAATATGGTCACCAAAAGGTTAAATATGGTATGGGTAGGATAATTTAATTTAGAAACCAACACTTTAGTTAATACAAATTATCTTACCAATACTAACACTTTAGTTAATCAAATTACTCTACCAATCCCAATATTTAACTAATACAAATTATCCTACCAATACCAAATCAGTGAAGATGACATTAAATACAACAAAGCTATGGTAAACTGGTTTAACTATTTTGAGAACAACCCACAGCAATCTGCCTTTGGTTCATAATTTTTATGTATGAACTATTGTTAAGTGATGTTCCAAACACCAGCTAAATAATAAAAAAGTTAGTTATATTACTAAATCCCTCCAAATCCTATTTTCATATAATAGACAGCATGTTTCATTAGAAAGAATTAAAGTGTTTATAAAAGTATGGCAACAAGAGAGTGAATTGTGGTAACGAAAGGGTGAAATAATAGAAATATTGCAACAAAAACGTTAAATATGATCAGGAAAAGGTTAAAACTCACTAATTTCTCAATAAAATCATCGACAGCTTGACCAGCTTTCACCAACAACATCACACGACAAGGTTTCTTTAACTTCGACACCATGTCTTCTAGTGAAGTGGCACCAATTATTTTAGTGCCTTTTGCTTCATTTTCCAAAAAATGAGTAACCTTTGACACAGTTCTGTTAAAAGCACACACCTGGTATAATGGAAAAAAACAAGTCACATTTCATTAATAAAAACTAATTTGAATCTCTCCCACAGTGGGAGACCTTCCAAGCAACATGTAGTCAACATCCCACCCCACTTCTAGTGCCACAAAGAAAAGCTCCCAGTACATGATGTACATGGATAGCATGAGGAAGAGGATTTAATCACAGAAAACCAAACAAAAAATTCAGACATGGCTAGCCTCTGTACATGACAGCCTGTCTAACCCATGCAAACATGGAAAATAGACAGTGATGATAATAATGATCATAATGTGTTATTCAAACTTTGACAGACTTCACATTTTCTATGTTTTAATAACCAACACTAACACCAAACATGTTAAGGCCATTATCCCTAACTGAAGCAGGGGTTAGCCTTGTAAGCCTTATGACATGTAGTCCTTTTTAGATAAGATTGCTCTTCTTGGCAGCAACTTTTTTAGTTGTCTTAATATCTCTAGGGGTTAAAAGACGTTTTTTGATAATGTCTGCACAATTTATCCATAAAATGATCATTTCTAATACACTATATGTATCTGGGTCAGAATAAGTACATCATATCCCTGCATGTCATAATATGAGGATTGGCTGACCAAGATATTCTCATTGTATGACCAAATGAAGTTTATTTTTCAACATAGTCCC
Organism: Eledone cirrhosa; assembly: GCA_964016885.1. NCBI lineage: Eukaryota > Metazoa > Mollusca > Cephalopoda > Octopoda > Eledonidae > Eledone > Eledone cirrhosa. The sequence goes on along the minus strand of OZ024746.1, from coordinate 25,417,087 downwards.
TGGAAAGAAACAATGCAGTTATTAATAAGAGTTGAAATTAATGCATGCAAGATTTCACAGTCCGAGCATCACTCCTTCATAGTCAGCCTATGAACTTTTCAATCGACCCTCATACATGACTGAACAATCTCTGAACAATCCTCTCTTTCCGTCTCCCCTTTCTCTATATCACTTCTTATCATCCTTCTCCCTCCCACTTACTCCCTCCTTTGTGTGTGTGCATGCTCTAAACTTGGCTCATTTCTCACAAGCAACTCAAGATCCTCACACTAGATCCATGCTAACATAACCTTAATTCTCTCTATTTTTTGTTTTGCTTCATTTGACTGAGCAATATGAATTCTGTTAATTATGCTGTAATGCTCTAGTAAACTACATCACAGTTAGAGTGTGGTGTGTTGGGCCTCTGTGGGTTCTAACAACGAGTGTTCCAGATATTTTTTCAATCAAACAGCTTACTTGCTAAATTAACATAATTCAAGTGGCTGAAAATTCCATAAACATATGTTCCCTTAATGTAAATCTTAAAGCTGGCTCTTTTAATTATAGGTATAACTTATTTTTTTCCAGCTGAACACCCTAACTACTAAGCCATGTACCTTCAGACTCAGTAAATCAAATGAAAGATATACTTACCACAAAGCCATTATCATTCATGTTAAGTATAATGTTTTGACCCATCACAGCTAGGCCTATCAAAGCAATGTCTGCTCTGGAGAGAAAAAAGAAAAATTAATAAATGTTAATTTTAACCCTTAGAAAATGTAGTAGAAAATGTCTAAAATGGGTCACCTGTGAACAGATCATTACAAAAAAAAATTGAGGTATTAATGTAAAGGCTTTCATTTTTAATATGATGCATTCATAGTGTTCTTTTGTACTTTTCAAGAATGTCTTGCTAATGTGGTTTCATGTAGTACATGACTTTAAGAGTTAAAGAATAAAATTTGTATCTGGATGTATTTTAGTTAACATACAACCAATCTTATATATATGCCGTTAATATGCATAAGGTAAGTATATACGTTCAACAATCTGGAAGGAAGGTATACGTTGCTGACGATAGCTAATAAGCTTGAAACTAGTACATCGTTCCTTTGTCAGTGTTGAACAAACGAGCAACGATGGTTGCTGGACACTACGGCTTAATACGGGATGTTTGTTTACAAACACACCGAGCATTATAATAAATGTTCGGTGAACCATACGTACATATATATATGTGTGCATGTATGTATATATATATACATACTACTGTACATCTGTATACATATATGTATGTACGTGTACATATATATATATATAGGTGGAGGCACATGGCTTAGTGGTTAGAGCATTGGCCTTGCAATCGAAAGGTTGTGAGTTAAATTCTCAGACCGGGCGATGTGTTGTTTCCTTGAGCAAGGCACTTTATTTCACATTGCTCCAGTTTACTCAGCTGTAGAAATGAGATGATAGGGACTGGGGTCCCTATCATTCCACTGCAAAGTGGTCGTGGAGGTGCCACGGCAAAAAAGCACCCAGCACTCACTGTAAATGAGGTTGGTGTTAAGAAGGGCATCCAGCTGTAGAAATCAAGCCAGAATCAGTTCCCGTCCCACCATTGCAAGCAGGGAAAAGCGGACGTAAAAATGAAATGAAAATGAAATGAAATATATATATATATATATATATATATATACATATAACATATATAAATATATATTTCTAAGTAAAATATATGACTATGTATGTAAAAGAGCTATATATATATGTAAACCAGAAAAAAATACAATAAGTTAAAAATGGAAACAGATAAAAAATTTTAAAAAAAATCAAATAAACAACAGTGTAAGGGTAGTAGTGTGTGCATATATGTGTGTGTGTGTCTCAATATGGCTTTCTATTATACATTCATTTTTTAGATATTTATATGCAAGTAGTTTCATTATTGTTCTGGAGAGGACTAGCCTTACCCACTTAAGCTTGGAAAAAAACTGACATAAATCAATGATATATATATATATATATATATATCATTCCACTGCAAAGTGGTCGTGGAGGTGCCACGGCAAAAAAGCACCCAGCACTCACTGTAAATGAGGTTGGAGTTAGGAAGGGCATCCAGCTGTAGAAATCAAGCCAGAATCAGTTCCCGTCCCACCCTTGCAAGCAGGGAAAAGCAGACGTAAAATGAAATGATGATGATAGTTTGCATGTCCACTATCCAAATAATCACTAAACTTGGATTTCTAGAGAAAGAATGAAGTGCTTTAATCCGTAAGTTACAAAATGCCATGATATCTGGAGCCTTCAAAGTGTCTAAGGCATTCTTAAGATTTAAAGGATAAATGTATAATGGTGAGGATATATATCTTCCACCAAAGGATGGAAGCATCAGCACAGAAAAACTAGTGATATTTATTCTGCACCAAATTACAGACACTCCCCATCAGAATGAAAGTGGACCAATATATAGCCTGATTGATGATGCGTGCAACTAGTTTAGTGCCTACGTCCCCTGATGCCTTCAGCATTTCAGCAACTATCCCCGATGGTCCAGCCGCCTTACCATTTTTCATTTCCTTAATCGTCTCTTGGACCCTATATTCGTCAATCTCAAAAGCTGGTCCCTCTGTCGGATCTACTGAGGGTAATTTCTCTCTCTCCCATTCGTTCTCCACATTCACCAGTCTCTCATAATGACATTTCCGAGCCTCCTTTTTCTGATCATTCGTGACACTAAGTACACCAGCATCATTCCGGACACATTTATCTCCAACAACATCCTGATTTGCACTGACACACTGCCTTGAAATTTGGAACACCGCACGTCGCTGATCTTCCTGTCGCAGAACATTGGCAAACGTAGTCTCAGCCTCCCTGCGTGCTAAGTACACATGACGTCAAGCTTCTCTCTTAGCGGCTGTATATCCTTCTCTACTCCCACCATTTTCCCAAGCATTCCATGTTAGTCTTTTGTCTCTAATGGCCCTATCTACCGTGTTGTTCCACCACCAGGTCACTCTCTGTCTGGTTAGAGCTCTGCTCCAGTGACAGGTTTCTTCAGTAGCCTGCAGTAAGTTGTCACGTAAGAAATTCCAGTTATCATCTATGTCATACGACTCTAAATAGTCTTCTTTTTCGTAATACATATCTTGATTATGCATATTTGTATTTTAGTGAAAGGTCTTTTAGTTTCCAGACCTTTCTTCTCCACACCTTCCTGTATGTCTCATTCCGTCCCTTGCTTACTGAGATATCACTAACGACTAACCTATGCTGTGGGGTACATTCTCCTCGGGGTATGCCTTAGTATTTGACACCATCTGCCTGTCCCACAGCCTAACTAGCACAAAGTAAATCTGGCTTATGTGCTCACCTGATTTGTAGGATATTAGGTGGTTGGCAGGTTTCTGGAAGTCAGTGCTGCAAATGGTTAGTGCACTTGCATCACAAAATTCAAGAAGTCTCACTCCATCTCTTTAGCCGTAACCATGCAGCCCAGTGAAACCATCCTGGAGCTGTCCAACATAACCATTAAAGTCCCCTGCTAGCATAACGATGTCTCCGTCCTCTGTCATTGTGGCTGTTTGTAAAAGTTGCTCATAAAAGTATATATAAACACATATACATACATATACACTATATATATATATATATATATATATATATATATATATATATATATATATATGTATATACACACACTCATCATCATTTCATTTTACGTCCGCTTTTCCCTGCTTGGAAGGGTGGGACGGGAACTGATTCTGGCTTGATTTCTACAACTGGATGCCCTTCCTAACACCAACCTCAGTATATGTATATATATATATATAGCGTATATGTATATATATATATATATAGCGTATATGTATATATATATATATATATAGCTTATATATATATTAACACCTTTCTAGTGGGTCCGGGTATGATTTTACATTCATTTAAATTATTAATTTATTGATATTTTTTA
>OZ024746.1:25378009-25402926 GCA_964016885.1 Eledone cirrhosa | reverse complement strand
TACACGATATATATATATATATACACGATATATATATATATATACACGATATATATATATACACGATATATATATATACACGATATATATATATACACGATATATATATATACACGATATATATATATACACGATATATATATATATATACACGATATATATATATATATACACGATATATATATATATATACACGATATATATATATATATACACGATATATATATATATACACGATATATATATATATATACACGATATATATATATATATACGATATATATATATATATACGATATATATATATATATACGATATATATATATATATATATATACGATATATATATATATATATACGATATATATATATATATACGATATATATATACATATACGATATATATATATATATACATACGATATATATATATATATATACGATATATATATATATACGATATATATATATATATATACGATATATATATATATATACGATATATATATATATATACGATATATATATATATATATATACGATATATATATATATACGATATATATATATATACGATATATATATATATATATATACGATATATATATATATACGATATATATATATATATATATACGATATATATATATATACGATATATATATATATATATATATACGATATATATATATATACGATATATATATATATATATACGATATATATATATATATATATATACGATATATATATATATATACGATATATATATATATACGATATATATATATATAAACGATATATATATATATATATAAACTATATATATATATATATAAACGATATATATATATATATAAACGATATATATATATATATACGATATATATATACGCTATATATATATATATATATATATATATATATATATAAACTATATATATATATAAACGATATATATATATATATAAACGATATATATATATATATACGATATATATATATATATACGATATATATATACGCTATATATATATATATATATATAAGCTATATATATACGCTATATATATATATATATATATATAAGCTATATATATACGCTATATATATATATATATATATATATATAAGCTATATATATTTATATATACGCTATATATATTTATATATACGCTATATATATTTATATATACGCTATATATCATCATCATCATCACCGTTTTATGTCCGTTCTTCCACTCTAGCATGGGTTAGACGGGTTGTCCTGTTGTGAGCAGTGTCTGGTCGGCTGACCATGCCTTGCTCATACAGGAACTGATTTGGCTTGATTTCTACAGCTGGATGCCCTTCCTAACACCTACCTCATTTACAGTGAGTGCTGGGTGCCTTTTCGTGGCGCCTACACGTACACTTTACAGTGTGGGCTGGGTGCTTTTTTGCCGTGGAACCTCCACGACCACCTTCTGGTGGGGGGTGTGGGGGCATATTGTCTATATGCTTCAGCTTGTACCCATGGGAGGTAGGGTACTCTGTATTACTGCGTGACGCCAGAGGTCACGGTCATGTGTCATCGCCTTGGAGAGGTGTAATTGGGTAAGGTCGGCTTTTATCACCTCATCCCAGGTCATCTTGGGTCTCCCCACTCTGCGGTTTCCATCGACTTCTAGTGCTCTGCACCTTTTTATGCAGCCGTCATCCTTCATACGCATCACATGTCCATACCAACGCAACCGCCTCTCCTGCACACATCATTTGATTCCTCTTATGCTCAGTCTCTCTCTCAATTCATTTACATATATATACATATACATATATATACATTTACATATATATATACATATATATATATATACATATACATACATATATCATCATCATATATATACATATATACTACACATATATCTATATTTTACTAAAACTCTGCGACTGCTTGCTTTCTTGTTTGCTTGTCTGTAATGTGATACAGCCAAAAGGGCGCATAATGAGAAAATACTTTGAAAGGAGGTTGACCCTGAAATGCGAATACAAATGTAATAAAACAAGTTTCGCGTAAATCGGAGCATGTGTTCCTGAGATATGGGGTTTTTCCAGGTACCTTCATTAATAGTAATGTTTTGTGCTATTAATGTTATATGAACCTAGAATAATATTAAAAACAGTATTTTAAAATGCTCCCTCTGTCTGTTGCTGTATTATAGTAGAGATGTTAAATCAAATTACTAAACAAAGCTGGCATGAGGAGGGAGATAAGTTTACTTTTGAAATGCTGTCACAGGGTAAATAGGATGAAAAAAGGATGGGAAACTCTACCTTAATTCATCCTGTTCAAAAGTTTCTTTAGATAAAGAAATAGAGAAATAACTTTCATTCAGTCACAGCATAACAGGATTTTCCTGGTTAAACCAATAAATATTGAAACAGGATATAATCAGGTATGGAGGTAAATCCTGCTTTATGTACCTGTGATGACTGCCCTTTTGGCTGTATTACATTACAGACAAGCAAGCAAGCAATCAATCACAGACTTTTAGTAATATATAGATAGACTAGACCACCCGTGACCCGTTATTTGTCACTGATATACAGAATATCTCAATGAAAGATAGCTAAAAGTATCAATTCAGACAATTATATACATATGTACAGAATAACTTTTACAAAGTTATTGATGGGTAGATTCCTAGTGTTCGTACTATGATAAAACGCACCCACCACATTCTGTAAAGTAGTTGATAATCAGAAATTATATAGGTTAGAGAGGACTCTTTAGTCTTGCCTTGACTTCAAATCTATTAACCCTTTCATTACTGTATTTCTAATGAAGGAAACTGGCTATGATTTTCATGTCATTTTGAAAATAATGAAAAATTTGGAGTGATTTAGTAGTATAAATTTCTCATTATTAAGTTGGTGTTTGAAATATAACAAAGGTTTTTAGGTAAATATAAACACTCTAAATGAAACTCTTTTGTATCATTGAACCAGGGGTGGTTTTCAATCAAAAGGGTTAATAGCTTATAACTAATAAAACACTTCATTATATATTCAAATCCCGCCGAGGTTAACTTTGCCTTTCATCCTTACGGGGTCGATAAAATAAAGTACCAGTAATTGCTGGCCTTGTGCCAAAAGTAGAAACAATTATATATATACAATGGCGGTGGATTGGCAGTATCAGTAGAGGGTCGGACACCGTGCTTTGCAGCATAGAGTTACAGCTCTTTATGATCTGAGCTCAAATCCTGTCGAGGTTAACTTTGTTTTCATCCTTATGGGGTCGATAAAATAAAGTACCAGTCACGCACGGGGTCGATTTAATCGACTTTCGCTTCCCCTCAAATTACTGGCCTTGTGCCTATATAAGAAACCATTATATATATACAATGGCGGTGGTTGGCAGTATCGGTAGAGGGTCGGACGCCATGCTTTGACGCATAGAGTTACGGCCCTTGCCATTCTGAGTTCAAATCCCGCCGAGGTTAACTTTGCCTTTCATCCTTACGGGGTCGATAAAATAAAATACCAGTAATGCACTGGGTATTTGCAAAAGTAGAAACAATTATATGTATACATTAATATAGTGAAGTGTTGATGGTTGCAGTTTTGTTGTAGTTGTTGGTGGTGGGTATTGAGGTTTTAGTGCTGTTGCTATTGTTGGTAGTGGTGATGTTGTAGGTGTTAAAATATTAGATAGCTTTTGTATTCAACACTTGTTGACAGTTTTATGATAGATTTTTCTGTTTTAATAAAATGTTCTATATTTAGGAGTTGTACTTGTCTGGTAAGTGGCTTTATTTGAGACTGTGTTGAAACTAAAGCAATTACACCATGGAAGGTCATCAGCTGTTCATATTCACTAACTGTATTTGGTCCTAGTACTGATATCTGTTCATAAGTAAAGGAAGTAATGTTTTGTGCTATTAATGTTATATGAACCTAGAATAATGTTAAAAACAGTATTTTAAAATACTCCCTCTGTCTGTTGCTGTATTATAGTAGAGATCTAAACTCAAATTACTAAACAAAGGTGGGATGAGGAGGGAGATAAGTTTACTTTTGAAATGCGTCACAGGGTAAAGAGGAAGAAAAAAGGATGGGAAACTCTACCTTAATTCATCCTGTTCAAAAGTTTCTTTAGATAAGGAAATAGAGAAATAACTTTCATTCAGTCACAGCATAACAGGATTTTCCTGGTTAGACCAATAAATATTGAAATAGGATATAATCAGGTATGGAGGTAAATCCTGTTTTATGTACCTGTGATGATAAGAATTACTAAAACTGTATCAAACACCAAATACCTGGGGAACAACAAGATGCAGCATGGCTGAATGGTTAAGGGGTTCATTTCTCAATCATAAGATCCCTGGTTCAATACTACCGTGTGCCATCTTTGGCAAGTATCATTTACCATAGCCTCGGATCAACCCAAGCCTTGTGAATGAAGTTGGGTAGACAGAAGCCTGTCAGATGGACTGTAAATGTAATTTAAAGGGCCAGTGACTTATCCGAGACCATGTGTTGAAACTAAAGCAATTATTACACGATGACAGAGTCATTTAAGCCACAGTTATACAGTCTGTAGAATACTCAGTCACTTACTCTATAATACAAGATGGACTGTACCGACAATTAAAAAAATCCAGCCTTGTCATACCCTATGTCAGGCTGAACATCTATGAAAATTATATTAAGGGTACATATGTCTGTGGAATTCTCAGCCACTTGCACATTAATTTCATGACCAAGCTATTCCATTGATCGAACATTTGCAAATGTACATCTAATTGACTTTTCAATTTCTCTTATATTGAAGTAATATCCTTAGACTGGCTAATGTTGAACTTTTGTGCAAGTTACTGCAATCCTCTACACAATCTTATTGTGCCACGTTTTGTTAGGCAATAAACAATAGAGTTTCAATAATATTGTTATTTGCTGCATGTGTGCAGTATTTAGTAGACCAGATATTGACATTGTGTGGCTTATGTTGGCTTGATAGTCAATCCAGTTCAGCATGACTAGCTGATGACACTTTAAACCAAATTAACTATGGTTTTTACTTTTTCCACCTTACCACAACCACCACTTGCAGTTATCAGTATATCATGTGTATGCATATATGTCTGTAACATACTGTAAGTAAATGACTTTCTCTTTCGTCTGCTTCATAACCTTACTACATCCCCTCCTACCAACACACAAATAAATGGTGTTCTCTTTCTTCTGCCTTATAACATTACAATATCTCTCTTCCAGTAACAGACAAAGAGCCTTCTCTTACTGTCACATACCATTACAATCTCCCTCTTTTTGTCTTCCTCCTCACACCATTACTATTATCTCTCTTATCAAAACTTTTTCTCTCTTTTTTTACCCTTCCTCCATCCTCGCCACATATGTATAAGCACAATAATATTGTAGATTAATTAGAAAGTCTTTGTTCCTTATAAAATATATATTCATGTGATTATGATAGACTTGTATTATTATTTGCTTCTTTTATATACTAATATAATGGGTCATGATGCCGCTACTGCTTTATAGTGGGAACTGAGCGCTTCATGGTCCCAGAACTACTTCATTACAACAGTAGGGTGCTTGTTATCTTTGGCTAGGCCGTGGAGATACATAAGTGTGGGTACAAAAAGAAAAAAAAAGAGCAATTAACACAATGTGGAAGTTGATATTCTTGTGGCAGGATACCCTTCCTATCACCAACCACTTTACAGCATGGACTGGGTACATTATTTATGCCACCAGCACTAGAGAGGTTGTCTTACTGGACTCAAGAGTCCTCTCCACCCTATGTCAATTTTTATTTGGAGTGTCTACTCTACTAGACAGGTTGCCTTCACTACAGCTTACTAACCCAAATGTTATATATATATATATATATTATAAATGATAGATAAGTATTTTAGAAAGTTGGTACAATATGGTAGAAATATATAAAGAGTAAAGGAAGACGAATAAAACAAAGTATTGTTTTTCTTTTCCAGTATATTTTAACATAATATTATTACCATCTTTTCAAATGCAAAACAAATAAAAAAAAAAACGACATGTTCTTTAACTGGCCCATGTGTCTGGATTGTGCATGTGTGGAGCAGTTATAGTAGTCATTCTGCTCCATAGAGTTCTGATGTATTGTTTATTTGTGGCCACAAATAAACAATGATCAAAGATTTCAAATAGATAAAAGATTTCAAATATGAGCCTTCTTTAGAAGGGAAGGTGGCAGTCTAAGTAATATTGTAAGGACACTGTGACATGAAAACAAGATAAACAAAAATTATTACAGGACACCAACAGAAAGAAAAGTGCAAGGGAGAAAACAAAGTCAAAAAAATAAAACAGCAAGAAGAAATGAATGGTAAATAGGATGGTCATGGTTGGAAAACCTTTGATTATATATCTGCTTGATTAGAGTTGTCCAGATCTTAAACAATAACTAGCATTAAGGCATGAATATATCTGTATTTATCTATTAACCCATTTGATACCAACTCACCTACCCAAACCACTCATTTTAAAGAGTTTCTATTTAAAATAAAACCTTCAAATATAATTTTACATCTTAATAATAAAACAACTTTAGTAAATCCCTGCAGACTAATTAAAAATACAGTAATAAATGGGTTAACAATATGTACAGTAGCGTTGTTTACAAATGGAGTGGCTGAAATTATTAAGGCCAGACTACACTGAATTATGTATATTTACTTTAGAGGACTTAGAACTAGTTTTAATGTCTTACTGTTTGTATTGACAGAAATATTGAAGCTGGGCCGGTAACCGATCGTCACTTAGAATCTATTAACCCTTTCATTACTGTATTTCTAATGAAAGAAACTGGCTGTGTGTTGAACGGCATAGCTTCTAATCGGGCTCATTTATTTACAAACAAATCGAACATTATTATTAACTCGTCTGCCTGCAACAGAGTGGACTCCGCTAAAGGTACCCAAGGGCCAAGAAAAAAAGTGAAGAAAGGCACGGCGAGATTTGAATTTAAAATATAAAGAGTTGGAACAAATACTGCAAGGCATTTCGTCCGATGATCTCGCGTTTTGAAAATAGATTAATTGGAAAGACATGATATCTATGTATTATTTAACTTGAATCAGGAGCGGTGGATTGGCAGTATCGGTAGAGGGTCCTTGCCATTCTGAGTTCAAATCCCGCCGAGGTTAACTTTGCCTTTCATCCTTACGGGGTCGATAAAATAAAGTACCAGTAATGCAAAAGTAGAAACAATTATTTAACTTGAATCTGCCACACGGTTTAATACTAACACTTGTATTAAAAATACCCTCCTCCAACCAGTTATGGTGGCTCTAAAAAGGGTCATGGGGACTACACTTTCCACCTGAAGCGATAGTTTTGTCAATGGTTATTTAAGGGGAGCTCCAGCACCCCTTGAGGTGAATAATTATTACTGTATATATCTACGTTATCTTATTCATTAGAAAGGTCAGCAATTATCCCAGTGTATTACTGGTACTTTATTTTATCGACCCCGTAAGGATCGGCGGGATTTGAACGCAATCCGTAAAGGGACGTAACTGTGCTGCAAAGCATGGCGTCCGACCCTCTACCGATACTGCCAATCCACCGCCCTTCATTAGAAATATTAATAATAATCAAAATATCTAACAGTTGTTATAATAATCAAAATATCTAACACTGTTTTAGTAGAGATGAAACTTGGAACGTTTATCAGGGTTTTTTTTTATCCAATTTTTCATCCAATTGAACTATATGTTTATGATTTGCGTAAGGAACGGATCGATAGGGAAAAAAAAAGTCAGAGAAGAGAAAAGAAAGAAGAAAAAAAAACGAGAAAAGACATCCAAACTAAATTACACACAACACCAAAGAATAATTATTAAAACTAAACATTTATCAATGGTTATCAAGTTTTAGTCAATATTTCTGCCTCCCGTCTGTTACTCTTTGCGCGTATATATATATATATATTAGTGACAATAAATAAAAGGCACAATACTTACTTTTGTTGTGACATCTTTAGTGCCGATGTTAGGTACGGACAGTTGATTGAAGGAGTGGGAGAGTAATTAATAATTTAACCAGTACCACCGGGTCACGCCTGTCTGTAACCAGGGACTAACGATGTTAATTGCGGAAGTAAGAGAGAAATTGATTATGTAATGGGTACCACTGGTCAAACCTGATTACAGTCAGGCGCAAAGCACGTTGAGCGAGAGAGTAATTAACCGGCAACGCCTGATTATTGAGTAGTGCGGACGTCGTTAATTGAGAAAGTGGAGAGAGAGAAATCAATAATGTATCAAGTAGCACTGGTCACAGTCAGGTGAAAAGAAAATTAAATGAGAGAAATTTGGCCGGTAACACCTGATATACGACAGGTGCGGACGACGTTAATTAAAGAGTGAAGTGCGAGAAATGAATAATATAACAGGTACCACCGGTCGTAGCTGGTTACCCCCCTTGAAACTGAGCAGTGCCATCACACGGTGTAAGAACTAATCAAGGGGAGGTAATGTGCAACACTGAGTGGCTGACTGTCTGTCATGGCGGAGAAAAGAAAATCACGACGGAAACAGGATGAGGTACAATTCACACCTCTTTCGTTTCAAAGATATATTTTGAAAAAATATATTTAATTTATTTATGTCTAAATAATACCCATGTTATATTTCCTTGCAGCAGTAACTATTACTGAATCTCTAGTTTTAATATATTCCTTTGTTTGTTTTCTGCTCTGTTAACTGTACATATGCTTAACTTGTATCTTCCAACTGTTTTCCATTTGTTTGAAATCTGTGGACCTTGTCACTAAATGTTTTACTTCAATCATTAAACTTTCATAACCCATATCATTTTTACACATTCTAATTACCATCTCATCTATTATTTTATTTGATATACCATTTATTATTTTTCTCTTCTATTAGCTATTTCACATACGTTAGTCTTGTGTTTTTGTTTTTAATTTACCACCTCACATAACGTAATCAAAATAAAGGCTCCCCACTTTACTGCCTGTTTACTGTTTGATAGAAGGCTGGTTTGTTTTAAATATGCGATGTAGTTCTCATAACAAATGGTCAGTCAGTTTAGTTTGTTTTGTCATCGTAGCCTTTGAAAGATTACTTTAATACCAACTCCTCAATATGGTATATTTCTTTTATTTATGTATTACCATTCATATATTTCACTATAACGATGACTATTTAAACAGCTACATTTACATAAAGAACCTATATCATATCTACTATCAACTATATTTTCCAAATATCTCTTTAACATCTCTATATATTCATTTTCTGTCTTAACTCCCAACATTCCTCTAAGCCAATATTTCTTCCTTTGACGTGTTAAACCCAATATAAACTGAATCAATATTTTTCTCCAAGAAAAGCACAATGACTTTCTTTAAAAGGACCATTTAAAAAAAAAAATATAACCTAACGGTATTTTAAAAGTAATAACATTTTTTTTTCCTTCTAAAATTCCCATAACCAATTTTAGTTTTAAGAATTTTTGTATATTAATATACATTTTCTTCCTAACAATATTTTGAACCGAATGAATTACCATATTTTTACCAACTTTTTGTCCACGTCCCACCTTAATTCACAACTCGATTCCCCCAATTCCTTCATTATATTCATGAGGAATTCTTTCTTTTTCCTTTAAGGAGAAACAAAAATGTAGAATCTCTTATTTTTAGGCAATATCTGAAAATAATTGCCAAGTGTTTAGTGCCAAACGCCAATTATTGTTCCTCTGTCGACAACAGGTCTTAACGGTCCCTTGCTGTTCTTGCCACATATTTGTTTCATTATATCTCCGGCCACCACACATCTTAACGGTCCCTTGTTTTTTATATATATATATATATATATATATATATATATTTATAGTTTATTTGTGTGTGTATATATATATATATATATATATATATATATATATATATATATACACACACACTTTATGTAGACTAGTCTTAATGATCCCCGTTCATGTCCTTGTCACATATTTGTTTCATTATATATATATATATAAGTATATTTGTGTGTGTCATTTTCCAACCTTGCATGCCTTTTATTTTTAATTGTCTTTGAATTACTTATTTCTAGCATTTTCGTTTTTGAATTTATAACGCGTATATTATTATTGAATATCAAATTATGACCCTCCCCAAGTATAATAAATTATATATAAATAATTGTTAAAAGTTTTCTTTTCCTTAATGTGATGACCTGTCAGTTTTTCAAAATACGTATAGCTTTAGACACGCTATTTTTCGATAACTATTCATATTTCTGTTTTCTTTTTTAATTATTCTCATTATTTTAATTATTATTATTGTTTTTTTTTTTCAAGAAAAACATCTACTATATCCTACAAAAATCAGTTTAATTTAACAATTTTACCTTCTCAAATATTTTAATATATTCTTTTCATATTATTTTTGTTTTAGTTGTTTTAGCATGTTTAGTTATTTACTGAGTGGTAAATATTGGTCATTGATTACTAATTGCCACTCGAAAGATAAATATTGGCATTTGACTATTAATTGCGTGTCATTAACAGCTTGTTTGCTTCATTTTTATTACCATAAACTACCCTAACCGTAACAGCCTGGTTACTTCACAGCTATATTGTTAATAATAATAATTCTTTCTAATTTAGATACAAAGCCAGCATTTGGGGGTGGAGTGGAGTCGATTATCCCGAAAAAATTAGAGGCACGGTTGACCTCGGTGGGTTATGAACTCAGGATGTTATACTAAGGTCAACTTTGCCTTTAATGTACTTCTCTGGTGCCATAAATTCATCAAAACGAAAGAAAAGAAATGTTCATAGGCTTCCTAGCCGTCCATTCATTTATACATATGGAGTCAGTGCTACTATTAATGTCAACGCGGCAGTCGTCTAAGGCGCATTACTGCATTTTAAACGATCAGTTTTACACAAATATTTATAATTAAATTAAATATATAATAATTTCCTGTGATCAATAAATAATACATTTGCAATGTAGCAGTATTGCGGAAATATCGAAAGTAGTGGAGAGAGTTGTATGATCTGCCACATGATTTGGTGTGGTGTGGGTTGTGTAGTGGAAAATGCAAACTTAGTCATTTTCTTAGTGTGGTCAAAAGTTTGTCAGTTTGCCAAACTGTTGAAATTATTTTATTTGGAAGAAGGGGCATACATTGTAGGGTTACTCTAAAGCATTAAATACCTAGGGGCCAGCCTTTCATATAAACCTAAACATTTGAAAGAATTCACTGCTGGTATTTCTTGAAAAGATAAGTTTCAAATTTGGTCTGAAAATCGACACAGATGATGCAGATAGGGGAAGCTCATTCCAAAGAGCTGGAGCTAAGTAACGGAAAGATCCTCCTGATCACACTAGTTTTTAATTCTAATGCTTGGTACCATTCTAGAGAGCCGGAGCAGACTCGGAAGTCCCCCTGCCGATCACCACAGTTCTTCATTCTAGTGCTTGGTACCATGAAAAGTAAATCCCAGAAAGCTGTGGCTAATTCAGAGAACCTTGATCACTGCAGTTTTTCAGCATAGTACTTGGTGTACAAAACTAACAAATATCTAAGTTTACCTACTTTTATTAAAACTACCAGCTGTTTGATATACACTTAATATTTTAGCGAAACTCTCGTCACCAATCAAACGTAATGAGGGCTTAACTTAGGAAAATAGGAAAGTTTTCTAAGTGAGTGTGTGTGTGTGTGTATATATATATATATATATATATATATATATTTAGAATTGCGAATGTAATAGATGAAATTGTATAAAAAATCACTTATGCTTCTTCCTCCCTTCTAGAATTCATCTATGCTCATGTTTTTCCTGCATCTGTTAAAGATAAACAATTACCATATCAATCTCATTAGTCTCAGAGGGTCGGTAAAAAAAAGCTATGACAGAGCCCTTTTCATTAACATATTTCTAATGAAAGATGTTGGCTGTAATTTTTAAAATAATCAATAATTTAGCTATATAAAAGGACAAAGATCCCTGTGGAGTTGCAGAGGCACCGCCATACGGCGTGTCTAAGGCACTTTTAAACCTGGCGGAGCCCAATCCTCTCCAGGTATGAATACAGCCGATTGTTTTCTATAGAGGACGAATTGACCCCAATACTGGACTGGTACTTTTTTTTATCGACCTAGAAAGGATGAAGTTGACCACGGCGGGATTTGAACTCAGAGTGCGCAGTGTGGGACGAATACCATAAAACATTCTAGCCGACGTCTTAACGGCTCTGCCAATTATATATATTATATATGGCATCTCAATGAAGAGATCGCTAAAAAAAAATCTCATTCAGATAAGCAAATATTGAGTACTTTACTTGTATTTACTCTTCAGTGATTTTGTATAAGATGTTCTATATATTTATATTTACTTCTCTAAATGAGATTTTTTTATCGATCTCTTTTCATTGAGATGTTATGTATATTCGTGACGAATTTAATTATGTAAAATAATAAATACTGCTCCCTAAATAGTGAGCTGATTGATAGCCCGCATTGACTGCTATTTCTACTGGCGTTTTAGGCCTGTCATTTTGTCCGTATGTACAAATATTTACCTTGTTGGTAACTTTACGTATGCGTGCAATATTATTATTTTTGTTTTTCCAGCATAGTTACGTCCCATCACGGTCTGAGTTCAAATCCCGCCGAGGTTAACTTTGCCTTTCATCCTTACAGGGTCGATAAAATAAAAAAAAGTACCAGTCATGTACTGGATAATTGCTGGCCTTGTGCCAAAAGTAGAAACAATTATTATTTTTGTTTTATTGCACCATGCTTGTTCGATGAGAGATGGACACAATTTCTCCCAATAGGTATTTAAATTTTTCTTATACCTTACAGAATCTCTCCGATGAGAAACTGTTCTGTTTATGATGGCCGTATCAATCTGTTGAAATGGTCAGATTTATTCAGTTTTGAAACTGCAGCCAGGGAATTTAGTCAGGCTTTCTATTTTTAGGTTGCTTGACTTTGAATATATATATATCCCTAGGGAAAGATGCTTGTGAAGTGTTCTTTTTTAGAGTACTTTACTAGGATCTACCCTTCAGTGATTTTGTTTTTGTATAAGATGTTATATATATATATTATATAGTGTCAAAAAAGGCGCACATGGCTAAGTCTTTAGTATATGAATTCAAAATAGAGGGGGCACACATCGTCGCTTTCTCTGCTAGCAAGTGTTGGACGGGTCTATATAGACCAAGTTAGTACTGAAGCAGGGCTACTAACTTCCTAGACAGGCCAAGGTATCAGCATTTCACTTACATAGTCTTATATTCTATCGAGTGCACAGGGTAACTTGTCATGTCTTTGATACAACTGAAGATTCTTCCCACCCCTATGTTTGGCAAGCTTTCTATAGCTGGATACTCTTCCTATCACCAACCACTTTATAGTGTGTACTGGGTGCGTTTATCATGTAGATTACCAACACTAAGGAAACTGTCATATCTTTGACGTGACTGAAGGATCCTCTCAACCCTTTGTTCGGCAAGCTTTCTATGGTATCTAGGGGGTAGGCAGCAGTTAAGGAATGAAAAACAGGAGCGGGCATGGATGGAGTGGGAGAGTGTAGGGATGGCAAGGATCGAAGCTAGTGGGAGAGGCATGAAGGGAAGAGAGTAGCTACTAGGGTGCGATATTGTGCTGAGGAAATGGTTAAAGGTTAAATGCTGGAAGGGGCATGGGTGAGGGTAGCTTCTAGGGAGTGGTGGTGGTTGTGTGCTTGTTTCTGTCTTTGCTTCATCTATATATATAAAACCTAGGATGTCTGCTGTCTGTGTGTTTGAATCCCTAAAACTCGAAGTACCCAACCGATTTTTTTCAAACTTTACATGTATATTAGTTATGTTTCAGGGAGTGTTATACACATAAATAAATTAGGTGAAAAACTTTTTTTTTTTTTTTGTTTTTTTGTTTTTGTTTTTCAGCCTTTTAGGTGTTTTTTGAGGCGTTACGTCAGACCGATTTGCTTGAAATTGTAACTATGTATTAGTCAGTCTCTTCTTCATACCGTGAGCAAAGAAAATCCAACCTTTTTATGGCCTAGGGCCCGCATTAGGTGAAAAACTTCATTTTTTTAGCTTTTTAGGGCCTTTTTGAGGCGTTACATCTAGCCGATATTCCTGAAATTTCAAGGCATATTATGCACATAAAAAAATTCATTTACTTGATCCCCTAGAGCCCACATTAGGTGAAAACCTGCATTTTTCATGCTTCATCGACGAAAATCTTAGATTATCCAGCCATCAGAGTATTCGGTTTATTTTCTTTACATATTGTCCAGGCATGCAGTTTTTCCAAGATTAGGTCTGTTGGTGGCCCGTGTTCCAAAATACCTTATCCCGTGCAACGCCGGGTACCACTGCTAATGTATGATATTGTTAGCACATGTGACACTTATTTATGACTTGCATAAAGAGAAGTCTCATGGCTGAGCAGTTAAATCCATACCTTACTTATAAATAAGGGTTAGTGTTGGAAAGGTCATCCAGCTGACTGTAAAAAAAAAAAACCTTTTCCAAGCTGTGGCCAGCCTGGAAAAGTGGACATAGCGATGTGGTTAAGAAGCTTATTTCACAACCACATGATTGTGAAGTCACTCCGATTGTGTGGTGCTTTTGGCAAGTGTCTTCTACTATAGCACCAAGTTGACCAATGGTTTGAGTGGAATTTAGTAAACAGAAACTACAGAAGTTCATCATAAATATCCTCCTCATCATTTAATGTCCATTTTTCTCTATATGTATGTCTCTGTGTTTCCCATCATGTCTCTGTCAATGTCCCATAACTTTGCTGTTTAAAAAAAAAGAGATTGATAAAATAAATGTCAAACTTGAAAAAAAATAAGTACTGAGGTCGATATGATTGACTAAATCTCTTTAGAGTGGTACCCCAGCATGGCCACAATCTAATTACTGAAACTAAATATGAATTTAAAATTGTTTCTTCAATCCTCAATGTTTAACAATGATAATTGTGAGACTGTTGCTGTACTGACAAATTGTTTTCACTGCTTTTCTTACATAGTACTTGGTCTGTTCTCACCTATAATTATCTGCTTATGTCTAGTCATGAATGTTAACAAAATCAACTACTGGGTGGTAATAATTGTTTGAAATGATCTATTCATTAATTGGATCCGTTTTCACTAGAACATGCTTTGGACAAACAAACATTACATATTAGATTATTACATTTGCTAATTAAATGTTTGGAGACAAAACAAAGTTTGTATTTACTTTGTATTCATTTATGGTTTTCTTTTTTTCTCAAGATATTTATTTGTTGGAGTAGCAGAAATGGTAGAGAGCCAGTTTATATTCCATTAGACTGCATTCCTATTTTGAATCCCACCACAGTAAACTTAGTCTGTTATTACTCCAGGGACAATACATTCTAGTTATATGGCCCTATGCCAAAATAGGGAATCAGTATTTAAATTACTGTATATGCCACATTTCTTCCTGTATAATACAACCCCAAAGTACAGTCATGTCTATGTAATTTTTTTTAATCAACTTCTCCATGGTACCCATCAAAATCTCAATCTCCCACCAACCTCCCTAGTGCTAAAGTCATAATAAAATGTATTGGTAGAGCATGGGATTGTATGTAAGTGAGATGCAGGTCCCCAGCCCATCTAAGAGATTGAGAACTGATTCGGTCTGTGAAAACCCATCTGTCCCTTGCTATAAGAGAAAACATGTTTGATGATGATAATATTGCTGATATATCAAATACCATTTGTAAGCAATTGTTAAGACACATTTGCAATCTTGCCATTTGTGATTAGTATTTTCAGGCTTAGTAAACATTTCTGAGGATGATATGACTACCTCCTATTTTTATGCCTTTAATTTTAGTTGAAAATTTCTTGTTTTATACATAAGACAATACAATATTAATGCATAACTAACACCTTCTTTTTACATGCAACATTTACAGTGTATTTTGAATGGAGGTTATGTAGATTTAGATCAGTAGTTCCCAACCTTTTTGCTTCCAAGGAGCTCATTTATTTGAATGAATTTTCTCAGACTGCTACAATTACTCTTCTTCCTAGGTTATAAGGTGTTAATAACAATCAAACGAGAGAAATCTTTATATTTAGAGAAGAATGGATACCCAATAGTGTCTGTATAGTGTTTTTAACATAGTACTTAAAATCTTTAACTCAGGGGTTTATATATATAAACGGGTATCATCATCATCATCATTGTTGCTTTAACATCTGCTTTCCTTGCTAGCAAAGGTTTAATTCAAATGTTGGACAGATCATTGTGAAAATTGGCTGTATCAGTAAAGATTTTCATATTTAATATATTGCAGTCGGAGTACTCTTTTGTACTTTTTTAATGTGGTAGAGGATGTTAAGATCTCAATTTATTTGAGGTTCTTCTGAAGAATAAAGCACATTTTTGATTTTTATAACACTATATATATATATATATATATATATATATATTGACCTAAGTCATTACTGAATGTAAATAGTTAATATTTTACACAATAATGAAGTTTTAGTAACAAAGAAATATGGTCTTTATTGCTGGAGCATGAGATCAAATACTTCTATGAATGTATAATGATTAAGGGAAAAGACATCATTTTCAATCTTTCATTTCTTCACTTTCTTTGGTTTATTAACTAGGTCTGAGTGGAAGGGGCAGTGTTCATGGCCTTTATAAGTTCTCTGAGACTATGGAAATTGGTGCTGTTAATGTTCTACTTAAACTGTTGCAATTCAACATCTGGGAAGGAACTCAGGAGGGTCAACATTCTGGGGAGGAAGAACTGAGCGTAGGGCTGGGCAGGAAGGATGAACACAATATGGGTGATGAGATAAAGGAAATACAGTAACGTGCTAAAATATCTACATACATAATACCAAAGTTCTCTTTCCGTTCATATGGTTTTCCTATATTGAATCGTATACCAACTGACAGCTTATCGACTTCCTATGTTTATTTTACATGTAGTGGACATAATCTGTATTGTATCTTTATTATGATGATGTATTTTTAAATTTATTATTATTTCTTATTTCAGGAGAAGGAAACTCCTACAAAAGAAGAATATGCTGTTGCCAGATATCTTCGCTTTAATAATCCGGTGAAAGAAGGTCGTTTAGCTGGCATTACAGTGACATGTTTTATTGGTGAGTAATATATATTTATATGTTTATATATCTGTTTTGCAAGATTCATCATCATCGTCGTTTAACATCTATCTTCCACATTCGCATGGGTTTAGACAGGACAAGATTCTTGATGTGAAATCGTGTTGAAATCGATATTGTTATATTCGAGGATGGTCATGTTGCCAGTATTGTCAATAAAAAGAAACATGCGTGCCATATGATTTTCACTTTATCTTTATTATGAGTTATTTTTTAGTTCGTCAATGTTCCTTCATCACATATTCTGTGACCTCCTCAATGTCTATCTGTTCAAAACAAAAGACAAGATAGAGTAGCAAGTTAAGACCAGAAAGAAGAGATCACAGAATGTGTAACGAAATAACATTGACGAACTAACGAATAACTCAATAAAGATAAAGTGAAAATAATATAGCACATGGGTTTCTTTTTATTGACAATACTGATGACCTGACCATCCTCAAATATGACGCAGTAGAGATAGACCACGTAAAACATGGGCGGAGGTGGTGAGAGCAGACCTCAAATCGCTGAAACTCACCGAGATGACGACGAAGGACCGTGACAAGTGGAGAGATGCTGTACTGAATAGGACCCGTCCAACCCTTGCAAGCAGGGAAAAGCAGATGTAAAATGATGATGATCTATACAGGTTTAGCTAGTCACCTACAAGATTATCTTATAGGTGATTTCCTCAGATGTTTTAATGATTGGGACCCCAGTCTTATCATGTTGTTACAGTTCACACCTATGTAGGTTTAGCTGCTCACCTATGAGATTGTATCTCAGAGGAGGTTTCTCAAGTGCTTTAATGATAGGAAACCCCAGTCCTATCATGGTTTCAAAAACAACAGCAGTTCCCATGTATTGGATAGTTTTAAGGTTTTGAAATGAATTGTCCCATTATGAAAGGGTCCATTCTAATGGAATCTTTATATTTTGTAGGGTGCAAAGCTGTTGATGCTTTGATGCAGTCTAAATGGTCTGCTACAGAAAATAAGACCAATTCTTTGTTTACTAGCAGACAGTCATGTACCAATTACCTTGGCAGGTAAGAGCTATAATTAGTATTTTCTATGTTGAAAAGGATTCTATTCTTTTCCTGGTTTTAGTCACCAGTTATTTCATCAATCATATCGACTCCAGTATTTATATTTTGAAGTCTGATATTTGTTTTATCAACCTCTTTTTGTCAAATTGCTAAGTTATGGGATATAAACACAGACATGAATACATGCATATATGCACATATATAGAACTTGTGGAAGAGGGTGACCAAGGAAAACTTGGGACAATGTTGTAACGAAAGATCTAAAGAAATTGAATCTCCCAAAGGAGATGACACAGAATCAAGCTGACGATGATGTCAATACAAAAAACTCGCCCACCTGTACAAGCCCCCTTACATTGAAAGTAAATGTGAGAGATCGGAGACTACAGTGTTGATGATTAAACAGGCAATATAGGATTTGAGTGGACTCTTCAATCTGGGTGATCATGTGACATCACTTGTACTGGTACCACGATAAAACATCCAGTTCACTCTGTAAAGTGTTAGTATTGGTTCCACAATAAAACGTACATGGTACATTCTTTAAAGTTGTAGTGCTGGGGCCTCAATAAAATGCATACAGTACACTGTAAAGTGTTAGTGGTGGCGCCATGAAAAATGCGCCCAGTACACTATAAGGTAGTAGACAAATATAGAACGAATGAGCATGATGCGATTGCTTCGAGCTGACATGATATATATATATATATATATATATATATATATATACTCACACACAATTGGAATGATCAATGAAAACATTGTTTGCTTGGTTCGATTTGACGAAAGTCAATTGACTGTCAATTCACACACAATATAAATCTGCTCTTTCTGTCAGCCTAATTTTTCACTCACTAGACATTAGTCAATTTGAGGCTCCATGCAGTGGGAGTGAACCCAAAACCATGTAGTTAATCACACAGCTATGCCTGTACCTATATTGATACAATTTACCTTAAATATTCTATAGAACAAACAATGATTGGTATCATTCATTTAAGGATTACATTATTTATTTTGTATTCCTTATTCCTTATGACATGCAGAATTAATTAAGCTGTTGCTAATGTGGTGGCTTAATTAAATCTATTGTTGACCAATAAAGGAAGCTGAAAATCTTGCTATGAAAACAATATAAACAATTACATTGTTGAAGGGTCATTTTAGCTATTCAAAAACACCCCAACATTGTTCACTTCACTTTGCAGTTATCATTTTTTTTTTTTTATATCAAAACTTTTGATGTATTGTTGTGTCCTGGTCACCAATACAGTTCTAAATCGGTTGCAGTGGAATTGTTTCTGAATGGCGAAAATAACTTCCACATAATTGATTTAGTTTTAACATATGGTCTCAGACCAAGTCACTTGCCAGAAATGTACAGTTGTGGCTAAAATGACTTTTTCACAATGTAATTGCTTTAGTTTCAACAAAGTCTCAGATTAAGTAACTTGCCAGACATGTACAGCTGTGGCTAAAATGACTCTGCCGAAATGTAATTGATTTAGTTGGAACACAGTCTCAAATCAAGTCATTTACCCGACATGTACAACCCCAAAACTATAACAACATATGCAATTTTCTAATATATGCTTTTAACTGCATATTATGCAAATTGGACTGGCCATTTTAATTAAGTTCTGGTTTATGTTTGATATAAATAACATTTGTCTGTAAGTTCTCTTTCATGGGTGGATGGATAAGTGTGTTTGTCTTCTGATTGCAAAGAGAATAGAATGTTTTTCCTATTTGTTTATATTTAGACAGTGATGATTATAAAAGGTATTAAATTTACCTTATATTTTCTAATATATACTCTCTGTTGTCCATAAATATATATATATTGTTTGTATTTTAAATGTCTCCACTTTGCCTACACTTGCAGATTACTAACAAAAGGCCTCTTTCACCGGGCCATTCGGATAGAAAAGAAAAAATCAGATAGAACAAAAACAAAAAAGAAAGCTATCAAAGCTGGGAGTGAAGAAGAAACCAACATAGAAGAGGATAAGGTTTGTGTTAACTTTAATATATATTATAAACTGCTGTTTTATTTAACTGGAGTTATTAACTGATCTTTGTAGAAGATCACGCCACCTAGCTTTGACTTTGGAGGCAGTCGATTAACTGCCCTTAGTTCTGACGTCGGTAGCTGAATAAACTCTCTCTTCGACTTTTGTCTCTAGAGGCGAACAGACGCGTTTCACAGTGGCGAAACAGCGGTATTGCACCATGCGGTCACGGGATATTTGAACACCGCCACAAAATTGATAATTACGAATTACCAATCAAGGAGCAACTGATATGATAACCTGTTTTGTTTATTGCTCTGATTAAAATGCTCATGTACATATAATCTCGAGGTATGTTCTTTTTGCTTAATTGTTTACCTACACCTAACAACAAATAGAAGAGATGTTCTAGCAGCCAAGCTAGGGAAACGAACTCCCCTCTAAATCGTAAAACAATGCAGCCTTCTAAAATTGGTGACCATCTCTCCTAAATCTTGTTATAGATATTATTTACTGGTGTTGTTACATAATAGAGGTTATTAACTTATGTGTTTAATAATGTGTGTTATATATGAGATTATTAACTTAAATTATAATAAAAATTAACTGATGTCATTAGATATTGGCTCAATTTATGTTTGTGTTATAATAGATTAATTGATGTTATAATAGAGATTAACTGTTATATAACAAACTATTGACGGGTATTATATAACAAACTATTAATTGATGTTACATAATAGAGACTATTAGCTGTTGTTATATAATAGAGACTATTTACTGTTGCTGTTATATTATTATTTATCCAAATTGCACTGGGTAATTGGTGGCCTTGTGCCTAAAGTAGAAACAATTATTTATCCAAATGTGCCAAATGTAGAAACAATTATTTATCCAGGAAAAACGAAGTAAAAAAGACAAGAAAAGCAAAAAAGAGAAAGAGAAAGAAAAAGAAAAAGAAAGTGACCGTGAAGGTGAGAAAACAGATGACACAGAGAAAAAAAAAGAAGAAAAGGAAGAAAAAAAGGTTTATATCTTTTAACTCCTAATTCATGCTTAGTTGTTTTGAATTCAATTCCACTGCATGGCACTATTACAGCTTGAGGTTGATCAGTGTCTTGTGAATGAACTTTGGTAGTTAGAAACTCTATAGACCCTTTGTGTGTGTATAATGACGAGGGACCGTGACGAGTGGAGAGATGCTGTGCTGAATAAGACCTGTCCCACCCTTGCAAGCAGGGAAAAGCGTACGTAAAATGATGATGATGATGATGATGATATGTGTGTGTGTGTGTGTGAATGTGGTTGGCATTAGGGAAAGCATCCAATTATAGAAACCAACCCAGAAACAGTTCTGTGTGAGCAAGACACTGTCATTTGGCTGAACTTGTCTTACAATGGGATAACTCGTCGAACCCATGCTAGCATGGAAAAATGGACGTTAAACAGTGATGATGATGATGATATATGTGTGTGTGTGTGTGTGCGTGCGTGCGTGTGTATAAAGGGTAGTGCTTGTGTGACGGAAAGCACAACTAAGACACTATAATGTGATTGGTGTTTGGAAAGTCGTCTGACCATAGAAACCATGCCAGATATGGAACATTGAGCAAGATTGGATGCTAGGACCATGACAACCTGTCTAACCCATGCCAATATGGGAAGGGGACATAAAGTGATTATGATGCATATGTGTTAATGTCCAGAGATTTAGCAGTTTGACAAAAAAAAGATTGATGAAATAAGTACCAGAATTTAAAAAAAAAAGTACTGGGATCAATATGACAGGTTAAATCCTTTATGATGGTGCCCAAGTATAATTGCAATCTAATAACTGAAAGTATTTGAAGGATAAAACAAAAATCTTTTTTTCAGGAAGAAGAAAAGAAAAAGAAAGAGAAAAAGTTAAAACTCGGCATGCCTGATGACCAAAGATTCATTGATGGAGATGAGGTATTGATTTTTATTGATTATTGAGTGGCATTACTATGGGGTCAGGGCTAGGCCGATTACATTGAGTGACATAAAACATGACTAAAATTTCTAGACAATATACAGTAGTAGAAGTAAAGAAGATACCTTTAGTCCTGTTGTGGACCTGACAACCTTTCTAGTGTTGGTGTCATGACAATGCATCCACTATATAATAAAGTGGTAGTGCTGGTGTCACAAATGTACCCGGTACATGCTATTGTGTAGTATTACTGGTGCCAAATCATGCACGCGGTACATTCTGTTAAGTGGTAGTGCTGGTGCCACAAAATACACCGTGTACACTCTGTTGAGTAGTAGTGCAGATGCCACAATAAAATGCTCCCAGTAGATGCTGTAAAATGGTTTAGATTACAGTGAAATATGTTCTTGTGACTTTAAAATATTGTTCATTCTTCCCATCACTTCTACAATAAAGGGATTCTCTCTAAAGGAAAGGTAAATTATATGATGTCTGTATATATATATATGTTTTTCTTAAAAATGAAAATATAAACATTTGTCTTAATTAGTTCTTATTTTCCCAATTTTTATAAAGGTGTATGTTTGGATTTATGACCCTGTTCCTGTAAAGACTTTCATTATTGGGCTTCTCATGGGTAAGTCTGTTTGTTTGTACATTTGTCTGGTTGGCTGGCTTATTGGAGAAATAGTTATTTCAGAATTATAATATAATTCAGGAAACTAATTCATAAATCTTTTTTAACTCTTAACATCCTGTACCATATGAAATCACATTTCCAAGACATTCTTGAAAAGTATAAAACATGAACTGTATCCCATTAAAAATTAAAATCTTTACTCAAATACTGCAAATTTTCATAAAGATCTGTCCAAGAGTAAGTATACTATAAACATGTGAATTAACAAACCTCTTTTTATATATTTTATGCTAAATTATTACAAGATGTTAAGAGATAATATTGCAAATTTTTACAATAATCTGTCCTCTAGTAAACATACTATAAACAGTTAAATTAACAAACATTTTTACATATTCTTTGCTAAATTGTCACTGAAGGTTAAGAGATAATAATACAAATATTTAGTGATCTGTCTAATAAAGATACTGTAAACAGTTAAATTATCATACCTGTTTTTTAAAGATATTTTCTGGATATTAAGGGTTAAAATAAATGTAAAATAAAACATTAAATAGAATTTATTTTTTTTGTTTTTAATGTTATGTTAATAAAATGATTTTTCACTTTGTTGACAGTTCTTGGTGCCATAGCATTATGTCTATTCCCTCTTTGGCCTGAGGAAGTAAGAATAGGTGTTTATTATTTAAGTTTGAGTGGTGCCGGTTTCCTTGCTTTTATTCTGGTCCTCTTTGTTGGTAAGTATTGTCTTTTGTTTCTGTTGCAACTAATATTGTTTATTTAACCTTTTCAATATCAACCTGCCCCAAACCACCATTGGTTCTATGAAACCAAGCCATCCATTTAAAAGTTTTGTATTTAAATTTAAATTTTCCAACAGTTTTTTATAAATACTTTTTTGTTATGTTACAATCTTAATAATCGAAATAATTTTTGTAAATCCCTTCAAATACTTCACTAATTGTCCATTTATCATAGCATCAGATTAGTTCAAAATTTGTTTGTGAAGTTGGGTAGACAAAAACGATTTGAAAACCTGTTGGAATGACTGATCCTGTAAATCAAAGGGCCAGCCTTGTCACATACTGTGTTATGCTGAAGCTTCCTGAGAATTATATTAAGGGTATATGTGTTTGTGGAATGTATGTTAATATCGAGAGCAAGCTGTTCCATTGATCAAACAACTGGAACACTCATCATTGGAACTGACAGAGGTACATATTCCATTACTAGATGACATGTCTTCAAATGAATTCAGTTTTGTAGTGGAGTGGGACAAAATGATGATTGTTAATCAATTCAATATTTTCATGTCGGATGTAATAACATCATTTATATTAATAACATCATTTATATTGTATTGATTACTTGTTTCAATCAGGTGTTAAAATTTAGTTATATATTTATTAGTTCATTTGGTTGTGAAATGTCTTCGGTTAAAATTTTGCTATCAAGGTGTATAGCCTAGAGGTTAGGGTGTTGCACTCATGGTAATAAAGTCATGAGTTTGATTCCTGTGATTGAGCAGTGCACTGTGTTCTTGGGGAAGATGCTGCATTTCATGTTGTTTTTCATGATGGAACTTGGACCCCTATCATTAAAACACGCAAGAAACCTCCTATGAGATACAACCTACATAGGTCACAGCTGTAAATTTCATTTTATGCTTTTTCAAATTTTGCTGCTACGATTCTGGTAAAAATAAATATGCCAAACTCAATCTGTGAGACCATGTGTTGGGCCTAGTGGTTAAGGTCATGGGTTCAATTCATGAACTAAGTGGTGCATTGTGTTCTTGAGCAAGACACTTTCACATTGCTTTTCACGATAGGACTGAGGCTCCTATCATTAAAACACCCAAGAAACTTATGAGATGCAATATCATAGGAAGCCAGCTAAATATATTTAAATGTGAGTTGTAAAAACATGATAGGACTAGGACTCCTATCATTAAAACACCCGAGAAATTTCCTAAGACCTTGTGGGAGGTCAGCTAAATTTACGTAGGTATGAGATCTGAATTTCATT
>OZ024746.1:25278009-25375509 GCA_964016885.1 Eledone cirrhosa | reverse complement strand
CAAACTAATTGATAATAATTAGGTATTTTATTATCAAAGATGTTAGACTACATCCAAGTATTCCAATTCCAACAATGACTACCTCCCACCATCCCAGTTATTCCAACCAACTTCTACAATAACATCATTACTTTAACCTGAGTTCTTCAATAAGGAAACAGTACTGTGATTTCTTTTTTTTTGTCGAGTTTGTACATTATCGGTTTTTCATATTTGATATATATCATTCCTTCAATGATGTTCAGGTGGACGACACCCAGGGTTGAAGATGTTAGTGAAGTAAAAAAAGTTTTTAAAAGCTTTAACTATGAAAGATCTTCCTGTAATATACATATATAATCTCCATATCAGAGTTAAAATATTCATTTATTATGGCTAAGTAGGGAATCTTAGCCATAATATATATAATGTAGCAAACTGCCGAATCGGGAACAGAGCAGAAAAATATATTATGTTCATACAATCATATAAGGGCCTGAAAATAGGTCACAATTGTTATCCCCCTTGTATTCTGGAGCTATGGTCAATATTGGGCAGCGCTTCGATTCCATGTATGAACATGAATTATATATATATGAAAAAGAAAGTTGAAACCCTTTTGTTTAGCAAGCAAGATCTCTTCCTATCACCAACACTAGGGTGGCTGTCATGTCCTTGACACGACAGAAGCGTCCTATTTTTGGATACCTTTCCTAGCACTAGGGAGGCTGTCGTGTCTTCCCAACCATATATATATAATGGTTTGTGACATAACAGAAAAGAACCATAATTAAATAAGGTACTCAATACATTAAGTACAGAAGATACATAATTTATTTCAGATGGCAATGATTTCTACAGGACTAGCACTAGTTCTGTAGAAGTCATTTCTATCTGAAATAAAGTGATGCTATCTAAATACAGCGAGTGGGAAAGAAAGAGTCATGGCTATCCTGAAACAGGAGAGAGCACTCTTATAGCCGAAAGCAACATATGTTTTGATCTCAGTGAAGCATATTTATTTAGCAAGTTTGGCGAGATTATATATAAATCCAAAACAAAGGAGATGCAAGCAAACTAAGTTTAAAGTAAAGACATTTACACTCACATAAATTTATATATATATGGAATCATAAACATAACATAGAAAATAGCTAATTTATTTTTTACTTTTCCATTCAGCATCTCTATAAGGAATTAAAATGATATATGAAAAGTCTACATTAACTCCAAGATATTGGAGTGAAGATGAGTCTGGCCAAGAGAGAGACACACACAAATAGGTTCAATCTTTCTTCTTAGAATCAGAATCTTTAGTTTCAGTTGGATTAGTCTTTGGTTCACTTTCTTTGGGTTTCTTTTCTTTTGGACAAGTTTTCTTGC
The DNA here is from genome assembly GCA_964016885.1 of Eledone cirrhosa. Classification (NCBI taxonomy): domain Eukaryota; kingdom Metazoa; phylum Mollusca; class Cephalopoda; order Octopoda; family Eledonidae; genus Eledone; species Eledone cirrhosa. Next base: position 25,374,147 of record OZ024746.1, on the reverse strand, counting down.
ATTGGGTGAAGGCATCATTTAAACCAATGTCTCGGATAAAATTTTCCTGAAAAACAAAAAATAATAAAAATGGTGTAGATTTTAAATTAAATACATCATATAACTTAACCTTTTTGTTAAACTGGTGTTTGGAACTTAAGACTCTTATGTAAAATTATGATGGAATTTTTTTTAACCCTTTCATTACCATATTTCTAATGAAAGTCACTGTCTTTGATTTAAAAAAAAAATCATGAATTTAATATGAAAGGTCACCTCAATCTGTCTAGTATTGGACTGTGACAAACCTTCCAACCCATACCAGCTTGAAAAATGATGATGACAATGGCGATAATAAATCCATTTTATTTGAGAAATATTTAAAAAATTCTTACTTTCTGGAAGGAATATTTAACAACTTTGTTCTTGGCATCTAATATGGGAAGTCTGCTTTTTTCTTTGCCTTCTTGGAAAACAATGACAGATGGAAGTTGTTTCGACCAAGTACTTGTATCAATGCCATATCTAGAAACACACATTATTTAATGTTATTTCACAATATGAAAAATGTCCCTAGCATAAAAAAACATTTTTTTACTCCAATTTACCTGTGTCACATACAATGACAGTATGACTATAATAATATATATCATGGTCTGAAGACGTAAATTAATTGGCCACAGAAATAGGTATTATGCAACAAAAAAGAAGTTATTGGAATCTGGCCTCTTATTTTTCATTGGTGTGTGTGTGTGTGTATATATATATATATATAGAGAGAGAGAGAGATGGATTTTACCTTGGCTTTGTTTGCTCTACATGATTGTTGATAGTAACACATCAAGCCTTTTAATAATCTTGTCAGCTCATAATAAAGTGGATCCTCAACTTATTAATATTTGTATATATATATACATAGACACACACACACACACAAGCCATTTGTGTATGTATATATATAAATAGGCATTAGTTTAGTATATTAATGAAGCCACATGGCTTAGTGGTTAGGTTGTTGGATTCACGATAAATTAGTGAGTTCAATTCTTTAACTGTGTCACATTACTTTTGATGATATGACACGGGGCCCCTATCATTAAAACAACCGAGACACCTCCAATGAGATGCAACATCACAGAAAGCCAGCTAAACCTAGATATGTGTGTGCTGTAAATTTTATACATAACTATTAGCAATATTGGTATTTTATCAACTCTAGGAAGGCTAAAAGCAAAGAATTCTAGCTTAGAAAGTAAAAGGACAAAGCTGAACACTACAAAACATTATGCTTGACACACTACATACAGACATCCAAGACCCATAATGGAATATTGCTTTCACATATGGGACAGTGCTGTTGCTACATATACAGACACCCTAAACCATATCCAAAAAGGTCACTCGACTGATTTGCATGAATTGCACCATTAAGTTGATTGCAGACCTCACTTGCTTACCAAGGAAACAATGTTTCCATTACTGATATTATCCACCATTCCAACTCCTGGTAGAAAGAGCAACATGAAATAAAGTGTCATGCTCAAGGACAAAACGCATTGCCTGGTCTGGGAATCTAACTCATGTTTGTGAATCCAGTTCTCTAACCACTAAGCCACGCACCTTCACCAATAAGTACTGGGATCAATTTGATCAACTAAATCCCTTCAATGCAGTCCCCCAGCATGGCTGTACTCTGAAGCCAGTAAAAAAAAAATAAAATCTATAGAAATTCATAGAATCTAAACTAAACAACATTGAATGAGATATTTGAAATAACATCAAATCAACCAACTTCTTAGCAACATCAGGATAGCGGGATCCATCAAGTTTTCCAAATTTTAAATGTGGCAGGCTATATCTGTAAAGAAAAAAAATTAATTAACTTTTAGCATCCTGAAACTGCATTAGCAAGACAATATAAAGTACAAATCAGCACAATGAATTTATCATATTCGAAATCTTTACTCTAATAATGATCTGCCCACTATTAATAAACATTTTAGTTGACATGTCTGTTTTTAGATATTCTTGAAGTAAAGAAATAATATTGCAAATTAAATAAAGTACATTCAGAAAAATAAGTTTTTGCTTTTACTGTTTAGCCAGAGAGAGAAAAGCAGTGTCCATGATCCTCAGAACCTGGTAGGAGAGAGAGAAAGGAAGGTACCCTCAAACTAGAAACCTGGTCTGAATACTTGCAACAGTGGACTTTGTTACAGACACTCATGAGTCAAGTACTGATGGTAAATCAGGCAACAGATTAAGTCTACTACACAAGTAATTAGTTGAGGCATAAATCTTTAATATTTATTTTTTTTTTTTTTTTTTTTTTTTTTTTTTTTAAATCTATATATATAAAACTGAGGATGTCTGTCTGTGTGTGTGAGTTTGAATCCCTAAAACTCGAGAACCACGCAACCGACTGTTTTCAAACTTTACACATGTAATACTTATGTTTCAGGGAGTGTTCTGAGCAAAAAAAAAAATTTCAAATTTTCAATGCCCTAGGGACCGCATGAGGCGATCTCTCTCTATAATTCTTAGTCTTTCTCTTTTTAGATAGATACATACATATAACGTCGCGCCCTTATAATATCTGTCTGTATGTCTGGCTGTCTCCATTACGTCACTTCCCTGAGGTTGTCTGTGAGTTTGAATTCCTAAAACTCGAGAAGTACCCAACCGACCTTTTTCAAACTTTACATGTGTATTACTTATGTTTCAGGGAGTGTTATGCACAAAATTCAACTTTTAGATCCCCTAGGGCTCGCATTGGTTGATAAACTGTTTTTTTTTCAGGTTTTTAGGGTTTTTTGAGTTGTTACGTCAGACCAATTTCCTTGAAATTGTAATTATGTATTAGTCAGTCTCTTCACACCGTGAGGAAAGAAAATCCAACTTTTTTATGGCCTAGGGCCCGCATTAGGTGAAAAACTTCATTGTTCCAGCTTTTTAGGGCCTTTTTGAGGCGTTACATCTAGCCGATTTTCCCAAAATTTCAAGGCATATTATGCACATAAAAAAAATTCATTTTCTTGATCCCCTAGGGCCCGCATTAGGTGAAAACGTGCATTTTTCCTCCTTCATCGAGGAAAATCTTAAAGATTATCCAGTTGATTTTCTTTACATATTGTCCATGCATGCAGTTTTTCCACGATTAGGTCTGTTGGTGGCCCACATTCCAAAATACCTTATCCCGTGCAACGCCGGGTACCACTGCTAGTATGTAATAATCCCTAAAACATGATATAATATTTAATAATTTTAAGAAGTTGGAAATTCAATGGAGGATTGATAAAATCACAGGAGTATGACAAAAACTTTGACTACCTGGTTAAGAAGTTCACTTTTCCTGACACTCCATGGTTATGGGGGCACTGTTGGATGAAGCAATATGCCACCTCCCTCCATTTACCTCTCCCACAAGCCATGACTTGGGTTGTTGAGAAGTCTTTATCAGTCCATTCCTTCATATTATCTATCCATTTTTTTTTCTTTGGACATCCTTTCCCTGAACTGATCCTTCAAGGATGATCTTGGTCAATCCATCAGATCTTGTTACATGACTATATCATTACATTTTTATTTTCTCTACAGTATTTAACAGGTTTTAAAGTTGCCCACATGTTGCTTGATTGCAGTGCAAATGCTTTTGTTGCTTATGTGTTCCATGTGGCATCTCATTTAGAAGTTAGTTAACCATAAAGAAGTGGACTACAAACTAGAGAGTGTGTGTTTAATTGATCAGATGAACTTCTCACAATACAACAATATCAATTAGTATTTATTTCAATTAAATTTAATCACTTACTCAGAGGAAACTTCAGCAAATATTGGGGCAAAGCTGATACAAGCTGGTGACCATGCAGCATAGAAAGCAATGACCCAAGTGATTCTTTTATCTCGCTCAATTTCATCCTGGAGAATCAAACAAAATACAGAAAACATTAAAGAAACGTATTTTAAAATAAATCTTCGCTAAAATTATAACTAAATATACAGGTGCATGTTTGGTTTTGTGATTAAGGAGTTCACTTTGTAACCACATAGTTTTAGGTTAAGTCTCACAGAGTGACATCTTGGGCAAGTGTCTTTTACTATAGCCTCAGGTTTAATAAAGCCATGTGAGTGAAATTTGGTAGAGAAACTGTGTGGAAGTGTATCATGTGTGTGCTTGTTTCTATGCTTATGCTTATGTCCTGTAACCTAGCAAATAGAGCTCAATAAAATAAATACCAGACTTGAAAAAATAGGTAATGGGGGTTAATATAATCAATTGAATCTCTTCAAGGCAATACACCAGCATGGCTGCAGATTAGAACCAGCAAAAGAATAAAAGGCTTACACAACTATGGCTGGATGAGAGAAATAGAGCCAGAGAATGTTGCGAGAAGAATAGAATGAGATGTTTGGGTCATGTGTTGAGGAAGAATAAAAGTCACTGGGTGTGAGGAGTGGTAGAAATGAATGTGGAAGGAAGTAGAAGAGGAAAACCAAGAATGACATGGCTAAAAATGATGGAAGAGGAGATGAAAGCTGATAAGGGGGGACTAAAAATGATAGGGAAAAAGGGTAAAGCTTGTGATGGGGTTCCACAAGGTTAACTCTTGCTTTAGCAGAGAAAATGACATTAAAACATTTGTTGAACTTACTGGTAAATGTGAGCCACGGAAGTAAGTGAGATTCTCTGGTCCAGAATAAGCTGGTTCTGGACAAAATATCAGATGTACTGAAAAACAGAGAAACAGATCAGATCAGATCTCGGACCAAAATAAAAAAAAACACATTATTAATGTTATCAAACAACTTATAGGTATTACTTCAATAGATATCAAACAGCTTATAGGTATTACTTCAATAGATATCAAACAGCTTATAGGTATTACTTCAATAGATATCAAACAACATATAGGTATTACTTCAATAGATATCAAACAACATATAGGTATTACTTCAATAGATATCAAACAACATATAGGTATTACTTCAATAGACATTTACAGTATTCTTTTACTGCTTTCAGTCATAAGGCACCAGTACTTATTTTTTTCAAGTCTGGTACTTATTTCATCAATCTCTTTTTTGTCAAATTGCTAAGTTATGTGGCATAAACAATCAGACATGCACATACACATAGCACCAGACTTGAAAAAAAGTACTGGGACTGATATGATCTAAATATCTTCAAAGTGGTGCCCCAGCATGGCCATAATTCAATAACTGAAACCAATAAAGAGTATATATATATATATATATCAGCATTACTGTGTTATATCTATTTTCCATGCTTGTATGGATTAGTTAGACTGTCAAGCTGATGCTAGACATGCAGGTCAGGTGGCTGTGTCTTGCTCAAATCTGTGTATATATATAGAGAGAGAGCAAGACACGGTCACCCGATCAATCTTGCCTCAAGTAAGACAATTCCCGTATAACCCATGCTAGCGTGGAAGATGGACGTTAAACGATGATGATGATATATATGGTTGAGTCTTAGTTACACACTCTGTATTTATACAGATATATATATGCATTGTTCAAGAGAAATATGAAATACTTACACAAACAAGGAATAGCAAAACATAAGCCATATATAGGGCCTTGCTTCAGGAAGAGAAGGAAGTTGAGAGCTTTACCAAACATACATGCTGTAGAAATATAGCTGAGAAAATTGGCTAAAAAATAAAAACAAAAAATAAAATAAAATAGATATAGACATAAAATGGGCAATAAATCATTATATGATGTTAAGAGATAATACTGCAAATTTTCACAACAATCTATCCACTAGTAAAGACACTATAAACATTTGAATAGCCATACCTGTTTTCAGATATTTTCTGCTAAATTATTACAGTATGTTAAAAGATACTGTAAATTTTCACAAAGATCTGTCCACTAGTAAAGATACTATAAATATTTGAATTAACAAACCTATTTTCTGCTAAACCATTACAGAATATTAAGAGTTAACAGGAATATTATTTCAAAAGTTTAAAGAATTTATCAGTTCGAATATAAAGTATACTTACTCTGTCTCCTGTTTTTAATGACAATAATACAAGCTAGGAAGGTCAACCACTCCCATTCCTTCTGTGAGAAAGAAAACAATATGATTATATCATTATATATTGGTTTTCCATGTTGTCATGGCTTAGAAGACATGACATGAATTGAAACAAAGGATGCACTGCTAAATCATTGAAATGCTATTTTTAATTTGTCTAATTGATACTTAAAAATTTTTTTTATTAATTAATCAGGAGGAAGGGGACTTACTGTGATCCTTTTTAGGGCCTCCAAGAATGTTGGGAGATAGCTAGAGGCAGATATACACATGTAGTTATAAGGTACACCTATATATCTAAGCTGCAGCACAATATGCATCGAGTACTACACTGAATTATAGTCTTCTCGGTCTTCAAGCCATTTCACATATACCAGCATCCTTTTTATGTCTATTTCTCATATATATATATAGTGAATCATCAGTGTTTAACGTCCATTTTCCACATGGGAAAATATTTTGTCGGATTCTACAAATTCTAGAATCCGACAAAATATTTTCGTTTTCTTCAAAGGAAACATTTTGTCAAAAATCACCCCATGTGGAAAATGGACGTTAAACGTTGGTGATTCACTCTTTTTATTCATGATATAATAAATAGTTTTAAATATATGAATATGTAACTAAATATTATGGATTGGTAGTATCAGTAAAGGATCGGACGCCATGCTTTCCAGCATAGAGTTACGTCCCTTTACGAATTGAGTTCAAATCCCGCCGAGGTTAACTTTGCGTTTCATCCTTATGGGGTCGATAAAGTAAAGTACCAGTAATGTACTGGGTTATTGCTGGCCTTGTGCCAAAAGTAGAAACAAACTTATAAACAAATAAACGGACTTAGAACGGAGGATTGGCAGAATCATTAGAGCAACGAGGAAGATGCCATAAAATATTTGCTCCAATTCTTTTCATTCTGAGCTCAAATCCCGTCTAGATTAACTTTGCCTTTCATCCTTCTAAGGATCAATGATATAAAGTAAGAGTCAAGTACTGAGGTCGATATAATTACTTTTTCCTCCCTACACCCAAAATTGCTGCCCTAGTGTTTAAATATAAAACCATTATTATAAACAGATATATTCAATGTCCTCACTAAAATAAGATTTAACCCTAATACTAACCTGGTAACGAATGCTTACATTGACTTTGCCCTTGTCCCAATACTAGTTTGAATATATCAGCGATAATAATTGTTTCTACTTTTGGCACAAGGCCAGCAATTATCTCAGTGTATTACTGGTACTTTATTTTGTCGACTCCGTAAGGATGAAAGGCAAAGTTAACCTCGGCGGGATTTGAACTCAGACCATAAAGGGCCATAACTCTTTGCTGCGTCAGACCCTCTACCGATACTGCCAATCCATAATAATGATAGTTCCTCTAAAAATGATTAGAAGGTACAACAACTGAAATGTGACTATAACAGTGAAGATGAGGACACTAGTCTGAATGTATCAGTGTATATAATAGTGATAATTCCTTATCTTAAAAATTCAAACCAAATATGTTTCGTTATACTTAGTGTGCAAATAGTGTTCAAAGTGTCAAGAAGAAAAAGAAAAGAAAAATCGAAGATTCGATTATAAAATTAACCATACGAGTACGCGCGCGTTGTTTATATGTACGCTTGTGTTTGTTTATATGTGCGTGCGTTTGTGTGTGTGCGCGCGCGCGAGTATGTGTTATAATTACAAACAAACAAAAGTCGGCTATTATTTAGAAGCAAGTTGCATGTTTGTCAAGAATACAATAGGTCATTATTAATCTTTAAATATAGAATCAATACAAAGAAAAGCTTTATTATATGTGTAATTGAGGTACCCACAATTTCCTCAGGCAAGGCCGTGTATTCGCTTACCTCAAAATATTTTACAGTGAAATACCAACATTCCCAGTTGTAATTGAGGTGCTCACGCTCACACGAAATAATGCCGTGAGTTAGTTGGCTTGCCTCACTAATGTTCCCTGTCGTAGTGTGTAATTGAGGGACCCATCATCACCTCAAGTGATGCCGTGTTTTGGCTTGCCTCATATATTTTTACGGGGAAACGCCAATATTAGAGTTTGTCATTGAGTATTTTTGTAGTTGTCTTTCCATTTTTATTTTCTTCCCTTCTGTCTCTTTTTTTTTTTATTGATTCTTTCTTTGGTAAATCATATCCATAATAAAAGCCTAGCTTGTAAGGGATTGGAAACAATTCTTATAAGTAACTTTATATATATATGGCGGGATTTTAATTTAGGTAGACAGCTTTCCTGCAGATATGAGGAAAACTTAAATGATATACACGCATGTTACGATATTTCCTTTTCTTTTGATAAATCATCCGGAATTTACATATAGACATTAATCAGGTACTGTTCATATTATTATGTAGTGATTGTAGCCTGAGTGTAGTGTTTGTGAATGTGTTCTAACTATGTAAAGCTTTATATGTAACTAATGACCGGATTAAGAAAGGATTTCTCTTCAGTGTAATCTGATCTGCATCTGCTGTTATTGGAGGTGTGTCATACTATATTCTACAACATGTTGGGATGTTGATCTCGGGTTAAATCTTATTTTAGGTTGCAAAAAAAGTGAAAGTAATGTTCATATATAGCAACGCAGTATATTAAAATGTATGCAAGGGTCATTTCTATTACTGTAAAATATATTTTAATAGCATAAAATCTTCAGTGTCACCTTTCAATTTTATCTTGTGTGGTGTTACTGTCCGAACGTTGACATTGTCCATTACCCCCTTGCCCTTCCATCATCTTTCTAGATAACGATACTCCGTTGTCATATATATATGAACATTACTTAAGCTTTTCGTTAAGAACATCAATCACTATTCATATATGTTTTACATATATAACCATATATTTTCTCATATTAATAACGTCTTTTATTTTTTGTCTTTCTGTGTAATATATTCTTCAAAATTATGAATTGCATCTCAGAGATTGCTCAATAAATCTAAAACGAAATCTGTTTTAGTTTCAGCGTTTCAGTCATTGAAAAACACGCACCATACACAATATTGCATTGTCTTTATAAGGTGATAGTGAGAAGGTAAATTAATACTCACCAGCTCTAATTTACAATCATAGAATAAAACACTACACATGGGCTGAGTAGTTTTCAGGATAAAATACGTGAAACATAATAATACATTGAAAATATAATGAGGAACAAAAAAAGACTTTGCTGTATCGATATAACCAGTCATTTTGTGATAGAACTGTTAATTCACCCATCAACCGGTGAAATGACAGGAATGCAAATAGAGTTATCTGACCTTGTTATACTATACCAACACCAGATGGTAGGTAATTCTGTACTGAGTTAATTTGGAAAATATAATCATTTCTTAATTAAAACACTTAAAGGTCACAACTTTGGGGAAGACGAAAGTATAATCAATAGATCGCACGCAGACTTTTACTGGTACTTACTTTAGAGCGTTATTTCGTTTTAAGTACGCAGCAATATCCGTGCATAGTAAGATGAACGATACCCGACTAATGGTGTCCCCAAAAGATGTATACACACTTCAACAGCATTCTAATAAATATGTGTATATATTTTGGGGGAACACCCTTTAATTCTGAATTATTAGTAAAAGAAAAGGAAATATTGCAACATAAATGGGACGTTACTTAATTTATTTTCTATATAGCTGCAGGAGTTTTTTGTGTAAATCCAGAGTCATCTATTAATAAAACAAAATGTTGAAAATTAAATTATATTTGATAACGATTAAAGAAAAGGAAATATCGTTGAGAAAGGCCTCTTGATTCCACAGGTCTTCATGGTTTGTCTTGCCGCCTGAATGCAGTTCGCTTCGCTTGCCATACCTAACCGAACCTAATTATTAGGCAGGCCCTAGCTTGGGTAAATATCCCATCAATTCTTGAGTCGGTAGTCCCTGGCCTGGGTAAGAGGTAGATGTCTCATTTGAGACGTTACAGTCAGTGACTCTTTTGCTCCTTCACACATCCTAGATGCTGCGGTAAAAGTCACAATTTCCGGAGTAGAACAGAATATAATTATAAAATACCAGAAATTATAGGCAAACTATTTTATCCAATCTGTAATGTTCGAGATATTTTGGGGAGCTGAGCTCATATGGGAATGAATAGGACCCTGTTCCTAGCCAGGAAAGTCAACTCTGATGTTACTAAACAGAGTGTCCAGAAAGTGGTCGGGAGTTGTGACAAATGTCAGTCTATCGACCCTACCAAGAGTGTGCACGAGACAGGTAACATCTAAGTGGAGCACAATTGGAAGCGATTGGCAGTGGACGTGACACTACCGACAGGAGACGTATCTCTCGATGGTTGATTGTGGACCTGGGCGGATGGTAATATGGAGGGAGATGAAGACAGAGACTGCATAGGAAATCGCATGGATGCTGAAAGAGATATTCTTGGAGCGGAGCCCTGTGGATGAACAGTTGATGGATAACAGCACGGCGTTTCGCTCGGAGTTGCCGAAGGTGAGGCTTGAGGAGTGGCGTACAGGCGGAGTGGAAAAGGCGAAGAGACACCATTGCACGATTAAAGCCAGGGCAGAGAGGGGACACATTTCACCAATAGAGGTGGTGCTCTGGTACATGTGTCCTCGGGTGAGACAGGCCGAGGAGTTGGTGCCACGTAGGGCGCTATATAGATATGAATGGTGACATCAGTGCACGTTATTACAACAACCAGTGGAAGAGAGAGAGAATGCGTTCGTACAAGTGGCGAAGAAGTCTGGGTCAAGCACATCTCAATGGAGACAGGGAACAGTAACGGCGGTAAATTCCTGAAACAACGTGTTTATGGACGGAAGCCGCGTCACTTCTTCGATGTCCATAGAGTTGTTGATTTGACGGACTTCAGAAAAGAGGAGAATGAAAGCGCCGCCCCAACTATGCGGAGATTGAAATGGGAGCGCCATTCACCCAGATGGATGATGGACTTTGACATGGAGTGAGTGATTTGATGGGGTTATTGATCCTTGAGATCAGGGGGGCGGGCTAAGGTGCTGGAAGTGCAGGGGAGGTCATGCCTGAAGCGAGTAGCCTGTGAGGTGATATGACATCAGAGTCTGTGGCCTTTCGCACCCTCTTTGGGCAGGACGTGCTCTGATTGTGTGTGAGAAACTCTCTGTATCTTTGGCCGGACGTAAAACAGGTGAACATCCACGCAGAGAGATCGAGTCAGGACTCAAGTGTAGACTCAAAGGTCCCTACGTTTCCTCATGACGCCTCACTACGTGGTTATTTCTAAATAGGATTTTATATTACCTAGACTATGTTTATATTACCTGGGACTATTTCGTGCATTTCATTTAACAGTTTAATACGGCCAATCTCCGCTGTAAGATTTTTGCCGTTTTGTCTGCAGGGCGTGGTTGAGGTATGGCTCAGACTGGATTTTATGCCTGTTGCTCCCCTCTCCCTTTCTTTCGTTGCTTAATCTTTGTTTTTCTCCTTTTCATTTTCCTTCCTTTTCTGTTCCCTTTAGTAATGTGTTTTGTTTTTATTAGATATTGCTCAATTATTTTTATATAATGTCTATGGCTTTTTATGACATTGTGAGGTTTTGTATAGTGAATAAGTTCATTACATATGTGTTATTTGTCACATATGGAATATTTTCTTTATTCAGGCAAATATAATGGAATCCAGCCGTGAAGTTATTATGGTGATTGGATTTGTGAAAATACTAGAAATGCTATTGTAAATAATTGTTTCTACTTTAGGCACAATGCCAGCAAATACCTAGTGCATTACTGGTACTTTATTTTATCGACCCCGTCAGGATGAAAGGCAAAGTAAACCTCGGCGGGATTTGAACTCAGACCCAAAGGGACGTAACTATGCTGGAAAGCATGGCGTCCGACTCTCTACCGATACTGCCAATCCATTGTAAATAATATGACTAAAAATATCATAGCCAAAATAAAATATATTATGATACGTTTACGGTATCATAAAGAGCAGAAAATATAGATAAAAGGAAGATAGAAATGGGGAGGGGGGAAACTTTACACTCTTGGCTAGATGGTATTATTCAGCTGCACTCCGTAGACAAGATAGTGATTGTATGATGTATTACAGCTGCACCCTGCAGACAATATAGTGACATGCACAAAAATGAAATGGACAGTCAATGACTGCTGTTTAATCATCTATTCTCATCTGTGGCAATCAGGGGCCCAAGAACATACGGGGTCTCAACAGTGACCATCACAAAAAGGAAACAGTCAGTCAAGACCTGGTATTTAGTCATCTACGGTTGCTCTGCATTGCTGGTGGCAGCAAGTAGTTCGTCACTAGTGAAAGTGTCACATATGACCCCTCCCCTTCTCTCTCAACACACACACACTCACACTCACATATACAAAACTGGGTGCAGTTGCAACCGTACAACACATATTTTATTTTACTACCCACTAAGAATTTCAATTTTTGATCTCATCTTTCGTCTTTTGTACCCATCTTTCATTCATCATCATAATTGTTTCTACATAATTTGTTTCTTGTTTATTCTTTGTTGCACTTTCAAAGTTAAAAAAACACTTGTTGTTTTAACTTGTTTCACTATATTAAGTGTTAATTTTCGCGTTAAGGACCTAATCTCGCAGCAGTCTCGAATTGACGAGATTTTGATGATGGTTTGTTTATTTTTAGAACAATCGTTATGGGACTTTCCATTCAAACCATTGGGACCTACAACTTTTACATTTTAAAAACTTTCATAAGCCATGTTGATACAAAAAAAAATTTGTTGCACTTTCAAAGTTAAAAAAACACTTATTGTTTATTTCATGATTCACTTCTTTTAAAATTTTCAAATGTTAATACTTTTGGTTATGATATAATGGACTCTATATTATAGCGTGGATTGGCATTATCGGTAGAGGGTCGGACGCCATGCTTTCCAGCATAGTTACGTCCCTTTACGATCTGAGTTCAAATCCCGCCAAGGTTGACTTTGCCTTTCATCCTTATGGGGTCGGTAAAATAAAGTACCAGTAATGCACTGAATAATTGCTGGCCTTGTGCCAAAAGTAGAAACAATTATATCGCTTATATAAACGTTCGTATATTTACATCGTTATATAACGTTTATATATAATATCGTCATTTTTAAATATATCATGGATTACTTTACCGATTACAGAAGACACTGTAACCGTCTCTCTTCAATTTCTGTGCATATTCTCAATTACGATTTTATTCATGAGTATTTATTCGACAAATTTCAATTCGGTTATATAATGTTTGCAATAACAAAAAGAAAAAGAAAGAGGGAAAAACATTAAATAACGAAAGTAAGGAAAATGTTAGGGAAGGGAGAAAGGCAATGTTTAAATAAAAGAAGAGGAAAAATATTGTGGAAACTTAAGAAGGAATACCAAACAGTACTAAAAAACAAACAAACAAATCCTAGTTTAAAACAGTAAAGAAAATGTAAAGGAAGGGGTGAACAACCGAGCCAACACCAGAGCAAAAGACAGCAGCGAGAGGTACTGGGCGACCTCTCTAATGACTTTTGAGGCAAGCCAGCACACTGGCAGCGTTGCCTCGGGTGATGGCGAGGCTAATGCGCTGGAACAGCCAAGCGCCCTCGCGAGATTCGCCAGTTACTTCTATTAGGCGAGCCGCCAGTGAAGAGAGGAAACTCGCAGTCAGCGACCCGACTCCCCCAAACATCTCGAAAGCCACAGGCTGAAAAAGGTAGCTGGCAGACAGATCAAAGTATTTGAGGGTCTTACTCCACTCGGCTGCGGAAGCTGTGGCTCTCGTCCTAACCGCAGCATCCAGGATGTGGGAGAGAGCAAAAGAGTCACTAACAGTGACGTCCCAGACAAGGCACCTGCCTCTCGACCAGGGGCACAGGGTAAGGCTGTCAGGTCTTTTGCCGTCACTTCTGGACAACCCAGATGGCTCCAAGACTGAGAGGATGTTCGTCCGGGCCAAAGCTCTCTTGAGGATGAAGTTTAGCTCCGTGTGACGTGTGAAGCGGCCGGCATTCAGGTGGCAAGAAAGACCGTGGAGTCGAGGAGTTTGCCGCATCGGCACCTTAAACCCATGCAGACGTCAGCTCCCACTCTGGGGGTGATGGAGACACGAAGTTCGTCCAGGCTGAGTAGGCCACCGACGTTGGCCACGGGTAGGGCATCAACCCAGTCGCCTGACTATTTGGCGCTGGCAGATAGTAAGCGGCATCTTGTAAACTGATCTGACTGGACGAAGATGGCCTTCGAACTTATGCTGTCCCAAGTTCTCTGACTTCGACTGTCCTCCACCTTCTCAGGAAGAGACAAGCCCATCTCACTCCATTGCTGGAGAGCTTCACCCAACTCCCTGTTGGAACTAGTCCATGTTGGAGAGGAGAGGATGCTGCTCACCAGGGTGGATCAAGCGTAGGTGGAGGAAAGGAAGCAGGGGAGAGAGAGGAACGAACACTTACGAAGACCAAATCGCTTGGGCAACGCAGCCTGATCGCGGGACTCTGGAGAGAGTCTAACATTGACCAGGCACTCGAGTCTCTCGAAGATTAGGTCGTCGAAGCGTTGGAGGCAGGACGGAAATCTGTGAGAGGGGCTGACCCTGAGCAGATACAGAAGCTTAGGAATAGATAGGTAGTTCCTGAGTATGAAGAAACCTTGATGGGGTTCGATAACCTCAATATTCTTCAGCAGCTGCTCAAGGCTAACCATCTTCGATTGGAAGATTGACTCGAAGGCAAGGTCTGTGATTGGGCCTTGTAAGGAGCACCAAGCCGACGGGGGAGGGACCGCGATGGAAGGGAAGGGCTCTGCAAACAGGTCGATTAGCTGTTGGTGTTGGGAAGCCGGGTGGTTGAGGATCCAGAGCTAACATTTGGAGCTATTGACCTGGAGAACCCGGCGGCCAAGCTCCTCAACCATCTTGTTGGCAGTGGCGAGTTGACATAGCATATATATTTGCGTATAATATCAATATGCACACTACACATACTAGCAGAAAACCACCCCAAAGGTGGTTTTTCTGTTAGTGTCCATAATGATATATTATCAACTTTTCTTGGGAGTTCTTTCTCATTACTGAGATGGTGTTTGGAATACAATTTCAAAGGTTTTTAGACAAAATTATGGCGAAAGGTTTTAAGATGAATATAAATACTTTTGTTGCCTACTTTCTAATAAAAAATCACTGTCTATGATTTTCAAATCATTTTGAAAATAATCAAGAATATAACTAACTTTCTCGATGGTGTTTGGAACATAGAAAAAGTTCTTACATAAAATTATGACGGAAGGGTTTTAGATAAATATAAACACATTAAAACAAACATTTCTGTATTGTAGAACCAGGGATGGTTTCTGGTGGCTTGGTATCAAAGGGATTAATTAATCAATGTAGAAGACTTGTAACTATTTTAATCAATCAATCGATATTTATTTACTTTTGTAAAATCGATGTAATTTCATCAGAGTTTTTATATAAAGGTTTCTGATTT
Source organism: Eledone cirrhosa (assembly GCA_964016885.1). Taxonomy (NCBI): domain Eukaryota; kingdom Metazoa; phylum Mollusca; class Cephalopoda; order Octopoda; family Eledonidae; genus Eledone; species Eledone cirrhosa. The sequence continues at coordinate 25,358,618 of OZ024746.1, read as the reverse complement.
AGGCATAAGGCTAACAATTTAGGGAGAAAGTCGATTAAATCGACCCCAGTGTGTTACTGGTATTTTATTGACATCGTAAGAATGAAAAGCAAAGCTAACCTCAGTTGGATTTGAACTCAGAACATAAAGGGATGTAGCTATACCACCACTTTTTATATAAAGTTTATATATAATGAAGTGTTCTGAGTTTAAATTTTCATTCGTTCAGGGTTGATAAATAAAGTACCAATCATAGGGGCTGTGGATCGGCGGAATTGTTAAAAAGTCGGACTCAATGTTTTGTGCTATCTGATCTGGTTCTGTGTGTTCTAAGTTCAAATCCAACCATGATTTGTGACCAACACATAATATCAGCAATGGAAAGACCATTGTAAACATGATTTCCTTGGTTTGATCTGACTATTGGCTCCTTTCACTACATGAATAGGTGATGAAGAGGAAATAGCAATTGCGATATTGGTATCTTGCCCTTGTTCAGAATGTAAAGGGACGTAACTCTATGCTGCAAAGCACCAGTATATTTAATAATTATTTCTACTTTTGGCACAAGGCCAGCAATTATCCCAGTGCATTACTGGTGCTTTATTTCATCGACCCCGTAATGATGAAAGGCAAAGTTAACCTGAGTGGTAGACTTAATCCATTGCCCAGTTTAACAGCACCACCTAACTCTTTAGTAACTTTATAAACGGTGGGCTATGTGCAGTATTAGTAGTATAATCCTTAACGAATGACTAGACCCGTTCCTTACCAAACCATCCATTGTTCTATGATACAAAATTATTTGCTTTAAAGTGTTTATCATTATCATCATCATCATCATCCTCATCATCATCACCATCATCATCATCATCCTCATCCTCATCATCATCACCATCATCATCATCATCCTCATCCTCATCACCATCATCATCATTAACACTATCATCGTCATCACCACCACCTCCACTTCCAAGATGACGACGTCCACTACCACCACCACCATCATCATTTAATGATCGTTTTCCCTGCTAGCAGAGGTTGGATGAATTGACACAAACCAAATCAGGGGTTGCATCTCACATTTCCCGTACTTTACAGAGTCTATTGGGTGCACTTCATTGCGGCATCAGCACTGAGAAACTTGTCAACAACAGCCTGATGTTTGAAACACAACTTCAACCCGTCTAACCTTTGTTAGCAGGGAAAACGAACGTTAAATGAGGATACGCACGCACATATATATATATTCAGGGAGTGTAGGTTCACCCGGGTGAGCACTCGATGTTTAGGTTCACTTCTGTGTTGAGGTGTAGAGCTAGACAGAGTATATTATAGTAAAATAAGACAAGGACGATTGTTTACTCCTTCATTACGTTTATTGGTTGGTGACGCACGTTTCGCCACTGATCAGGTCAAGGTTCGATCTGTATCGATCTAGCCCGACTTTGTAATTCGCAGCTCGTCAACCCCATACCATTGTAAGGGGTCTGACGACGCGCGTCCACCAACCAATAAACGTAACGAAGGAGTAACCAATCGTCCTTGTTTTTTATATATATATATATATATATTATGTATATATATATACATAACGGTATGTTTACTAGAATCGTTTAATAAAAGCGAATTACTTTGAATTATTAATTTTCACTTTAATATAGAAGGCTTATAGGAATTTACCCCGTTCTCGATTTCAGTCTACTTTAGTTAATATATACAGTATTATATATTTAGGCTGAATGTTGTGGGGCGACAGACAATCGAGTGCAGGCGGGGTAAAGCAATGGATAATTAATTCCCACCAATTATTGGCGTATCATTGTTTCTTTCTTGGGAAAATAAATAAGTAAACAAATAAATAAGCGCTGAATCACACCGGAATAAATGGGTAGGTAACAGGTAACGAAGCATTACACGACATGATTCCTTTTAGGTGACAGTTCTGTTAAACTAATATCAGATACAAGCACCTGTCTGGCATCCATTGTATATGTTTTCCTGGAACAATCACTGAATTTCTCACGCAAATATACTCAGCACTTATTCAATCCATTATACCTATAAATTTCGGTTGACCGCATAACTTAAATAATTGTAATTAATATTTGCTTTTTAAAAGCAAATATAAGTTAAAACTTCAAACAGTTAGTGTCGTGGTATATAAAGCTGATAAAACTTTCCCCGAAAGTCGTTCCTTGTGTGTGACGTCAGTAGTTATTGCTTTCTAGATAGATTTCTTTATTAGCCACAGGGGCACAAAAGAAGGGGTAGATATATAGATGGTTAGTGTTATTCTGTTAGTGATGGTGCTCGCACTGATAGTCGGTGGCTATGTGTTTACTTCGCTGTTGCTTCTTAAATACCCACATTTATTACATAAAAAGAAACGAATTAAGTTTACTGCTAGACACATTAGCCATAGAGGAGGTAAGTTAGCAGTTTTCTGCTCGTAATTTTCTTCTATTTTGATATAACGTGTGTTTGCCATAAATTAATATTATATAATATTTAATTATATATTTAGTTACCCTCCACCACCTCAGGATATATATATATATATATATATATATATATATATATATATTTTCACACACACACAACATTATTTACTACAAATATATACTGATATATATGAATATTTATACATAATGCATATGTACACACAAACATTGTTTACAAATATATACCGTGTGTGAATATATATATATATATATATATATATATATATGTGTGCGTGTGTCCGTCCGTCCGTCTCTCTCTCTCTATATATATATATATCATAGATTGAGTTAAAAACTCAAAATAGTTTTTTTTTACAATTAAATAGGCTCAAAGAAGGGAATCTTTCCGAGCCGTGTAATATAATTGGATTATATATGGAGAGAGAGAGTGGAGATACACACACATATATTCTTTATTTCGACAAAGTAATGAGTTTTGTTACTCAGGCGTTTCAGCTGTGTACTCACAGACATCTTGTTTGATGATCCTGTGAAACACCAGGGTAACAAGACTCATCGCTTAACTATAATATAGGATATTTTAACTCATTCACATGTCCGCCGGTATCAGTTATGTGTGTATGTATGAATATATATGTGTACATATGTATGTGTATATGTGTGTGTGTGTGTGTACATATGCATACTTGTGTATATATGTATGTGTGTACATATTTATGTATATATATATATATATATATATATACGTGTGTGTGTGTGTGTGTGTGTGTGTGTGCGAGCGTATGTATATGGGTGTTTGTTGATGTTTCAAGCGTCTGTACGTGGTCGCTGGACTGACTAGAAATAGCAGCAGCTAAATCTTATTACCGCAAATCCACTTGAAAATTTACCTTTGGTTCTACGATATATTATAACGATTTATTTGAATGTTTATAGTTATCTAAAAGAACCTTCCATCATAATTTCATGTAAGAACCTTTAAGTTTAAAAAAATAAAAGCTTAGTAATGAAAAAGTAAGTTATATGACTAAATCCTTCCAAATTCTTGATTATTTGAGAACCATAGGCAGTGTTTTTTCCATTAGAAATATGTTAACGAAAGTGTAGACTATTGTATGGACAACACATTCGTTTAGCAATGAATAAATAAAACGCAATTCTTTATTTATAGCGTGTTTACATTCTTTTCGCAGCGTTTATTTTTGGCAAACACCGCTAATTGAAAAAACCTTGCTAGACACTTCAGTAGTACTCCTACTGTCCACCACATCTTAGTCCTGAAGCCACTGATTAAACAGATTTTTAGACAATAACAAGACAAATTACCAAGATTAAATGTATATATATTCGTCTATTTAGTTTTGGTTTAGTTATTTTTCTTTCTTTCTTTCTAAAAGATATTTTCACACAAACCAAACGGGTTGAAGGGGGAATATGGTGGCTGGAGCTTCTAGAAAGAACAGCCAAATCAAATCACACCCTACTGACTTAAATGAAGAACGGGCGTGTTAGATATTGTAGCCCTAAGTTGACAAGATGATTACGGCTGATATGTCTTAGGGCGGAGGATTGGCAGAATCGTTAGATCGTCGGTCAAAATACTTTATGGCATTTAGTTATGTACTGCATGTTATGTCCTGAGTTCAATTTTGCCTTTAATTATCTTGGGGTCGATAATATAAAGTACCAGTCAAGTATCGGAGTCAATATAATCGATTTTCCTGCTGGCATTGTGTCAATTTTACTAAACTATCTGAAAATGCTCATAGTTCTACGATACAAAACTGTTTTCCATATTTATATTTATCTAAAAACTCTCCCATTTTAATTTTAGAAATATGATGACAGATAAAAGATAACAAAAGACTTGCAAGTGTTAACCCGTCCATTATGGCACATTACTCATTGAAAGTCTGTTATTACCAGTCTGTCATCATTGCATTGTTCATTACCACTACAATTTATGTACATGTTATGTTTATCGCATATCGAAGTTTTTTTTTTTATGGTGTTGATATTTGATAATAATAGTTAAACTCATCACTACAGTTAAATCCCCCCCCCTCCCCCAATTCAGCAATGCTTCCACCGCCCCTGCATATTCTCTTCTCCATTGCATTAGATTTTTATAGAATCATACATAGTATTTTAGACGATTTCAAATAAGTTTAACTGATTTGTCTTATTGTTTAAATCTATTTAATCACTGATATCGAACAATATTGTGGTGAAGAATAGAATTAGTATCAATGTTTGATTAGCACAAATGGCGAATTAAGGGACTGATTGGGTTGTATCTAGGGGCCCTCCCATATTTCGAGTCTCCCACATTAAATCTTTTGCTACTGTACGCAAAGGCCCTGATGAAATTTTCTACCAGTGATCCTGTGCTGACTTAATCCACCACTGTTCAAGAATTTCACTTTTTGCCAAGGTTTTTTTTAATTACTAATGTTCAAAGTTTCTCCCCACTTCGAAAATACAAAGATTTTTTAAATTTTTATTCTGGTTTCTTAATTTCAGAATAGTTTTTATTTTCTGGAGGGCTGTCACCAAAGTTCTCACAATTTTCAGTGACAGTAACATAATTTTTATCTCCTTATCTAGAAAGACTTTGTACACTTATGAATTTTTCTTCAATCTTTATTTTGTTTCATTTATGTAATCATTTTTATTATGTTAATTTTTTTACAAAGAAATATCAACGTTCACTTTTGAATCATTTGATTAAAGGCTTCAGATCTGATGGACTGTCACCCATTGTTGTCCAGAATATTTCTTTCATATTCTCTAAATCCTGGTTTTTAACTACTGGCCATTTATTGATTTCTAAAGTATTCAGCTAAAAAGCTGCCTGGAAGAGAATTAGAAATGTCTAGTCGTGGCTTTGTTGATTCGTGTGAAGAAGTTGGAAATAACCATTGTTTCATATTGTTGATGATATTAGTTAAAAGCTGACTTTGATTGATTGAAACATTCTTATTATTCTCTAAGGTGGTAATTTGGTAGTCATTAAGAGCATTGGATTAGAAATACCTCTGTATTTATTCCAGCTCAGCTCACTCTGCTCTGAGTTCAAATCCCACTGAGGTCAACTTTGACTTTCATCCTTTCGAGGTTGATAGAGTACCAGTCCAATACTGTGAGATCGACTCTTTCTTTGGGAGAAATCAGCTGTTCCAAGAAGGATGGGCTCCACCAGGTTTAAAATGACCAAGACATGCCATGTATCAGGACCCCCCCCCCCACCATCACAACTCTACCAGGAGTTAAGGGCCCTTTATCTTATTGTATATCAGTGTCATTGAGGAAAACTTAATTTCTTTAATAACATTTTCTGTTTCCAAGAATAGATAGATACATAGACAAAGCACGGAAGCCATCCATGTATGTGTGCATGTTGAATGCAAAGCAGGCACAAGATAAAGATATTTTCATACATAATACATACATTAAGACAATGTGTGTTGTTAAATTTTTAAAATATCCTGTGACATATTCTAAGCAAATAAAGAGACAATGGTCATTTGGAAAATAAGAGAAGTAGAGAAACAAAAAAAGACATGTAGGGAAATACAGAAATACAGAAATACAAAGTGTAGAATAGAAGTTAAACACAATTTCCTATTTCTTGTAATATGTCACAGGAAATAATCACTTTCTTTAAGCATGAGCAGTGCTGGACTTACCTATAAGCTATAGCTTAGGGACACCCACCTTCGGGGGGCCTCATTTTTAAAAATATATTTTTATTTTATCATTAGTTTTTATTCTTTAGTACTAAATCATCAAAAATTATATTATTTATTCTTTATCATTAACAATAATACAAAAAATATTAATTATATTTTTTCAGAGAAGGGCTTCAAATTTCATCTAGCTTAGGGCCTCTGGCCCTCAGCATGGAACATCTTTGAAATTGAACATACATTTTTTTTTTTTTTTTTGCCCATATATAAGGCAGTGATGAAATAACATTCCACAAGTAAAATATATTCTTATATGTATATACCTACCTGATCATCAATTGTATGGAAAATATTAAGAGAAAGTCAAAGAGTACTTTAGTAAATAGGTCATCACTCAAATTAGAAATAGTGTGTGAAAGTCTTAGAGTAAATAGGTCATCGCTTGAATTGGAAATATTGTGAGAATGTCAAAGAGTAAAAATAATACTCAATGATCAACAACAACAATAGAAACCTTAATTTATATTCTTCAGATTGAATCTTGGGCCCTCTAAAAATGGGCCCATTATATTAAAGCAAAAAATATATTTATGTTTATCAAAAGAATATATGAAACCAATTACTTTAGGAATATATAAAAACAGAAAAAAAACTAATATAAGATTAAACCTGTTTTAGCAATACAGTATACTTAAGTACAAATAAAGGAAGAAGTTGCTAGCTATTATTATCTTACAAATATTTATTTTAAGTAATGTGATATCACAAAATACTCAATACATCAACGTTTATACATATCATGACATTAGCAGTTCATCTGAAGCTAAAAGAAATGAAACAGTTAATGAGTTTTTCTACAATCTCTGTTAAGAGTAGAAATTTAAAAATTTCATTATGTTAGAGAGCTTTAAATAGTGAGAGAATATCATTCCCACTCTCCCCCAACAGTAAGGCTATGCTGTTTCCTAGTGTTCCCACAACACCACACCATTGTGTATGTGCGTGTGTGTGTATATATATATATATATATATATTGATAAAGACTTCGAGCTGATCATCAGTAAAACGTGTAACGTTCAATACAGAATAAAACATTTACAGTATCGGTGTGGACCAAATTTAGCACTCAATGCACTAATTTGATTCCAAAGTCAAATAGTGTTGATACATTCATGTATATATATATATATATATATATATATATACGCACACGCACAAATTCTTGGCTATTTCAACACCTTAGCCTTGCTATCATGTATGTCAATATTGGGAATGTCTTGGTTTGTTTAAAAAAACTTTAGAAGGAAACACCAACATTCCCTGTTGTAGTGTGCAATCAAGTATGTCACCCACCCCACCCCACCCCCATGATTACTTTCTATTGATTTATTTATTTCATAAATTCTATTCATTATATTGTGTTTAGTGCCTGTACGAAACTAGAATTTTGCTTTTTTTTGTTGACAATTTCTCTTTCAATTCCTTTGATGTTAAGTAAATACTATAAAGGGACAAATGATTTTATAGAAGTTTATTCAAATAACAATTATATATATAGACCAAACTCATTAGTCATTTACATAGTACAGAATACAAAATTAATACTATATTATGTGCAACCTAATTTGTTTTTCTCTCACTTTATATGGGTTAATGAGTGTGTTCCATCATAACACCAGCACTAGAGAGTTTATTTCATCCACTGCAAGTTAAAAGGATTTCTTAACATATTTACTTTTAGCTTCACATGATTAATACTGATGGGCAGGTCTTTTCAAGAACTGCAAGTCACCAGTCAACATAATTCTGTGTCATCCCTTTCATAATGTCCAATTTCTTAAGATCATTCTTCCAAACTGCATCCTCTTCATTCTTCTTCTTTACAACTCCAGTATTCGGCATGTTTTATTTTTTTCGTATAACTTTTGCTCTCCTGATGCATCATAGGACCATACCAGTGCAGTCATTTTCTTTGAACACTACATTCAATCTCTCTTATACTCAGCTTTTCTCCTCAGTTCACTTGTGATCTGCCATATTACACATCCAGCAAAACATACATGCTTCATTTCTTCTTAGCTGCTGTAATTTTTTTTCACTCAAGGCCCATGTCTCACTGCCATGTAGTATTGCAGTTTGAACACAAACATCATATAATCTACCCTTCACTCTGTGAGAGAAGCCATTTGTTGCCAGCTCCTTGTTTTCACTCTAGCTACAACACTTTTAGTATTCTACTTACACTGCTAATTGGGTTGCCAAGATAACAAAGTTATTATTACTTCTAGTGAGCCCTATAAACATTTGAGAAAGTTTATTTCATGAGTACTTTTACTGTTGACTTCTCCAGTACACCTGAAGTCTACCTTTCCTGTCAGCCTAGCATAATTCTACTACACCTCTTCTATATCCATTATAAACACACACACACACCACACACCACACACCACACACCACACACACACAGACAGACAGACAGTCTCTCTCTCTCTCTCTCTCTCTCTCTTTCTCTCTCTCTCTTTCTCTTTCTCTTTCTCTCTCTCTCTCTCTCTCTCATACACACACATTAAAATGAATATATTTTATATTTTCTCTAATAATAGGTGCTGGTGAAAATTTGGAAAATACGATGACAGCATTTCGACAGTAAGTAAATTAATAACTTCAATTTTTACCCCTAAAATGGACAAAGTTTTTCTGTGTGGCTGCCTTAAACTACATTATAATTTGTTAATTAATTCAGTCTTGAGTCACAAACAATAGAGAATATGGCTGTCTGGTTAAGGAGTTTCATTCACAACCACATGGGTTTGGGTTTATTCTCACTACACCACAGTACCTTGGGCAAATGTCCTTTATTATAACCTCAGGTTGATCTATGTTTTGAGTGAGATTTAGTTGGTGACTGCAGAGGTTGGTCATTGAAGATTCTTCTGTTGTGTCAATGGTTCAACCTCTCTAGTGTTGGTGCCATGATAAAATACCTCTATAAAGGAATTGATCATAAGAAGAGCACCCAGCCATAAAAAAGCCTGCCAAACAAAGGGTTGGGAGAACTCTTCAGCTATGTCAAAGACATGACAACCTAACGAGTGCTGTTACCACAATAAAATGCACCTAGTACACTCAATAGTGTAAAAATGTATGTGAGAGGTCAGCAGTTCTGATTAAGTACTAACCTAGTTTGTGACAACCTGTCCAACCTTAAATGACACAAGACTCATTTGTCCTGACAATGTTTTTGACAGATCATGTGACAGCTGTACAGTTATTTTAATACTAATGAACTACACACGCATAAATTTATGCATGCATGGGTGTGTATATGAATATGCGCATATTTGTAAGAGTGTATATGCGCCAGTATGTGTATACAAGCACCCGTGTAGGGAAAGGGCTTGTTTGTGTGTATATATGTGTGTTATAGTGTGTATCTTTGTGTATATATGTATATGGGTACGTGTATATGTGTGTGCATGGGTGGAGAGGGGGTCTATGTAAATGTCTGTGTTTGTGTGTACGGATATATATACGTGTGTGCATGTGTATGCACATGTATGTGTGTGTGTATGTTGATGTATATAGGCATGTGGGTATGTGTCTGTGTGTACGGGTATATATACGTGTGTGCATGTATGCGTATGTTTATATGTTCTCCTTAAATGTGTGTATAGCGAGCGACTATGCGAATGACTGTCATTATCTCTGTGTGTGTGTGTGTGTGTGTGTGAACAACCAAACATAGCAGTAATTCATTGAAGTGTAGCAGACATGGGACAGCTAACACCCTGATGGTCAATTGACTGGTACCTGTGGTCAGAATTATGATGACGTCGACAACCAGCGGCCAATCACAGGACACGCGAAGAGGATGAAGTTTTTGATGGTACTGGCCCAGAGGGTCAGTTACCTTAGTGAGAGAATATGCTCCGAAATCATCAGACGTGTCCGTCGAACCTGCGGGTCCAGAATCAGACAGATCCACACAATGATCGCGTCTCGAGCTGTCCACCAGCGAAACAATTGTAACACACAATAGAGTTTGGATGCATTACTGATTTTTCGTTTTCTATTCTATCATACTCTGCTCTGTAAGAGCATAGAGTGCTCAACCGGCATACCGCCTATGGAAGCATCTTAGTTCCCACCAGACACACACTCACACACACTCACACACACACACACTCACACACACACACACACACACACACTCACACTCACACTCACACTCACACTCACACACTCACACTCACACACTCACACACACACACTCACACTCACACACACACTCACACACACTCACACTCACACACACACTCACACACACTCACACACACTCACACACACTCACACACACTCACACACACTCACACACACTCACACACACTCACACTCACTCACACAGGAATCATTTCACATTGTTTTAGCCTTTTTAAACATATCATTTTCTACATTATATATACTGTCAGATGCACTTAGTATGTGGAGGGTGAATAGACACCTTTACAGAATAAAAAGAAATAGTACTGGTCTACAAGAGTAGATGAACTGAGCCAGGATTTCACAGCCACCTATTAAACTTACAAATGGTGTGGGGCACCATTAAGTCTTCTGAGTCTAGCATTGCTGACTCTCTTGGCAACCTCTGCACCCAGTTGTCTCTCTCAGATGTACTGGCCTTGCCTTAACTCTGACTTAGGGAGACTTGGTTGTGAGAAGCCCCTTGATAAATGTAAGAACCACATAGAGTAGCTTAAATCAGCCCTGGCTAAGATATTATCATTTTAACCCATTGCCTTACCTCTGACCCAAGGAGACCTGGGTGAGAAAAACCTCTTGAACATTGCGAGAACCACCCAGAATGGCTTAAATCAGTCCTGGCTAAGATTATCATAATCTCACTTTTCCTCTGACTCAGGGAGACCTGAATGAGAAAAGCCCCTTGAGAAGCATGGCCTGTGGTGGCTTAAAACCTGGCTAAGATTATTATTATCTCGTTATTTACATTGTTGGAAACAACAGATGCAGGGCCATCTCAAGTTTTATGAAACACATTGTGAACTGAAAGCAACAGAACGAGTTTTATGTTGTGTTTAAAGAACTAAAATTGATCTTTTCTTTGCCAGTGCCACTAATACAGGAACTGAAATGTTGGAGCTTGATTGTCATTTAACTAAAGATAACCAAGTGGTTGTTTGTCATGATAACAATCTGCGTCGAACATGTGGTTGTGATATACTTATATCACAAACAGACTACAAGGTGAGTACCTAAAATAACAGTTTTGTTCCTTCCTCTATATTACTCATCATCATCATTTTATGTCCACCTTCCATACTGGCATGGGTTGGACGTGTTTTTATGATTCAAGACCAGATGGTTCAGTGTGACCTGTCTTGCTCATGTGTTCTTTATTTGGCATGGTTTCTATACACTCAATTCTATTCCTGGTCCCATTCCATAATTTATTGTGAAAATTGACCAAATATTATATTCTTTTATTTCACATCAAGAATCTTGCAAAACAAAAAAAAGTCTATCTTTTAGTCCTGGTGTTGACATGACAACTCTTCTACTGGGACCATGATAAAACGCACCAAGTAAACTCTGTAAAGTGATAATGTTGGTGCCATAATAAAATACGCCCAGTTCACCACTCTGTAAAGTGGTAGTGTTGGTATCATGATAAAATGCACCTAGTACAGTTTGTAATGTGCTAATGTTAGTGTACTGGGTGCATTTTATTATGGCACCGAAAGTGGCTAGCATAAGGAAAGGTACCTAGCTGTAGAAACCATCCCAAAATGGAATGTACAAGTGAAATGTGGTTCTGTGATCCATCTAGTCTCATACCATAAGGACATGTCCAACTCCTGCTAGTATGGAAAACACATAAAATGATAATATAATAATAATGAAATTATTGTGTACAGTGCTCAGGTGCACTACAACTCACCAAAGGTGCATGTATAGTACATAGAATAATGTACATATGTCAGGGAAGTGAATAGTATATGAGTCATGATATACATGTGTGCATGTGTATGGAGGGGGAGTATTAGGTTAGTGTTGGCGAATCTCAGGATGCAGTGTCTCGACAGCTAACAACTGATGCAGGTAGTTTGTTCCATGCTTCAGCAACTCTGAGCGTGAAAAAATGTTTCTGAAAGTCATGGGAGCTGTGCTGTTTTCTGACTTTGTTGGCATGCCCGTGTATGTTAGACACATGGAATTAAAAAGGTACTCAGGGTTGTTGTTGGCCAGATGGTTAATAATTTTGTGGGTGTTTACCAAGTCAGTTGCCAGGCGTCGGAGCTTCAATGTATCCATGCCCAGGGAAGCAAGGCGTTCAGAGTATGGTAGATGCCTGATGGAGGGTATTCGCTTGGTTGCACGTCTCTGAACAGTTTCCAGGCGGTCAATGTTCTGAGCAAGATAGGGGTTCCAGACTGGTGATGCAAATTCTAAGTGTGGCCGCACCATAGCCATGTACAGCCTTAAATAGATATCTGGAGAGCGGCTGACAAAGGTCTTGCTGAGTGATGCTAAGACACCCTCGGCCTTCTTCACAATTTTAGAGATGTACTTCGTCCAAAGCAAATCGCTGCTGACAGTAATGCCCAGGTCACGTTCACAAGAAGACTTCTTGATATTAGTATTGTGGGGGGAGTATGTGGACACTGGGTTTTTACTCCCAAAATGCATAGTGGTGCACTTGTCCACAGCCAGCTTGAGTTGCCAGTCCGTGAACCATTGTTGCATTGTGTCCAGGTCAGTGATGATTTATGAGTCCATTTTTCTGATGGTATTTTGTTGAGAGTTTGAGAAAGCAAGTAACAATGCAACCTATACACACACACAGACACTAGCACACAGAATATTCATATACAATATTTACAGATACATATAGTCAGTAAAACTAATTAGAGTATCTACAAGTTGTACATTCCTTTTAAAAATATATCCACATTTAAAGACAGAATTGAATACAAAATATAATGGATAAAATGCAGTCTTTGGTCTATGGATATGTCACATTACATACAAGATACAATGCAGTTTGCTTTGCCAAAATTACATAGGCAATGCTCTTCTCAAAATGTGGACAGTACTAGTGAGTACAAGTTTCTGAATTTCTTTTATACAGGGTTTACCTGGTATATGATTAAAAAATGTATCAGTTCCCTTGTTTATCAGGCCCAATACTCCAATTATGACTGGAAAAGTGATGTCGTTCATACCCAACATTTTAAAAATCTCTATTTCAAGATCTTTGAAATTGTTTGAAATATCTTAAAAGGTACATTGCAACCAGGTACTGCCATGTTTATCAAGAAGCTCATATTGTTGTTTTTTATCTTATATTTTGATATCTGTTCTATTGGCTTTGTCCTTTGAATATCATTATCATCATCATCTTCGTTTAACGTCCATCTTCCACGTTAGCATGGGTTCGACGGGAGTTGTCCCACTTGAGGCAAGGTTGGTCGGGTGACTGTGTCTCGCTCATATAGGACTATCTGGCAGGTTTTCTACGGCTGGATGCCCTTCCTAACACCAACCACATTTACAATGTGGAACTGGGAACTTTTTACCGTGTTACACGGCCATATTACAGCGTGGACTGTGTGTTTTTTTTGTCGTGACACCTACACGATCTCGATCTCATTATCTCATTTATTTGGACTGGATGTTGTGGTACCAACTTTACAGAGAGAGGGTGGTGTTGGTGGGAGTGGGAGGATAGGGTAAGGGTGGGTTGTGAAAATATTGTGACATGACCATTTTATTATTATTAGTTGAAAGGTGAACATGGCATGAGTGAATGTACTTGCTCTGTGTATGCACCTGTAGATTGAAGGACAACTGGGAAGGGGCCATGGCTTTTTTGTGGGCTTTTTCCCACAAAAATCTCCCCCACCCCAACTGGGGAATTTTCTTTTGTTTTAATTTAATTTTATTTAGTGGTCTTGAATTTTCTTTTATCACCCTTTTTACACTCACTTTGTGCCATCTTGTACCATCCTGTGCTGTCTTCAATGTTTGCTTTTTGTAAACCTTTTGTGGTTAATATCATCATCATCATCATCATCACCATCAGCATCATCACCATCAGCATCATCACCATCAGCATCATCACCATCAGCATCATCACCATCACCATCAGCATCATCAGCAGCATCATCATCATCATTATCATCATCATCATTATCATTGTCATCATCATCGTCATCATCGTCATCATCATCGTCATCATTATCATCATCATCATCGTCATCATTATCATCATCATCATCATCATTATCATCATCATCATTATCATCATCATCATCATCATTATCATCATCATCATTATCATCATCATCATTATCATCATCATCATTATTATTATCATCATTATTATTATCATCATTATTATTATTATCATTATCATTATCATCATTATTATTATCATCATTATCATTATTATTATCATCATCATTATTATTATCATCATTATCATCATTATTATTGTTGTATAAATATGTTTTTAATTTCAGGATTTACCCTGCATGAAAAATGTTTTACCTCTAGATTTCAACCCCGGTAAGTATAGTTTCTCTTGGTGATATAAATACATAATCATCATCATCGTTTAATGTCTATCTTCCACGCTAGCATGGATTAGATGGGTTTGTCCAATGTAGAGGTGACTGTGTTTCACTCATATGGGACTGTTTCAGGCTGGTTTTCTATGGCTGGATGCCCTTGTTAATTTTCATTATTATTCCTAATCATTATACTAGAAATCATGTGGATTGGCAGTATCGGTAGAGGGTCGGACGCCATGCTTTCCAGCATAGTTACGTCCCTTTACGATCTGAGTTCAAATCCCGCCGAGGTTAACTTTGCCTTTCATCCTTACGGGGTCGATAAAATAAAGTACCAGTAATGCACTGGGTAATTGCTGGCCTTGTGCCTAAAAGTAGAACAATTATTATTCCTAATCATTAATCTTTTTGATACCAACTCAGCTAAAACCATCTCTGATCCTATGAAACAAAGCCACCCATTTTAAAGGGTGCCTGTTTAAATTCAAATCTTCACATATACAAGAACCATTGTGAAATTGCTATCTTAGTAATGAAATAATTAATAATTTTAATAAATCTTTCAACATTCTTTCATTAATTGGAATATAGTGTATTTAACTAGAAATACAGCTATGAATGGGTTAATAAAAAAAAATGTTATACTTTTCTATTATTCAAAATATAAAATAAGATTTAAAGTAGATGAAAAAAATAGCATGATACTGAAATAGTAGCCAAATCTTCCTCATATATCGTGTCTAACACACGTGGACATGCCCACAAAGTAAGAAAACAGCACAGTTCCCATGACTTTCGGAAACATTTTTTTCACACTCAGAGTTGCTGAAGCATGGAACAAACTACCTGCATCAGTTGTTAGCTGTCGAGACACTGCGTCCTTTAAGGCCTCCATGCTTCCCGAGATCCGCCAACAGAACAGCTAACACATACACACATGTACTTCCCTGACATTTGTGTATTATTCTATGTACTATATTGACGAGTTGTAGTGCACCTGAGCACTTTACACAATAATTTCATTATTATTATTATAATGTCTTGCATAATTATCTTAGTTGGGAGAAAAATTGAATATAAGAGGAATTGATGTAATGTGCAAGAGAGAAGACTGCATGTATGGATGATAATCGCTGAGAGAAGTGTCATGAACTTCCCAGTGGAAGGAAGCTGCAGATGAGAAAGAACAAAGAACTGGACAGAGGTAGTTCTAACTGATCTCCAAACACTGAACCTCACAGATGATGATAAAGTAACACAAGTAGAAGGAAGCTGTGTTGGAGAAGAACTGTTCAACCTATGCAGGCATGGGAAAACAAACATTGGTTATGTAGCTAGAAACAGCAGCCAAATATCATGCTGTGTTATATCTTAGTGAACCTTTATACAGTTAGTTGAGCAGCTAGAAATAGCATCCAAATCTTCCTCAGATATCATCATACTATATTTTATAATTATCTTAAAGAACCTGTATATAGTTGGTTGTTTTGTCTCAAACTATGACCCATCAAACCTTTTCCAGTGTAGGAGGACATAAAATGATGTTGATAGTGATGATTGATTCATCTCATTCTTAAAGTATTTTATCAACCACTGTAAATGCAGCATGGATTAATGGCTAAAGACTTTGCTATGCAATCATTAGTTCCCAGATTTAACTCCACTGTACCCATAGTTCAAAGGGTTAACCTTGTCACACCACAATGTGTTATGCTAAATTTCCCCCAAGAATTATGTTATGGGTAAATATGTATTAGGCAGTTTTATTGACTGATTAACTGGAACATTCATTGTTAATACCAACAGGGGTTCATTCCATATCAACCACTATTTCATTGTCGTCGTTATCATTTTAGGGACGCTTTTCTATGCTTGCATCAATTGGACTATTTATGTAATAAATTGTGCTTTCCATCATTTTTGGCAGGGTTTTTCTGGTTGAATGCCCTTCCTGTCACCAACCACTTTACAATGTGGACTAGGTGCATTTTATAATGGCACCAGCACTAGAGGGGATATCTAACAGAACTTAAGTGTCCTCTCAAACTCTTCATTAATTTTATGAAATTATTAGAATATTAAAAATCTAGCTGACCTTGGTTTTGTCTTTT
Source organism: Eledone cirrhosa (assembly GCA_964016885.1). NCBI lineage: Eukaryota > Metazoa > Mollusca > Cephalopoda > Octopoda > Eledonidae > Eledone > Eledone cirrhosa. The sequence goes on along the minus strand of OZ024746.1, from coordinate 25,341,783 downwards.
TCCAGCAGATTACATTGTATTCCGAGATAACCTTGCTTCATAACTGTTTAAAGGTTTCAGAAAAAACAAATATAAAGTTCTTATCTGATTATTTGACACTTTGAAATAAGGGTCATTATAAAAACATAATGAAATGTTTTCTGTCTTTGCCCTAATTTCTAGTATCACTTCATTTTATATACAACAAACAGCAACAAGTGTTTTAACTATTAGTATCCTGTACCACATGAAACCACATTAGCCAGACATTGTTCAAAAGAAAAAAAAAACAGCACTATGACTGCATTACATTAAATATTAAAGTCTTTACTCTAATACTGCAAAGTTTCACAATGATCTGCCCACTAGTAAAATGTTTGAATGAATGAACCTGCTTTTAGATATTTCTGCTAAATCATTACAAGTTGTTAAGAGCTGGGGCCATTTTCTCTGTTAAAGTAAAGGTAAAGCCTATTGGGCCTCATGACAAGCTTTATACTCATCATGGGGTCTTTTTTTTCAGTCCAATGCTCCCCCTCCTTTATCTTCTCTTTTTCTTTCTTTTGGGGGTCATGGGAGTGGTGTCCTCAAGCTAGCCTTCTAGCTGGATCCCCAAGCAAGACCAGCCGTGCTCATGGATGTTATCCAACCATCTTGTTTGGGTGTCTACTCCTTGGTCAGCCTTTTTATTTATGCCATTTTCTATAATGCATTCAATTTCTTAATTACAGATATTTCAACTGTTGGTGTCAAGGACCGTCGCATACCACTCCTTACAGATGTCTTTCATCAATTCCCAACCCTACCTATCAATATTGATATCAAGGTCAATAATGATGTACTTATTCAAAAGGTACCTAGTTTTTTTCTTTAATAAAATTTAAAATGTTCTTTGATTTTCCGCTGTTCTTGTTATTTTATTTAGTTATAAAAGAAGTCAGTCAGTCATTAAATTGGACCAAGTAAACTGCTTTCATTGCTGAAATATCTGTTGATTGCAATTCTTGACAGAAGTATTACTGCATTTTCAGTGACAAGAGGTGGGATTTGAACTAAGAATGCACAGTGCCAGATCAAATACTACAAAGCATCCTGCCCAATACTTTATCTATTCTGCTAATCCAACACTCTTTGACTGGTACTTTATCGACCCTGAATGGCAATGTTGACTTCAGCAGGATTTGACCCCAGAACATAGGGCCGCACCAGATATCGGGGCATTTAATCTGATGCTCTACCAACTCTGTCATACATTCTATTTTTGGCATGATTTCTATAGCTGGATGCTCTTCCTCATACCAACTAATTTACAGAGTTTACAGGGAGTTATCATGGCACCATCACTATCCCTTTACAGAGTATACTAGTTGCATTTTATTGTGGCGCCTACTCTACCACCTAAGAAAGTGGTTAGCATTAGAAAAGGTATCCAGCCTTCGTGGAACGCATGAGTAAGATGCAATTCACTGACCCAATTATTTGTAGACTGTGACAACCTCTCCAACCCGACATGGAAAACTGATGTAAAATGACGATGATCTTTCATATTTTTGAAGTTGTTAGAAATATATGTTACTATAAATATCAGAACTAATCCTGGTGAATATATCAACAGTATGTATTATTTCAGGTATCAGAACTAGCTCAGGTAAATATTTCACTATATATTACTACAGGTATCAAAGCTAATTCAGGTAAATATTTCAACATGTATAACTGCAGGTATTAGAGGTAATCCCGGTAAATATATCAATATTTATTACTCCAGGTATCAGAGCTAACCCAGGAATACAATAGAGAAGAAATCACAGTCTGGGGAAACAGACAGGAAATTATTAATGATAAATGTTTCAAATGTGTAAGTATCTCATTTAATTTATTTAATTAAACACTTATATCTACTTAGAGATAATGAAGGAATGCTACAAGTGGAGGAAAGCTGGGCTACAAAGGACCCGTCCAACCCATGCAAGCATGGAAAGGTGGATGCAAAATTATGATGTTGGGTGTGTATAAGTGTGATTTTTATATAGTAGTGAAGACTGACCTTAGGAAGCTAAATCTCACAACAGAAATGATGAAAGACTGCAGGGATTAGTGACATGTGGTACTGAGAAGATTCACCTACCAGTAAAAAAAAGGTGACCCCCCCCCCCCCCCCTTCACCATAGGTTAGTAATTATTCTGGCCATCACTATATCCCTCACCCCACATAAATTTGCTCTCGCTCCTTTTCTTCTTACCTCACTTTGTTAAATCCCACCATACCAGTCATAACTCCTGAGTAACTGTTCTCATCACCACTGTCCCATCATCACCACCACCACACACACTCTACTTCTCCTCTCTCACATCACCCTGTCAAATTCAACCACAATTGTCTTACTTCCATGATATACTTCCTCACCCCTTTTCCCCCTCCTCACTTATCATACATTCATGGCATTATAATTGAATTGGCAGTATCGATAGAGGGTCGGATACCATGCTTTCCAGCATAGAGTTACGTCCCTTTATGATCTGAATTCAAATCCCGCCAAGGTTAACTTTGCCTTTCATCCTTACGGGGTTGGTAAAATAAAGTACCAGTAATGCACTGGGATAATTGGTGGCCTTGTGCTAAAATTAGAAAGAATTATACTTGTCATCCTCAATCCCTCACCCCTATTATCACTCACCCATCACACTATACTTAACATCCTTCATACCACCATTTCTCCCCACTTAACATATTTAGAACTCTTCAGTTATGTCAGAGACATGACTGCTGTCACAATAAAATGTACCTAGTACACTCTGTAAAGTACAGGGAGGTATGTGAGATGTGGGCCCTGGCATGTCTAAATGGCCAGTAACTTTGATTAAGTACCATGACAACTTGTCTAACCATGCTAGCAGGGAAAATGGATAGAAAATAAATCTTACACTCTACTCAGACATACTAAGTGCTCATTCAGTTTATGTTTAGATGTTTTAACTAGAATAGTATTTTAAACATCCACTTCAGTATATATATATATATATATATATATATATGTGTGTGTGTGTGTGTGTGTGTGTGTGTGTGTGTGTGTGTGTGTATATATATATATATATATATATATATAAAGATTAAAAAAAAAAGAGAAATACAATTACACACAAAAATAGGGAGTCGGGCTGCTGACTGTGAGGTTCCTCTCTTCACTGGCGGCTCGCCTAATAGAGGTAACTGGCGAATCTCGTGAGGGCGCTTGGTTGTTCCATTGCGTTAGCCTCGCCATCACCCGAGGCAATGCTGTGAGTAGCTGGCTTACCTAAAAAATCATTAGAGAGGTTGCCCGATACTCCTTGCGACGCTGCTGTCTTTTGCTCTGACGTTTGCTCAGTTGTTCACCCCTTCCTTTACATTTTCTTTAATATTGGAACATTAAAAGAATATATCTTTCTGAAAGAATCGCAAGCAATTTATAATGTTATCTAAGCATTTGTAATGTTATTTATGTATATATTTAAAACATATTTGTTATGTTATTCTACTGTAAATTTATTTATATGCTTAGTATATTATTTATACAATTGTGAATAAACTATCATTACACACATGCACATAGATGTACATGTGCTGGTGTTAGAGAGGGCATCCATCCATAAAAAACATGCTCAAATGTGGAACATATGTGCAAGGTAGGGTATCCAAATCATTTGGTCTAGGGCCATGAGAATCTATTGAGAACCCATGCTAGCATGGAAAAATGGGGGTTAAATGAGGATAATAATTACTGTTTGCATTAATACAGACAACAAACATTAATAATGTTAATGGATTTCATATATTTTCAGAATCCTAAGATCCCATTGATATTTTCATTCCGCCGAGTGCTCATATTATTGGCATTATTCTACAGTGGTTTGTTACCATTTGTGCCAATAAAAGAGAGTTTCCTGGAAGTTATAATGCCGAGTATCATTTTAGAGTAAGTGATTCATTTATTGATTTGTTACATTCAACTTTTTGAATTGCAGGTATGATTTGATTTTTTTTTCAGCTGAGTGAACTGAAGTGTAAAATACAAGGTTCAGATGAAAAGTTCATAGGCTGACCAAGATACTCTCATGGGATAACCAAATGAGGTTTATTTTTCAACATAGTCTCTGGAAAGAGACAATTTTGAAATTAATGCATGCAATATTTCACAGCACTAACATCACTCATTTATAGTCACCCTACCCTCATAAAGTGTCTTGTCCAAGGACACAGTGCAGTGCCAGGAATCAAATTCATGACCTTAAATTGTGAATCAAACACCTTAAACACTAAGTCAGTAGATAAATAAATCACACCCTCATCTATATTATAAAGCTGACGGCCGTATGTATGTAACAAACTTTTCGCCAAACGGCTGGACCAAAAAGCACCAAATGGTGTTGGGTTTGAATAGTTTTTAGGATTCCCCAGTTGAGCAGCCAGTACGTTAAAGAAAATTGATAGTTACAACAATAAAGGCTGAACAGAGAACAAATTTTTTAACAAACTTTACAATAATTTGTACAACCATAATGGAAATTCCAAGTAACAGAAAATACATAAATTACATTGTTAGAGCCTCAGAGTATACAATATTTTTTGTTCGGCCCTTGGGAGCAAAGATGAAGAGATTGTTTGGCGAACTCACCCTAGAGCATCCTACATACAATTGACTATGGGAGAAGCATGTTTTCCCGGATGAAAGCCAGCCACTTTTAGGGTTTGACCCTGAGCTTTGTTGATGGTAATCGCAAAGCTTAGTCTCTCTGTTGCTCTAGTAACATTTTTTCTTCTGGAAAATCTGATCTTGCAGCCAGGCTGGGACTTTTTGGGTGGCATATCAGCAGTAACAATGATAAGCCGTCTGTGCTTTCATGAAATAAATACGTTTGTTTATATTTTGTTTTTGTGTATGCAAAAATATCTGTACACAAATATATAATTATATATATATCATCATCATCATCTTCGTTTAACGTCCATTTTCCACACTAACATGGGTTAGATGGGAGTTGTCCCACTTGAGGCAAGGTTGGTAGGGTGACGGTGTGTCGCTCATATAGGACTATTTGGCAGGTTTTCTACGGCTGGATGCCCTTCCTAACACCAACCACATTTACAGTGTGGAACTGGGAACTTTTTACCGTGTTACCTACACGGCCACATTACAGCGTGGACTGTGTGTGTTTTTTGTTGTGACACCTACACGATCTCGATCTCATTATCTCGTGCTGTTGGTGGGAGTGGGAGGATAGGGTAGTGGATTGGGGTGTATATTTGGTTAAGAGGTGCCTACTGACTGTAGGTTTCGCTTTGTACATAGGCAAGGCGGGTCTTATATATATATATATTAAAATAGCAGATTAAAGTTTAAGCAAAGAATCACTGCTTTCACACTTAACGGGATCTTCTGAAACTAAAAAAATCAATCTGTGAACGCAGAAGTAAATATTTCAAAAAACGTTGCAACCAAAGGAAAATAGGAAGACGATACTTTGGTTTGTGAAGACAGACAGACAGATATTATAAGCGTGCGATGTTATAGCTATGTATCTAATGCAGACAGCCAGACATACAGAGACATTATAAGGGCGCAACGTTATAGCTATGTGTCTATCTAAAAAGACAGACTAAGAAAGAGAGAGGAATGTCGTAAAACCGGAAGTGTTGACATTTGAAAATTTTAAAGAACTGAATATTTAAATAAACGATAAACTATCTTTAATCTTTTAACGGAATTTAGAAGACAAAAATACCCTCACTTTCTTACTTGGAAAAAGTTACATCTATGGTGCAAATTTGGTGCTTTTTGGTCCAGCCGTTTGGCGAAAAGTTTGTTACATAAATACGGCTGTCAGCTTTATAATATAGATTACATATGGTCTCGTATATATTATTTGTGTGTGTGTGTGTGTGTGTGTGTGTGTGTCGGCAGTATCGGTAGAGGGTCGGACGCCATGCTTTCCAACATAGTTACGTCCCTTTAAGATCTGAGTTCAAATCCCGCCGAGGTTGACTTTGCCTTTCATCCTTACGGGGTCGATAAAATAAAGTACCAGTAATGCACTGGGTAATTGCTGGCCTTGTGCCTAAAGTAGAAACAATTATTATTTTAATTGAACTCACAACTTTATGATCGTTAGATGAACACCCTAACCACTAAGCCATGTGCCTTCACAGTACTAATGGTACATAATATCAATAATAAATAAACTATGCTGGAAAAGACCTGTCTAACTCATGCAAGCATGGAAAAGTTCTGATGTTTTGTGTCTTGTCAGTTATTTGCTAGTGCCAACACTATGAACATTAAATTTTTAAATAAATTCTCTTAAATTTTACCTTCTAATTTATATTTATATTTCTTTTGTCCTCAGCAAAAATATTGGATTTACCAGGAACAGAAAGCTGCTAATACAATTCTGTGACATGTAAGTTAAATAAATAAGCATCACTTGTATTTATGAAGCATTGAGCACGTTTAAAACTTTGAAAATATGTTAGCTTATTGTAAGCTGCTTCAATGAAGGTTTTTAACTATGAAAAATAGTCAATTTGAGTATATAAACCTCTAGAGACAGAAAAGGGGGACAGTATTGCCTGTGGGACAGTATAAATGAAACTAACATACTTTCAGAATTCAAATAAATAAACCTTTGTCAACAAAGACTATGAAACTGTTTTGCACATTGATTAAACAAGCACGCTGTTCTGTTGATCAAATAACTAAAAAACCTATTGTCTCAAAATGGTGTAATGGTTACTGCAGTGACCCAGTATATGAAAGATGTGAGGTTTAATTTCTTCAGTCCTCTGTCTACTTTTTCCACCTCCAAGAGTACTTTACTCAACTCATTTATATATTATTTATAGTTTATCTGCATTATGGCAACTTTAAAAAAAAAAGCAAATGTATTTTCAAGTTTGCTGAATACTTCGTAAATAAATCAATGTTTGTATCATCGTCATCATCATTTTATGTCTGTTTTTCCTTGCTTGCATGGATTGGTTGTGTCTTTTCTAGCACAGATTCCCTCCACTTGTATTCCTCTGTCATCTCTTCTGTGAGGTTCAGCATTTTGAGATCTGCTTTCATCACTTTTGCTTAGGTTTTCCCCAGTCTTCCTTTACTAAAGCTAAAACTTCTTTCTCCAATGATCATCATCCATACGCATCACATCTCTATGCCATCTTTCCTCTTGCAATCTATATTGCTCTTATGGCCATTTTTTTTCTCTGGCCAAGTCTTTTTTGGTCTTTCTTTACTGCAGCTTCCTTCAATTGAGATTTTTTGGCACTTCTTTATGCAATGACCATCATGTGAATGTTCTCTATGGTTATTTTATTATTTTTATATACATTTTTATGTATACATATATATATGTTTATTTTTTTTCATTATCAGACTTCTTATGCGGCCACTCTTATTTCAACATTTAGAAAAACGAGGCATTCAGGTGAATCTATTTTCTTATTCCTCTCATTATGTCCTTGCAATTCAGGTTATAGTTTATTATGGCAGTATTGGAGGGTCGGACGCCACGCTTTCCAGCATAGAGTTGTGTCCCTTTACAGTCTGAGTTCAAATCTCGCCACGGTTAACTTTGCCTTTCATCCTTACGGGGTCGATAAAATAAAGTACCAGTAATGCACTGGGATAATTTCTGGCCTTGTGCCAAAAGTAGAAACAATTATAGAGATAATAGCACTGCCTTAACATGGCCACAGCCTATAAACTGCAATAGATAAAAGAATAACAGTTTTATGTATTTTTAAAATGGTTAAAATGACTCTTCCATGATGTAATCATTTTAACCCTTTTAATACCAAACTGCTTGAAACCATCCCTGGTTCTGATACAAAACTGCCTATTATCTAAGAACCTTCCTTCAAAATTTAATGTGATCTTTTGTTATGTTCTAAAAACCAGCTTAATAATGAGAAAAAGAGTTATTTTACTAAATTCCTAATTTTCAAATACTTCATTATTTTCAAAATGATTTTAAAATCATAGGCAGTGTCCTCTTATTAGAAATATTGTAATCAAAGGGTTAACAATGAGAAAGTTAATTATATTACTAAATCCCTCCAAATACAAATACTTCATTGGTAGTGTCTTTCATTAGAAATATGGTAATGAACGAATTAAAAACTATTTTTTTTTACACATTTCTAAATCAATAATTATCCAACCAATCAGTGCATGCACCTGAGCACTTTACACAATAATCTCATTATTATTATTATTATGTTTTATTTTTTTGTTTTTCATATATTTCTTTTTCAGTGATTTAATTTGTTACCTCCAGCATTTTATATTTCATTTCCAGTTTATATATTTCTTTGTTTGATTGTTTTACTGCAGGTATATCTCTGGGTGTTAAACGATGAAGAGGAATTTGCAAAAGGATTTAAACATGGTGCCACAGGAGTTATGACTGACTATCCAACAAAACTTGTAGAATTTTTAGAGAAAAACCCTCACTTTTTCAAGCGATAAATTTTGTCTCAACAATTAGACTGTCTGGTGTTTACATACGTAACCAACCATATCATTTGTCTGATGTCTACTTAGTTAGCCAGCCATACTATCTGGTATACATATAGTTAGTAGTACCATCTGGTTTGTATATATAGTTTACCATATCATCTGGTTTGTATATATAGTTTACCATCTGATGTCTATATAGTTAGCTACACTATTTAAGGTCTATATAGTTAACCATACCATTTGTCTGGTGTCTTCATAACTAACCAGTCGTACCATGTGTCTGATGTTTCCATAGCATGTCTTTCTATGTGTCTGTTGTCTATATAGCCAGCCATACCACTTGTCTGTTGTCTATATAGCCAGCCATACCACTTGTCTGTTGTCTATATAGCCAGCCATACCATGTGTCTGATGTCTCCATAGCTCCCCATACCATGTATGTGTTGTCTATATAGCTAACTATACCATGTCTGATACCATTTAATGTCTTCAGAGCCAACCATACCATCTGTGTGTTAAAACTACTTCACTGATTCAAGTAAAATTATTTTTTTCTCCACTTCACTATTTCTTTATTTTCTCCTTCTCTTTCCTTCTAATATTCTGTAAGACAGGGAGGTGGCAGAGTTATTAGAACAACCAATAAATTGCTTTACAGTATTTGTTCTGGCTCTCTGCTATGGTCAGCTTTGCTTTGCATTCTTTCCAGGTTGATAATTATAAAATCCCAGTCCAGAGAGAGAGATGTGATGATGATGATATATATATATAAATAAAAAAAAATTTGATCAATACACCAAATATCAATTGTATTGTTTGGAAAATACCCATGCCAACAGGAGTGCTAAAGATAGCTCATTGTTAAGTCCTTAAGCCAGCACAGCGAAATTAAAATTAAAAAAATTTTTTTGGAGCAGAAATACAAATCTGGAGAACATCGGCTGGAAAGGAATGGACTCCCCAAGTTCAAATGCCCAAGACAATGACTCAAACAGGCGTTATGGGTCAATTATGGAATATTATTATTATTATTATTTACAAGAGCAGTAGGTTGGCATAGACAAATGCGTACTATTATTTGTTCAAATTCCACTTGAGGTCAACTTTGCCTGTCATTCTTTCAGGGTCGATAAAATAGAGTACCAGTCAATTACTTGAATTGATATAGTCTTTCCCCTTCCCCTAAATTACTGGCCATGCGCCTAAATTAGAAACAATTATTATTATTTACAACACATGGCGGTGGATTGGCAGTATCGGTAGAGGATCGGACGCCATGCTTTGACGCATAGTTACGAGCCTTGCCGAGGTTAACTTTGCCTTTCATCCTTACGGGGTCGATAAAATAAAGTACCAGTAATGCACTGGATAATTGCTGGCATTGTGCCAAAAGTAGAAACAATTATTTACAACACATAAGTGCAGATAAACAGAATCAAAGTCAATAACTGAATCTTTCCTGATCAGCTCCTTAAAATCTGTCTCAAGTTGTTAAAACTAACAAACTATTCCCTATTGTTCTGTATATTATTTTTATTATTATTCTCTTGTGTTTTATATTTTTTATTTAGTCTCAAACATTTCATCTTCTACTTTGGCTTCTTGATATAATTCTCTCATTATTCCAATAGTGGATTGGCAGAATCATCAGAGCATCATACAAAATACTTTGCAGTATTTATTCTGGCTCTTGTTGTTCCGAGTTAAAATTCTGTTGAGGTCAACAATGCCTATTGTCCTTCTAAGGTCAACAAAATAAAGTACCAGTTGAGTTCTAGTGTTGATATAATTGACTTTCCCCTTTCCCCAAAAATGTCTGGCCTTGTGCCAAAATTAGAAACCATTATTCCAACTGTGTCAGTGATTATTATGAATATGTATTGTAAACCAGTCATCTTATAACTGATCTCAAACTCAGACTAAATATAATAGAATTCTATTTTCATGATAATAATAATTGTTTTTACTTTTGGCACAAGGCCAGCAATTACCCAGTGCATTACTGGTACTTTATTTTATCGACCCCGTAAGGATGAAAGGCAAAGTCAACCTCGGCGGGATTGACTTTGCCTTTCATCCTTACGGGGTCAATAATAATAATAATAATATCAATACTTCGGAATGTTCTGGAATTCTCCCTTTCATGTTTATTCTGTCAGTTGTAAAGTTGGTTCTAGAAATATTTTGACTATAAATATTAAATGATTATTTATTCAGTACATTTGTTGAGTGACCATGACCGTTTCAGTTAGTCATATAATATATAATTTAACCCTTTCATTACTATATTTCTGATGAAAGACACCACCTATCATTGTGAAAATAATCAAGAATTTGAGGGATTTCATGATATAACAAACTTTCTCACTATTAAGCTGTCATTTGGAACATTTAACAAAAGTTCTTACATACAATTTTGATGGAACATTTCTAGATAAATATTAACACTTTAACCCTTTTGTTACCATATTCCTAATGAAAAATATTGCTTATAATTTTCAAATCATTTTGTAAATAATTAAGTTTTGAGGTATTTAGTAATATAACTAACTTTCTAATTATTTAGTTGGTGTTTGGAGCATACATAAAATTAGGTTTATAGATAAATATAAACACTTTAAAATAAACAGCTTAGTATCATAGCACTAGGGATGATTTCAAACAATTTGGCATCAGCTGGTCTGAGTGTGATCTACCCACAATAACTGGCAATGTAAAAACTGCTACAACTCTGGGAAACTAAACCAGAACAACCTGCCACCCTCTACACACCATCATAAACTGCGAGCAGGGTACAAATTGTTGTCCTTAAATGCTCGCAGTTTATGCAACAAGATACATCTGTTCGAATCCTACGTCAGAAGCATCGACCCTGACTTCATCACAGTCACGGAAACATGGGCACATTCCTTACTCTGTGATGGGGTTTTCAGCATTACTGGGTACAACCTTTTCCGCAAGGACCGCATTAACCGCCGTGGTGGTGGTGTGATGGTCTACGTTCGTTCAAACTTTTCGGTAATTCCTTGCGTTGATTTGAACGAATCACAGGAAGAAGTTTTTTTCTGTGACATACGTATGACCATGTCAACACTTCTGCTTGGTGTTGTTTATCGCCCCCCAAACTACCATCAGGACACACAGCTTTGCGATATCCTCAGAGTTGCTGCCAAGAAAACAGCCACTTATGTGTTTATTGCAGGTGACTTCAATCATCCTGAGATCGATTGGGAAACCTTTCGTTGGCCACAAGGTGCAAACGATTTCCTTGAACTAGTGCTGGACTCAAACTGGTCACAAGTAGTCACCTCTCCAACAAGAGGTGACAACACTTTGGACCTGATCTTCACCACTACTCCTGAAGTGGTTATCAGTTGTACTACTGAGGAACCACTAGGCGACTCTGATCATGCTATGATCATTGCCAATCTGGCACTTGAGGGCAGCAACAAAAACCAGAGCCATCTCCAATCTGCTTGCTTTGATTGGAAGAGGGCGGATTGGAACTTGTACTGCACTGAGCTACAGCGCCCAAACTGGCATGAGATGTATAACTCTGGAGATGTGAACTCTATACTCCAGAGCATCCTGGACACTATGGATAGCATGGGCAGCATCAGTGCCACGGAAGCGGAAAAATAACCACCCCAAAAGTGCAATTTGGGAAACTTCAGCGGTCCGACTTGCCAGGAAAGAACATCGGAACGCTGAACGGGAATATAAACTGCATAGATCAGATGCCAACAAAAAAAGCGGAATAAATCTTCTAACCATCTCAAGCAAGTGACAAAGAAGGCAGTGCTTGAATTTGAACAGTGCATCGCAACCAATCCTGACAGTAAGGTGTTCTGGAAATATGTTCATTCAAAGCAGAGACCTCACTCTCCAGTTGGTCCTCTCCGCAATCCCCACACAAGCCAGATCACTGACGATCCCAAGGAATGCGCAGAACTCATTGCTGAGTGCTATGCAAGTATTTTTACTATTGAAAACCAGAATGTACCATCTCCACCATCTCTAACATCAAATTCCATAACAACTATGGAATTTACACCTGCAATGTTGCGACGTCACCTTAAGAATAAGCGCAACTATGCCTCCCCTGGTCTTGATGGTGTGACATACCTGCTTCTCAAACGTGGCGGGTATTTCCTTTTGCGCCAGCTTTCTTTCTTCTTTCAATACTGTCTCAACAATGGTGCTACTCCGGAGCAGTGGAAAACTGCCAGTGTCATTCCCCTGTTCAAAAAGGGCAACCGCATGTCACCTGTCAACTATCGTCCAGTCAGTCTTACTAGTTGTATGGCCAAACTGATGGAATCCTGTGTCAGAGAAACACTTTGGAACTTCTGGAGCTCTCACAGCCTCATCCGGCCCTCACCGTTTGGATTTATCCCTAACTCCAGCTGCTGTGATCAGCTTATCGAGTTCCTTGAGGACATCACCCGGATCACTGACAGCGGCTCATGGGTGGATGTTGTTTACCTTGACTTTGCTAAGGCTTTTAATTCTGTGCCACACAAAAGACTTATGGCAAAACTCTCTGCAATGGGTGTGAGGGATGATCTTTTCGACTGGTTGAAATCCTTCATTCTCAGCCGAAAAGAAGTAGTCACGGTTCTAGGACAGCATTCTTCACCATATGAGATGTCATCTGGTGTACCACAGGGATCTGTTCTTGGTCCTCTTTTGTTTGTGGCATATATTAACGACATAGATGCCAACTTACAGAATGCCACGGTACTAAAATATGCAGATGACATCAAGCTGTACCTTGAAATCAAAAGGACTGATCCTGAAACTTACAACTCTTTCCTACAATCAGACCTGGACACAATGCAGCAATGGATCACAGACTGGCAACTGAAGCTGGCTGTGGACAAGTGTACCACCATGCATTTTGGAAGGAAAAATCCAGCGTCCACATACTCCCTCCACAACACTGATATCAAAAAGTCCTCTTGTGAACGTGACCTGGGCATTACTGTCAGCAACGATTTGCGTTGGACAAAGCATGTCTCTAAGATTGTCAAGAAGGCCGAGGGTGTCTTGGCATCACTCAGCAAGACCTTTGTTAGCCGCTCTCCAGCCATCTATTTAAAACTGTATACAGCTATGGTACGACCACACTTGGAATTCGCATCATCAGTCTGGAACCCCTATCTTGCTCAGAACATTGACCTCCTGGAAACTGTTCAGAGACGTGCAACCAAGCGCATACCCTCCATCAGACACCTACCATACTCTGAACGCCTTGCTTCCCTGGGCATGGATTCATTGAAGCTCCGACGTCTGGCAATGGACTTGGTGAATACCCACAAAGTTTTTAACCATCTCGCCAACTGCAACCCTGAGCGCCTCTTTGATCTCCATGTGTCTAACACACGTGGACATGCCTACAAGATAAGAAAACAGCACAGCTCCCATGACTTTCGCAGACATTTTTTCACGCTCAGAGTTGCTGAAGCATGGAACAAACTGCCTGCGTCAATTGTTAGCTGCCGAGACACTGCATCCTTTAAGACACATAATGCTTCCCGAAATACGCCAAAACTACACCTGATGTACCCCTTCCATGCACATGCACACATGTGTGTATCATGACTTGTGCACTGTTCATTTTACTGATGTTTGTGCATTGCCCTATGTACTGTACATGCACTTTTTTGATGAGTTGTGGTGCACCTGGGCACTGTACACAATATTTCATTATTGTTATTGTTATTATATCATGACTCGTACACTGTTCATTTTCCTGACATTTGTACATTATTCTATGTACTATACATGCACCTTTGATGAGTTGTAGTGCACCTGAGCACTGTACACAATAATTTCATTATTATTATTATATTATTTAAAAGTCTGTGTATAGTAGAATCGTGTTGTTACAGAACAGAAGGGACCTACAATTGAGATAAGGTACTCTATACATTAGGTAGAAAGAGTACGTAATTCTATTCATTTAGATGTGAATTATACAGGACAAGTACTGTCTCATCCATCACCAAATGAAATCGTACTAAAACTGTAAAAGTCTCTTCTAAATGAAATTATATGAAGACAAAAGTAGCAGTGACTTTGAAGTTTCAGTTATTGCCTATTCTAGCTGTTAGATGAAGAAACAGTTGATATTTTGAAGTCACTATCATATTTCTCTTCAGAAAAAAAATGATGCACTCTGCTCATAAATATTTGGTGCTCATTCAGTTAATGTTTGAGTACATTGGTATTTAAAGCATCCACTCCAGTGTGTGTGTGTGTGTATATATATATATATATATATATATAATGATTCATTTCAAATAGAAAGGACTAGAACTGTTTCTTTTGTTTAAAATCATCACAACTTTCCTGGTGATTTCAAATGAATGAAATAGTTTGAATCCTGTAGAAGTCATTTCTATCTAAAATAAATCATGTACCTTCTCTATTTAATGCATTGAATACTGTATTTAACTGTGATCTCTTTCATTTCCTCTTCAGAAAACCATTCTTATAATATATATATATATGATGGATCTCTGTCAGTTCTGACAAGTGTTCCAGTTGTTTCAGTTAACAGAACAGTCTACTTGTGAAATTAACAAGCAAATGGCTCAGTATTCTACAAACATGTACCCTAAACGTAGTTCTCAGGAAGATTCAGCATGATACAGGATGTGGCATGACTGGCCCTGTTATTATAGATACAACACATTTTTGCCAGCTGAGTTGACTGAAAGTGAAATAAAGTGTCTTGCTCAAGGACACAAGAAACTGCCAGGAATTGAACTCATCACCTTGTGGTTGTGAGCTGAACACCCTAACCATTAAGCTACTTATCTTTACACACACTCACACATATGTCTATTGAACCTGTTTGAACCTATTAACTCTTAACTATTCCCTTTCACATATCCCTTACCTCATTATCACACTCTGCTCCATTCCTACCATACACTCTACTTTACTCGCACATACCACCACCTTATTACCACACCCCACTCCTACTATACACATCACCACCTCATTTCCTGTCAGTTATTAGTCTCACTTTATAACAATTTCAAGTACCTCATTAAAACATATACACATTATTGTGTATCCATTCTTTTCTAAATATAAACATTTCTCTCTTTTTATTATTATTACCATTGTGTAACAATGTCGTGGAGGGAGGATGGGTCTGTAGGAAAATTTATTTAAATAAAAGGGGGTCGTTATTAGTGAAAACGTTGGGAACCACTGGTCTAATCTTTTTTGAGTCTTCATTCCTCTCCTTCAAAAAAGGCACATTTCTATGAGACCTGGTCAAGAATTCCCCTGACGTTAGCCACACCTAATCTGTCGCCTTGCTTTTTTCCCACCCTCAATGCCATATTACTCCTTTAAATACCCTAACCACATTACTACAAGGCCCCTACATCATAATGTGACTGAACAATTCAACTCTACCTCCTCTAACCTAATATACTATATAGCATGCCTTTTTCTACTATAACTACAATGGCCTCTGCTCTTCAGAGCTGGCTGGTCTTGTGCCAGCTTCACTCAACCACTCCCGACTCGCTCATCTCTCCACCCTCATCATCCATTTTGTGTCCAGCCCTCCCAGGTCCCACACTAACCACTACACCCAGTCCTTACCTGCCTAAAGTGGCATAGCATCCCTCTGGAACTTCCTCCCATGCTCATGTCTTTTCTACAGGTATTGATTTACAACAGATCACTAACATCAATATCACTGGTTGGTTTTGTCTGTGAAGGCCATGGGCACTGCCCCTTCTTCCTGATCTAACAAGTATTGGTGTCCAACATATTTTCCATCTGACCTAGGCCTATTGCCAACATTGGGGTGTGGTGGTGTTGTTATGGTATATATTTCTAATGAAAGATGGTAATTATGATTTTCAAATAATTTTGAAAATAATCAAGATGGATTTAGTGATATAACTAATTTACTCATTATTTAGAGTTTGAAACATAACAGAGGTTCTTACATGGGATTATGATGGAAAGTTTTTAGATAAATATAAATATGTTTAAATAGTTTCACATAGCTTGATATCAAAGATATTAAATACCAATGCTAAGATATTGAACACCAGTAAATATTGACTAGCTGTGCTAAGATATTGAACACCAGTAAATATTGACTAGCAGTGCTAAGATATTGAAGAGTAGTGCTAAGAAGTTGACTCATCAATAAAAATTGATGTGATAATATTAGGACAAAAGCAGCCAAATCACAACCCTCCTCTCTTAATATAGGACATGTACATTAATGTAGTACTACATACACTTAGATCTGGACAAAACAATAGATGGAAAGGTCATAGTTAGATTGCCTTTAATTATATAAATTTTTAATTGGGAATGACCTGGAGCCAAACAACTCACATTCAAAACAGCATTATTATTATTATCATTTAATGTTTTTCCATGTTAGCATGGATTTGATGGGTTGATACAGGTTGAGCTCTTAATCAAAGCTATGTCATCCCAGAAGCCATGTCCCACATACTTTCTGATTTGGCATGGTTTTTACAGCCAGATGCCCTTCCTATCACCATCCACTTTGCATATCATGGCACCAGAACCAGAAAGGTTATGTTCTAGACACAACTGAAGAGTCCTTTTAACCCTTTAGTTACCAACCCAGCCAAAACCAGCTCTGGTTCTTTGAAATAAAACCACCCATTTTAAAGGTTTCCAATTTAAATTAAAATCTTCCAACATAATTTTGTATAAGAACCTTACATTAAGTTATTACCTTAGTAATGAAATTATTGATAATTTTAGTAAATCCCTCAATATTCTTCATTAATTAATTAAAATAAAGTGTATTTCATTAGAAATGCAGTCATGAAAATGTTAACCCTTTGCTTGACTGTGTTTCTACAGCTGGATGCCTTTCCAAATGCCAACTACTTTACAGAGTGTACTAGGTGCATTTTATCATGACATCAACACAAGAAATGTCCTTGACAAAATAAAAAAGTAAACTAAAACCAAAACAGACCAGGTTGCATGTTTCCTCTTTTCTTGTTAGTGAATTGTTTTCTCACCATAATTCTCCATTTTTATGAGGGGACCTCAAACCACTAGCAATAGCAGCCAAATCTTCCTGAAATCTCTCTCCTATTTTAACTTGAAATAGTTATGGGAACTGATCCTATCAGAAATAAGTCATTTTTCTAGTTTAAATATATTTAGTTTTTATATAACTATAATTGAGAAGGCCAACTTTACTTCTACACATTAAAATATGAACACTTAGCAGGGAAATTCCAAGTAATAATTTTAAAAAAATAAACTGACCTTTGAGCTTTCAAATGATAAAATATTGATATAATAGTTGTAGATATATATATAATTATGAATAATGGTAGATTTAAAACTACCCCTACAAAAATAAATGGTTGTAAATATATTACTATGAATAGTGGCAGATTTATGACTACCCCTACTAAAATATATATATATATATAAATGGTTGTAGGTATATTACTATGAATAGTGGTAGATTTAAAACTATGATTTTTGGTAGATTTAAGTGTTCTTACAAAATATTGATATGAATTGTTTTTTATTAAAACCATCTCTACTAAAACGTTAAGAATAGTGATAGATTATAAAACCCATCTTACTAAAAAAAAATAGGGAAGAAGCCAATTATCATATTTGACCAAGGAAACAATGTTTCCATTGCTAATACTATCTACTGGTTGCAATTCCTTACTTAAAATGTTGATATAAATCGTGGTAGATTTAAAATTGCTCTTACTAAAATGGCAATAGACCTAAAACCATCCTTATTAAAATGTTATGTATGGTGGTAGATTTAAAAACATCCCTCCTAAAATAATGTCCAAAAAAAACCCAGTAAATCATAGTCAAAATATATTTTTGTGTGCTGAAATATTCTGAAGTCTTTCAAATTGTGCCACTGTATAATATTTGATTGTTTAGTTTGGTCTATTTAGCAAGTAGAAACTACAATGAAAGATGTTCCAAAAACAATGTGGAAAAAAGAACAAAATTTCCTACGAATAAACCAATTTTTAAAACTGTCTTCAATTTTTTTTATTCTTTTTTCTGGCTTCAGTCAATATTATAATATACAACATACTGATACACTGCTTGGCAGAACACCTCATGTCTCTGATCTTCACATCACTGAATGTTGGCAATAGTGGTGCCCCAGTATGACTGCAATCTAATAATTAAAACAAGTAAAATGATAAAGACATCCTTCGGTCATGAATGAACCATGGGTTGTGCACTTAGAAAGTTCCCTTCCAAGGTGTTTTTGTGGAAGACCAGCAGTTGCCCATACATACCAGTCTCCCCTCTCCATGCCACTAATGTTGTCCAAGAGAAAAGCAAAAGCCAATATAGCTTGGCACCAGTGATGACAAAACTCCTGGAGAGTGAACTGGAGTAACATGAAATAAAGTCTTGCTCAAGGATACAACATACCATCCACTTTGAGAATCGAACACATAATTGTGAACCCAACGCTCTAACCACTGAACCACCCACCTTCACTACTATTGCATCAATAATGTATTGATATTGTTTCGATATCATTTCCATCGGGTATCAATAGTTTCAATATTGTTTTGATATTGTATCCAGTCATTGCGTTCCATAATCTCTTCTGTGAATCTCAGCTTTCGCTACCTCCATTGTGATCTCCTGACACTCAGCAATCATCTGTATTACATATATATATATATATATATATATAATTTCCTCCCCCAATATCTTTAGCTTTATCATTTTTGGTCTTCCATTACATTCCAAATTAATTTCAATCACTCCTCTCACACAGTCACTCTGCTCCTCATCTCACTTCTTTTATCTTCATAACCTTTGTCCCCAGCTCTATTTCCATCACAGAAGAAATAATAATAAAAAAACACAACAAAGTTATTATAATAATTAACAGTTTTATTTCAGATGATAGATGAGCCTGTTAATAAGGTAATAAAAATAAAAGAAAAAATATTACAATATCAAAAAAATGAAATTTTACCAATGATGGAGAAATTGGTGGAAAGTTAAACTAAAACAACTGTTATATTTGTAGAATTGGACATCAAAGGTAACTCATTTTGCCTCTTCAAACTAAACAATCACTTCCCAAATATTTCAAAGATTCTTAAAATTCTTTATTTGATTTTAGCATGGCTATATTGTAAACGGGAGACATTATTAGGATACAAAGTAAAATATAAACGCCCTCTATCATAGTAATAATTGTCTATAATGTTATTAAAATTTTGAACCACCAATATGTAATATATCATCAGCCAAAGATATGCCAATTCAAAATTCCACAGACCATTACCAAAATAATTGAGCTATCTCAAGAACAGGTTGGAATGTGTGTATATATATAATTGACAACAAACATTCCTAGAAGACATGAGGCATACTGCACTTTACTACATAATATATCTATAGATTTTAACCAACACTATGAATAGAGAGATGTAAACACCTTGTCTGTATATATCGACATGTCAACACTTTGTTTGTATATAGTGTACTACAGAATATATCCATAAATTTTAGCCAAATGTAATCACTTGTACAATCAAACACAGGATTGAATTTTTTTTTATCCACTTCAATCATTAAGCTCAAGAATTATATTTAAAAATAAATTTACAAATTGTAGAAAAATAATTTGAAGAAAGTAATATAGTGGAAAATTCTAAAACTATATAAAACCTAACATCATCTTGATGCATATATATCAAATGGCTGTATTTTTAAATCTAATGACAAAGAAGCACAGTGAAGAAATGTTTGTCTTGTAAAAGAAATTAGGCAATATCTTGAGAGGTTTAACATTTTCTGGAATAAACTGAAGCTAACTAGAGTGAATAGATGACCTGCATGTAAAGTAATTGATCTTAATCTCTGGAATGAACTGGAGTGAATAGATGATCACTATGTAAAGTAATTGATCTTAACCTTCATACTGATAGATTCCAAGATTGGTTTTAATATTATGATCACTAGTTTACATAAGAAGCTCTTAGAAAAGTATATATGTTCTCTAGAAAACAAAATATCCTATCATTTGGGGGTTTGGAGAAGGACACATAACAGCAACTGTTTTATTAAATTCCATGTTTTGTCAAATTTAGAATATTGATGAAATCCACATTAGCAAGATGTCTTGCTCTTTACCACAACTGACATGACTTGCAATACACATAATAAACTTGTAACACACACAGACACATAGACTCACACATTCATACAGAGTAGAAGGTCATTAATTCATTCCAAAGAATTTCACTGAACGGTCCATACTAGCTGAAGCAACAAAGGTAGCGTTGTGACCAAATCGTACCCCAGTAGCCGATGCTGTGTGGTCGTTAAAAACAGCCAAGTCTTGCCATTGTTTGCAGAGGTAGACCCTGAAACAAACAATGAAATTTATTCAATGTTATGTGAAAAACAAACAAGTAAAAAGAATCAGAAATTTTGTCACTTTTCTGGGTTGATAAAATATATTTTGTCCTTTTGAAAATCATCATCATACCGATCAAAATTTTTGGATGAGTTGTCATGGTCTGAGATTAAACAGGTTGGATGACCAAGTCTTACTCATTTGTTTCATATTTGGCTTCCTTTCTACAGTTGAATGATATTACTAACAGGAACCCCTTCACTGGGAGCATTTTATCATGGTACTAACACTACCCCTTTATATGGTGTACTAGACACATTTTATAGTGGCACCAGCACTTGAGAGATTATGTACTCAACAAAACTGAAGAGTTCTCGCAACCTTATATTGTCTCCATTTGACTACTGCCTACTTTACAGAGTGCATATTATTTGCATTTGTAACAAGACATTTACTGGTTCAGTCAACATTAGTTCTTGTAAATGATTTCCACAACAGCAACAAGGAGATCCAACATTCTCAGCAAAACATTTTATTTTTCAGCAATTCATGTATCTATAAAATGCAGGTAAAGCTGTTTTAGGTTGAAAGAAGTTGTAAGCAATACATACCTGACATCAGTACCTGCCACAGCCAAGTAAGAACCACTTTGGTCAAAACAAAGACTGCGTACTTCATATTTATCATCAAGCTGAATTGTCTTGAAGTTCTTCAATTTACGTAAATCCCACAGTTTCACAACAGCATCTTCAGCAGCAGTAGCAAGGTAGTAACCTAGGTACATAAAGTTATAGAAACAGTGATGCATAGATACATGGACCTTTAACCGATTAGTGAGTCATAGGGGTTCTGTGCTGACATGGTATGCCTTAGACATTTTAAACCTGGTGGAATCCACCATTCTCCAGATCTGAATACAGTCAATTTCTTCCAGAGAAAAAATAGACCTCAATGAGATTGTATTCAGAGTACAGAAAACTGTAATGAATACCACAAAGCATTATGCCTGACATTCTAATTTCTCTGCTAATTTGCAGCTTTTTATAAACAGTGACACTAATAGATGAGAAAGAATGATGTAGAACTGTATAATAATTTAGAGGGATATGTCAAATCAGACCAATGAAACCATGTTTCCATAGGTCTGATACTATTTGCCGGTCACAACTCCTGGCAGATCAGATACTGTAAAGCGACTCTCTACCAATTCCACTAATCCACCACCCATGGAATGGTACTTTATTTATCAAACTTAAAAGGATAAAATGCAAAGGCGACAATTTAACCTTAAAAAATAGTTTTAAAAATTCAACCTAATTCAAACATTTAACTCTCAATTGAAAAGTAAACAATATACTTTAACCCTTTTGGTAATTATCTGCTTCCTTGATATAAAACAGCTTTACATCACAATCTTATCTAAGGTCTCTGTTAAGTTAACTCTTTCGTATTTCTAATGAATTACTCTCTGTTTCAATTAATTAACAAAGTTTTGAGAGATGTACTAAAATTATTATTTCTTTGCCAAGGTATTAACATATGATTCTTATATAAATTATATTGGGAGGTTTTAATTTAAATTCAAAATAAGAGGTTTCTTCTGCTTCATAGAATCAGAATCATGCCTGATGAGGTTGGTAGTAAAAAAGTATCAGCTCATAAAAACAGAAAGCAGAAACAAATACCACAAGACATCTGTGATATGTTTTAACTCTAAAGTCAATCAATATAAGAGAATTATTTCAAATAAGTTTAGGTTCTTACCATTTTCAGAGAATGCAATACTGGTGATTGGTCCCATGTGTCCAGGAAAATTGGCCACATTGATCTGTTCCTTCAAATCCCAGATTTTGATCATATAATCCTCAGTTCCAGTTCCAAAAATAAGACCATCAGGATGGAATTGTGCACAGGTCAGAGCTAAAAACAACAACACAAATATGAAACAAAAGAGTATAACAGTTATAGATATTGGTCCTGATGGTGCTGGTGCCATAACATGCACCAACTACACTCTGTAAAGAGGTAGTGCTGGTACCATGATAAAATCTAACCAGTATACTCTAGTAAAGAAGCAATGCTGGTGGCACAATAAAATGTACCCAGTACTTGCTGTAAAGTGGTTGGCATGAGGAAGAGCATCCATCCATAGAAACCCTGCCAAATATAGAAAGTATGAACAAGATGTGGTCACCTGATGTGGTCCTATCTAGTTTCAGAACATGATAACCTGTCCAACCGTGCTAGCATACAAAGCAGACATTAATTGATGAAATTTGGGTGCAAGAGGTAGTCAGTTAAATCAACCCCAGTACATGGCTGGTATTTTATTTTAACAATGCCAGAAGGATGAACGGCAAAATTGACCTTGGTGGGATTTCAATTGAGAATATAAAGAAACATACCAAACAAAGGGCTGATAGTTGTGTCAAGGACACAACCTCCCTAATGTCACTGACACAATAAAATGCACTCAGAACACTCTGCAAAATGGTTGGTGTTAGGAAGGGCATCCAGCTGTAGAAACCCTGTCAAAGCCAAAATGCATGTGAGCAAGATGTGGCCCTTGGCCAGTCTAGGAGGATTGAGAACTAATTTCATCAATGATGATCTATCCAATCCATGCCAACATGGAAAAGACTAAATGACCCTATTACTTCTGATGTAATTGTGTTATAAAATATGAGAAACTTACGATGTGGAGCAGATGTATCGGTGACTTTAGTTAAAACTTTACCAGTTCTTATGTCTGAGAAAGCCCAGTACTAAAAACAATAGAAAACAATAAATTAGAGATCAAATTGTCAACATGATTGATACAGGACTAGAAATACAGTTAATCCTTTTTATACTATCCTAACCAAAACAGCTTCAGATTCTATGAAACAAAACCACACATTTTAAAGGGTTCCTATTTAAATTTTCCTATATAATTTTAACACTTTTGTCTGTATTTCCTTAGAAATACATTTTATTTCAAATAATGAATGGATTTACTCGCACTTTTGTTTTTATAATAGAAACTTCACTGCAAAAACCCAGTCAAAATGCAGTTCCGCTTTGAGCAAGATACAGCGCAGCCAACTGGTCAGATTTTCGTCATAATGGCACCACCCAGTTCCACCACACTGTAAACATAGTTGGTGTTAGGAAGGGCATCCAGCTGTAAAAAGCCCGGCCAAAATACAGTTCCGTTTGAGCAAGGTATGGCACGGCCAACTGGCCAAACTTGTCTCATAATATGGACGACCTGTCTGACCCATGCAAGTGTGGAAAATATAGATGGGGATGATCAAGGTAACACCGGACTACTTCAAAATGTACAGATCGAACTGAAGTCAAAGAAAACCAAGCCTTACTGTATCAGTGGAACTACTGAGTAAGTAATCCCCAGTAGCATGGAGACTCAGACCAGTAACGGGGGCATCATGGGCACGAATTACTTGACCACATTGGGCATTCTGTATGCCCCAAACACGAATACTGCTGTCAGGAGATGCTGTAAACACCAGATCCTAGAAAACATCAAAATAAAAACAAAAATTTTAAATGATAAAAATCGTAGACATTAAGTCTTAACATCCTGTAAAGATTTAACAGAAAATATCTAAAAACAGGTTGGTTAATTCAAAAGTTTATAATATTTTTAAGTGGACAGATCATTGTGAAATTATCATAGTATCTCTCTCTCTATATATATATATATAAAGAGAGAGAGAACGAAATAGAAATATGAGTGTGTATGTGTGTTTACTGTTAATGTCCCTAACTTAGCAGTTTGACAAAAAAAGAGATGGATGAAATAATAGACTTAAAAAAATTAAGTACTGAGATTTGTATGATCCCTTCAAAGGAATGCCTCAATTGAATGACTGAAACCATAAAACAAAAGTGTAAAGTAAAAGTTAGATCTTGTCCGTATTAATCCTCAGAAATCTGGACAAATGTTTAAATGTTATAAAATAACACAGTATATTCTTTTATTTGTTTCAGTCATCAGACTGTGGCCATGCTGAGGTTATGCTTTGATTTAGTCAATCACATCAATCTCTTTTTTGTTGAACTGCTAAGTTATATGACATAAACATAAGCACAAACAGAAACCTAAACACAGACACATATATATAACAGGCCTCCACAACTTCCGTCTACAAAATTTCACTCACAAGGCATCAATTAAGCCATGCTGGAACCACATAGTTGCCAAGTGAACTCCTTAAACACACAGCCATGGCTGCATCTGTGTTTATAAATTCTAAGTAATCTGGGCAAATATCTATAAAATATTAGAAAACGATATAGATACAACTTACTTCTTCTGGATGGTAGATGACACTGGTAACTTTCTTTGTATGGCCTTTAAGAATGGCCATAACCTGTTCTGTATCTTTGTTGAACACAACAGCATTCTTGTCATTTCCACCTGAGAGAACAATAGCAATGAAGCAATGAATATAAATTTACCATAACAAAATAACTTAGGATTCATAAATTCTTATATCTTTTCTAAACACATGGAATGATGTTGCAAAGACTGATCTCAAGAAACTCAATCTCATAAAGGAGATGACACAGGATCATGATGACTGACAGCTTGTTAGAAAAGACTTGCACACCAGTACAAGCACCGAAACGTTAAATGTAAATGTGGTGAGGGATTGAGGATGTCCCCTTTTAGCCAGCAGTGGACTGGCTGATGAACAAATCAAGTCAACATAGGGTAGAAAGGAGCACTGGCGTTGTTAAGGACCTGATAACCGTTTTAGTGCTGGTGCCACAATAAAACACACCCAGTACACTTCATAAAGTGATAGTAATGGTGCCACAATAAAACCCATCCAGTACACCCTATAAAATGCACCTAGAGGTTGGTATTAGAGAAGGCATCCATCTGTACAAACCATGCCAAAATATGGGATGTAAAATTTGTTTCAAACAGTGATCACCCATCCAACCCATGCCAAGATGAAGCATGAACATAACATGAAATGATGATGAAACAGATATTGTTTTGTTAAAAACAAATAATAAAAATGTTCCAATTTAATCTAAAATAAGTTATTTTTAAAAGCTGTTCTACACCCATTAACATGAGTGAGATGGTTTATATATAGCAGATAATTAACTTATAATATACAGATATATAAATAGTTTAAAAAACAGAGATACAATACTAAGTTCATGCTTTAAAAAATAAAAATAAAAACTCAACATATCAGACGTTAGTCTTTCATAAGATAAGGTTCAGAGAGTAGAAGTAACACATAAATCCATGCCAAAATATGGAACATATCACCAATACAATGTTGTATGACATGTCCCACCACCCATGGCAATATGGAAAGAGGACATATGAAGTTGTTAGAGCAATTTTACCTGTAACTATCTTTGATGTGTCTCGCAAACAGATGTCCAGGGATACAATACCAGGAACACTAGCACTATGGAGACCCTGTGGAAACAAAAACAAAAAGTTAGAAAATAAATAGAAACAAAATCTAGAAAAAAAAAAAATAAATAAAAACACCCCAACAGACCAACGGAAACAGTTTTAACTGATCTTTCGATAGATGTTGGTTGCTACTCCTGGTAGGAGGAGGCAGGATTTGAACTCAGAATGCAGTCAGGTTATATACCACAAAACCTCATGTACAACTCTTTAAATCCAATTCCCTAATGACCCTGTTAAATTGCCATTTGACCCAATGCCCTCATGACTACCAAATGACCATTTAACTCAACACCCTAATGACCTTGTTTATTTACCATTTAACCCAACGCCCTAACGACTCAGCCAATTTACCACCTAGATCATGATATTAAAAAAAATTAACAAATTCATAGATGAATATATAGAAAAGTCCACATTTTTGGAAAAAATAAAAGGTCAACTTTTAAACAAGTATATACAGTATTTGAATTAATGAGAAAAAAATGCATTTAGCTGTACAGCAGAAAGTCATTAATTTATAAAAACACAAAACCTAAAGTATGAAATAAATTTTAATAACTTACAGTATGTGAAGCAAGTTGTCTGTAGCCACGAATATCTTCAGAGCTGGCCAAACCTTCAGGAACAGTTTTACCTCTCTGAAATAAATTTAGAATTGGGTTTAGTAACATCTAGTATTCTAAGAAATTTAGTTTATAATGAATACTACTATATACATACACACACACATACATACTTAGAAACACACACACACATACATATCTATATATATACATACACAAGCATGTGTGTGAATATATACATGGGTGTGTTTGCCTCAGTGTTTATGTTCTGTAATTTAGTGGTTTGACAAAAAGAGATAAGTACCAGATTTAAAAAAAATAAGAACTGGGAACCAGCATGGTCACAGTTTAAAGACTGAAAAAGGAATAAAAGAATATAGAAATATATATTACCTTCTTTCTTTCAGCTGTTAGCAAAGTGGCTTTGTCTTGGAGCTGAAATAAGGGAAAATACACTCAAATTAGATGATAATAAATCAATAATAACTACTCTCTGTTATAAAACTGAATCAAAGAATATCAGTTATTGCAAGAATTATCTGGAAGAATTATAACAGAAATGAAACAAAATAAACTTGAATCCTGTCAGGTTCTTTATTTTAATCACAGTTGTAAAAGGCGAAGAGTAACACGATATATATATATCATCATTTCATTTTACGTCCGCTTTTTCCCTGCTTGCAAGGGTGGGACGGGAACTGATTCCGGCTTGATTTCTACAGCTGGATGCCCTTCCTAACACCAACCTCATTTACAGTGAGTGCTGGGTGCTTTTTTGCCGTGGCACCTCCACGACCACTTTGCAGTGGAATGATAGGGACCCCAGTCCCTATCATCTCATTTCTACAGCTGAGTAAACTGGAGCAATGTGAAATAAAGTGTCTTGCTCAAGGAAACAACACATCACCCGGTCTGAGAATTGAACTCACAACCTTTCGATTGCAAAGCCAATGCTCTAACCACTAAGCCATGTGCCTCATATATATATATATATATATATATATATATATATATATATATATATATATATATATATATATATATATATATATATATATATATATATATATATATATATATATATATATACACACATATATGATAGCCTGAATGAGTTGGGGTGAATAGTCCAATGAAACTTAAGTATGTGTCACTGTTGCAACTAATTATACTTAGCTCATTCTATGGACTGAGTGCACCAACTCTTGGATATTTATACTAAATTTGTACTACAGATATACACACACACACACACACATATATATATATACAAAAAGCACCCAGTCCACGCTGTAAAGTGATTGTGTAGGTGTCACGGCAAAAAGCACCCAGTATACACTGTAAATGTGGTTGACATTAGGAAGGGCATCCAACCATTGAACCCAAGCCAAAATCAGTTTTGTAAGGGCAAGATGTGGTCATCTAACTGGGTGTGGAAAAATGAATGTTAAACAGTGATCATGATGATCATAAATACATACAATATACATATATATATTAGTTTTAACACACAGTCTCAGATCAAGTCACTTGGCAGACAAGCTCAACTCCAAAACCCAAAAAGTTATTTAAAAAAAGAACTCTTACTTTTTGCAGGACTTCTTCTGTCATACCAGCTTCCTCTGTGGGTTGTTGAGCAGCTTCAGGACCTGCTTCTGCTGCATATGCCTAGAAACAAGCATTAAAACAAAACAAATACTTATTGAATTCATTCTGTGGATTGTCTTTTATTTTATTTGATTTTAAAAGAATTAAATTCATAAGGTTTAAAACAAGTATGAGTTCATAATATTAGATTATAGTTAAAGCCTGTTTCAAGCCCCGAGCCATCTACTCTTGGAATTGAATACATGATATTATTGAAATAAGCCAACACCCTGAAAAACTAGGCTGCATGCCTATTTAACATCAGCTGAGTACTTAAGTTTCTCCTACTGGTATAGCATGGTATGATCCCGTAACTCCTGATGGAGTGATAGGGGCACCGTAGTGGCATACAGATTATCTTGGGCATTTTAAACCTGGCGCAGCTCATCCCTCACAGAGTCTGAAAAAAGCAGATTTCTTCTAGAGAAGGATAGAAAGTGAGAAAGATAGACTGGTACTTTTTTTATCGACCTTGAAAGGATGAAAGGCAAAGTTAATCTCAGTGGGATTTGAACTCAGAGAGCAAAGAGCCGGAACAAATACTGCAAGACATTATATCTGATGTTTTAATGACTCTGCCAATATTTAAAGCTTCTTTATTCCAGAAAACTAACAACTAGAAGGAAATATAAGGTAAATAATTACAAAGACATTTGTTAAAATAAGCTGTTTGAAGTAGACTTACAGGTTGTGGTGTTGGTGCAGCATAGCCAGCAGGACCAGCAACAATACCTGCTTGTGGTTTGAGGGTAGCCAAAGCTGAAAAACACAGAAAGCATTACACATTACACATCCAACACAAGCTGGCAATGAAGCAACTTATGTAGAAATTATGGTGGGGATGAAGATGATGATAAAACAATATTAGCATGGATACTAAAGTAAATCACAAACAACAAATTATAGAGTACAAGAGTTGGTCGTATTTTCTGTGATAAATTATGTTATAAAATTGTAATGTGTGGAAGATATGATGGACAAGTTTAGTTAAAATGTATATAAATGTATAGTAATTTGGAATTGATAAGATTGAAACCCTTAAGAACAGTTGCTGAGATTCTGAAGATATCTGGTGTAGCAAGTCATGTAGTAGCTACCTGCCTAGTCAATCAAGTAGGTAGTACAATGTGTTATACCTAACAACTAGTGTGGCAGGACATGTGGTAGTTACCTGATGAACCAATCAGGCAGGTAGTACAGGAAGGTATTACATCATCGATTTCCACTACCCAACACTTATTCTCACCTCTTCTGAGAAATGATTCTCTCAGTAACAAGCATGTAGCTGCCATAGCTCCCTCAACAACAGACCACAGTCCCACTTCTGTCATGTCCTCACTCACTGCCCTCAATACTTCATCTTTAACCAGCTGAGAACACAAAGATCATTCTAGTGTTCGTGCCACGATAAAATACCTCCAGCCCACTCTGTAAAGTAATAGTGCTGGTGTCAAAATAAAATGCCTCCAGTCCACTCTGTATGGTGGTAGTGCTGGTGACACAATGAAATGTACTCAGTACACTCTGTAAAATGGTTGGTATTAAGAAGAGCATCCAGCCATAAAAAACACACTAAAATGGTATTTATGAGCAAGACGTGGTTACCTGATCTGTATAATCCATGTCAGCATGGAAAAAAAGAGACAAAATGCCGACGGTGATGATGCAAGGGTAATTGAGATCATCTAAATAGTGCAGGAAGGGTTTGTTTCATACCCAATAACTGATGTAGCAGTATCATCATCAGCTGACACAGGGCTAAAAGAAATCCTCCAAAGAGAGAGGCAACTATAAAGGCCTCAAATAACACAACCAAGTTATAAAAACTATTGAAAGTTATAGCCTGACTAATTAGAAATCAAATTAGTCTGGATGGGACACAGTTCAGGTTTGTGCCACGAGGAGCAGGTACCAGTGATACCCTATTTCTAGTAAGACAACTACAGGAAAAGTTCTCGAGAGTATGACAATGGAAGATAAGGGGTTCCCTTTAGTCATGACTGACTATGGGTTTGTCTTTCTAAGGCACAAGCATAGGCAAGGTGTTTTGTGGAAGACCAACAGTTGCCCATGCAAGCAAGACCCCCTTCTCAACAAAGCTAATGCTGTCCAAGGAAAAATCTATGACTGATACAGTTTGGTACCAGTGATATTACAACTCATTTTTACCAGTGGAGTGGAGCAATATAAAATAAAGTGTCTTGCTCAAGGACACACTCGTGAGACAAGCATTCCAACCTCTAAGCTATGTGCCTGCGATGATCATGAAGATGATGATGATGGGGATGAAAATAATCTTACCTTCTCTTGCAGCAGTTACCTCCTTTGTCAGACGAGCTATAACACGACAAGCAGCATCGTGTTGATATAAAGCATGAGATAGTTCTGAAAAATACAGGGCAAAACAACATTATTCATACATTTCTATCCAATATAAATAACATTCAAGGTATTATAAAAATGGTTCAGTGGCTGAGCAGAGTATTGCTCAGGAAGAAGATAAACAACAAATTGTTGGGAAAAATGGGAACAGATATAAATTTATATAGGAACCCTTTAAAGCAGGATTTTTTGTTTCATAGAAACCAGAGCAGATTTTGGTTGGTTCAGTATCAAAAGGGTTAATCAACTCACTTGACAAAATAATTATAAGCTTTAACTCTCTTGTCTCAGTACCCAGTGAATAAATGTCACTGATGATGATTAATGACTCTGAAATACTATAGTATTTGACATTCCAACTGAGGCTGCTGTGACATGATCACAGCATAATATACTCTCAGAGACTCATGAATGTTTATTATGTGTACATTAACATATATATGTTTCCATATACATTATATTCTAAACCACACTGTGTTAGTTCTATTATTGGGATGATCCAGAATTAATGACCAAGTTTATTTTTAATTAATTTAATTAACCAGTTATTTTTTTTTAAGAATATTCCTTCTGCAACAATGCAATTATGCTCCAGAAAGATCATTTAAACATGTTTTGATTGTAGTTTAGTGTTGTAATGTAGAATAAATTTAGAATCAATAAAAGCACCCATTAAATTTTCCTCAACCTAATAATTAAATAATTGTTGAAGAAGACGCAATATTTATAGATCTTACCTTGTCTGGCTGTCTGTAGTTGTTGTCTGAGAGTAAAACTGTGTAACATAACAGCATCCTAACAATATAAAACAATATAACAATATAAATACAATATTATAGCAGTAACAACAAAGACATAACTGAGAAACTCAGAAGAATATCAGCCATGGACTTAGATTACTGAGAAATTTAAATTAGTAAAGTTCTTTGCCCACTTATTCCTGAGAGGGTCATGGAAGCAGACTCCTCATTTCTTCCAGCGTATCCTGTTAGAAGCAATCATTTCCAATTGATCTAGTTGGATCCCCAAGCTCATGGATGCTATCCAACCATTTTGTTCAGGGTCTACCCTTGGGTCTCCTGCTGATTGGTTTTGCACATAAAATCTTTTCAGAGATTCTTTCCTGAGACAATCAAACAACATGCCCGTAATATCAGAACTGTGGTCTCTCAATTCAGAAAAGTATTTGTTATTGAAAATAAAGTAAATTGGACAAAGTTAATCTAAAGTAAAACTCTGTAACAACATCTCAAATCATCACCATTTAATGTCTGTTCTGTCTTTTAGCAAGGGTCATCACTTTTGACCATTCAGATAGGTCATGTGGCCACATCTATATATATATATAAAGTTGTAGTTCCTGTCTGTTTGTTTGTTCACAAACTCCTCCTATGGTTTTGGAGATAGACCCGCATAACCATATATATTCTGAAACTACATTGCCCAAGATACGTATATTTCATTTTAATCAAAGGGTTCCCTGGGGACACAAACCCCCACTGAATATTTTTTCCCTTCGATTTATATGAAATTTAAACCATAGGTAAATGACAAGATATGATGCCTATTCACAAAATTTCAATAATATTAAGACACCCTAATGGGGGTTAAACCCCCCGATTAGGATTCCCCAGGGGCACAAACCCCTGCTGAAAATGTTTTCCCTTCGATTTATATGAAATTTAAACCAAGATATGATGTCTATTCACAAAAGTTTTGAAATAATATTTTGAAAAAAATTAGAAAGTGGACGTTAAACGATGATGATGATACATGTGTGTGTGTGGAATGCAAAGCCACTTACACAATTTCACAAGCTAGCTATTCCATTGATGAAACAACTGGAATTCTCATCGTCAGAACCGACAGCAGTTCAACATACACGCAAAACACGTAATTCAGAATCTGAATGTGTGTAGAAACTAAAATAAAAGAAAAATCCAATATTTACCCATTCATCTTGCAATGATTTTAAAATGGCTGGGATACTTGTAGCTGAAGGTGGTCGAGGTTTAATTAAAGGTGAAGCTAAAATATAAACAATTTTTATAACATTTATTAAAGTTATGGGACATGATCAGTATATATAATATACTGTATATACTAGTATATCTATGAGAATTATTGACAAAAAATTCAGTGATAAAGGAGGGGGGGGGGTATAGACTTATATTCAAGGTCAACATTTTGCTGACATTCATCAACTTCAACACCGAAGTAAAAAAGGCCTCAAAATATCTGGAGTGATTGTTTTACATTTTAGAAGTATTTTCACAAACACACACATATTCTCACATTTACAGGCTAGAGTAGAGCAGAGAGAGGGGGGAATATGGTGCTATTGTTGTCTACTACAAGAAATTTTTTGAAACTTTATAAAACAGATGAAATGGTAAAAAATCATTTGTTGTGAAACAAAAACTATACTCTGACACTTGAAAACATTTTAGATATAAAAATATTTCCAACCTGTGGAAATTTACAAAACAGCACTACATAAACGTGTTGATTAGCCTTGGCCATTTCTCAGACATAAAATAGGAGGGCCAGCTTATACACAAGTATATATGGTAATTAGAAGATATCATTATATTAACTATTTTGGAAAATACAAACATTTTTTTTCTTTTTTACTGCTTAATCAGAAAGAGCTGTGCCTGTAGCCTTTTATTTTACAGGGCTTCCCAGACTTGTCAAAAGAGAGGGAGGAAAGTATCCTCAAACTGGGGACCTGGTCTGAATATTTGCAACAGGACTCTGCTAAAGACACCCAAAGACCAAATGTTGGTGTTGTACTGGATGATGGATTAATTCTCCCACTGAAATAAAGAGCCAGAACAAATATTGCAGGTTATCTTGTCCAACACTCTCACAATACCACTAATCTATCATTTTGGATTAGCACTGTGTTTTATTGACGCAAGAAAGATGAAAGGTAAAGATGACATCTGTGGGATTTGAATTGAGAACGCAAGGTGCTGAGTCCAACACTATAACAATTCGGCCAATTTACCATTTGAGTTGATATTTAATTTGAAAATAAGATTGAAGTTCAAAATAATACCTTAATAAATTATAGGTATTTTAAAATATACTTAAATGTTAACTAATTGATTTTAATAATTATTCAAAATGAATTAAAACAGAAAATTCAATGAAATGTTTTTAAAAATGCAAGAATCTGAACCTTTAATATCAACAAGAACATCAGCTGTCAATTTTTCACCATTCATTGGATCAGTGCCATTTTCTTGAATATACTTTTCCAGAAGTCTTCGTTCAAAGATATGGCCAGACACTGGGGAGATGCAGGGGTGTTCAGGAGTTTCATTGCTAACTGGAAAGTAATGTAAACATTCAGTGAAGAAGGATTGTTTTAGGAGAGCTAGAACAATGTAAAGTTATAAATACAAGAGTGAAAAGTAGAGTAAAGTAAGAAACAAGCATTTTCATAGTGTGGCTGCTATCATTAAAACACCCAAGAAACCTCCTTGTAGGAGGCCAGCTAAACCAACATATGATCTGTAATTTTCATGTTTTATTATTCTGGAATATCAAATATTTTGAATATCGGCAGAATCTCAAAAACTGCAAATATTAAGTTCACTACGATAATTGTAAACCCAAAAAAATTTGATAAATCGCTTTTGTTCATGATTTGAAA
This sequence comes from Eledone cirrhosa, assembly GCA_964016885.1. Taxonomy (NCBI): domain Eukaryota; kingdom Metazoa; phylum Mollusca; class Cephalopoda; order Octopoda; family Eledonidae; genus Eledone; species Eledone cirrhosa. The sequence goes on along the minus strand of OZ024746.1, from coordinate 25,307,183 downwards.
ATACTGGAACCAAGGATGTAACACTATGATGATTATTATTGCAAAGATACAAGACGTAGCTGCAATAATTGGTAGATGGAATGTAAACAGATTTTTCTGACATTCTCCGTATGTCCTTTATCAATACATATATGCACACATACTCTGTATGTTGTATTATATACATTTATACATACATAGATATATGTGTGTATGTATAACTCAGAGTGTATGTGCGTGTGTATGTATATATATATATAAAATTCTTTGTCTCTCTGTCTGTCTTTTCCTTATGCATTCTCAAATGGCAGAACCGAATCAAATCAAATTTTACAAGGTAATAGACCCCAGGATTAACATGTAATTTTTATTTTTATTTGGATTAAAACAATATAACATTTTATTTAAAATAATCTACTATATAGACAGAAATAAATTTCAAAGCATATTACTTGATGCTTTCGACAGTAAGGAAGAGCATTTAGAGTCGGACAATATAGAGGGACAGTGGGAATTTCTGAAAGCAAACCTGCTAATGGCGGCAGACGAAGTCTGTGGCTGGAGCAGGCCTGTAGGTAGGAGGAGAGTAACATGGTGGTGGAACAGTAAGGTGGAGGGGTCAATTAAGGCCAAAAAGCAGGCTTGGAAAGTATGGCGGGATGGGGGAAGTAGAGAAGACTATCAAGTGGCCAGGAGGGAAGCTAGGAGACAAGTGTACTTCGCAAGATGGGAAGCAGAGGAAAGAAAGTTCAAGCATGTTCTACAACGCGAGGATCAAAAACGTGAGGTGTTCAGGATTGCTAGGCAATGTGTCAAGGAAAACCGTGATATTGTCGGGGAGAAGTGTGTACTTAATGATGACGGCATACTTGCCATCACCGATGCTGATAAGAAGGTAGCTTGGAAGTGTCACTATGAAAGGCTACTAAATGAGGAGAATAAATGGGAGAAAGACAGTCTCCCCACATCGACCCAATAGAGGGACCAGCAGTGTTAGTCGAGGGTAGTATAATAAGTAAGGCAATCAAGGATATGAAGACGGGTAAGGCGGCTGGGCCTTCGGAAATAGTTGCTGAGATGCTGAAGGCATCTGGCACGGCGGGACACACCATGGTCACCCGGATAGTTAACCAAGTCGTACAGAATGGGGTTGTTCCGAAGGACTGGCATAGCAGCATCATCGTTAACTGTTATAAGGGTAAAGGAGATGCCCTAGATAGGAGTAACTATAGAGGCATTAAATTAATCGACCAGGTCATGAAGGTCACGGAAAAAGTAATAGCGCAACTAATCAGAGAGAGAATTGACCTAGATGAAATGCAGTTCGGGTTTGTGTCAGGCAAAAGTACCACAGACGCTCTTTTCATTGTACGACAACTACAGGAGAAGTACCTAGCTAAAGGTAAACCCCTCTACTTAGCTTTTGTCGACTTGGAGAAAGCCTTCGACAGAGTCCCCCGTTCCATTATCTGGTGGGCCTTTAGAAAACTAGGTGTCGACGAATGGCTTGTGAGAGCTATACAAGCCATGTATAAAGAAACAGTCAGCAAGGTTAGAATTAACAACGAATATAGTGAAGAGTTTAGCGTAAAAGTTGGCGTCCATCAGGGCTCTGTTCTCAGCCCCCTACTATTTATTATTGCCCTTCAGGCTATAACAGAGGAGTTCAAGACCGGCTGCCCATGGGAACTCCTATACGCAGACGACCTAACACTCATAGCTGAATCAATGGCCGAGCTAGAGAAGAAATTCCAAACATGGAAGCACGGCCTAGAATCAAAAGGCCTTAAAATTAACCTGGCTAAGACTAAAGTTCTAGTTTGTAGGAAAGAAAATAAGGCGGCGGTCCCTTCCGGGAAATGGCCATGCTCAGTGTGTAGGAAAGGCGTATGTAGAAACTCCATTTTATGTCCCAAATGCAAAGTATGGGTGCATAAAAGATGTAGTGGGATCACAGGTAAGCTAACTAAGAACATAGATTTTACATGTGGTCGGTGCTCTGGTGCAATAAGTAGCAGCAAGTGCCCACAAAATACTAGCTCTTACAACTGCGCAGAGGGCTCTATAGAAATAGTGGACAGCTTCCGTTACCTGGGTGACAAAATCAGCAGTGGGGAAGGGTGCTCTGAAAGTACAGTAGCTAGAGTCAGAACTGGATGGAAAAAGTTCAGAGAGCTTATACCACTATTAGCCGCTAAAGGGTTCTCCCTAAAAATGAAAGGCAGGTTGTACGATGCCTGCATACGAACAGCAATGTTGCATGGCAGTGAGACCTGGGCATTGTGTGCAGAGGATATACGCAGACTAGAGAGGAATGAAGCTTGCATGCTCCGCTGGATGTGTAATAGTAATATACGTGAACGGCAAAGCATAAACGAACTAAGGAAAAAATTAGAAATAAGAGGGATCAGATGTTGTTTACTCGAGAGAAGGCTACGTTGGTATGGACACGTGATGCGCATGAAAGTCGATAGCTGTATAACAAAGTGCAGGGCAATAAAGATAGACGGTAGCCACGGAATAGGCAGACCTAGAAAAACCTGGGACGAGCTGATAAACTCCAACCTCACACACTTACACCTCTCCAAGACAATGTCACTGGATCGAGACCTTTGGCGGTACTCAGTAATAGAGAAGACCCGCCTTACCTAAATACATAGTAAAACCTACTACAGTCAGTAGGCATCTCTAACAAAATACACCCCCGTCCCACCACCCCACCCCCTTCTATGTAAAGTTATGTTGGTGCCACACCATCCAGGCCGAAACAAATGAGATCGTGTAGGTGTCAAGACAAAAAAACACACAGTCCACGCTGTAATGTGGCCGTGTAGGCAACACGGTAAAAACCTCCCAGACCCACACTGTAAATGTGGTTGGTGTTAGGAAGGGCATCCAACTGTAGAAAACCTGCCAGACAGTCCTATGCGAGCAAGACAATCACTCTTGCCTCAAGTGGGAAAACCCCCGTCCAAACCCATGCAAGCGTGGAACACGGACGTTAAACGTTGATGATGATGATGATAGACAACTAAGTAAACGGATATTTTGTAACACAACAACGTCGTCACATTTTGTATATGAGTGTGTGTATGTTTGCGCGTTCATTACATGTTTCTCCCATGGTCAACTCTATGTTGGTTGCTCACGAGTTGGAAGCAGCAGCAATTTATTCATTTCGATACCAACAACAAATTACACAATGAATATTGTTTACTCTGAGGTGCTTCAAGATTGACACATTTTCATTTCTAAATTCTATTATCATGACAATTTTGATTTTTTTTTTTATAAAATATAGATATTTTGAAATAATTAGGAGAAAAGAAATATCTTCATATTTATTGTTTACTAATCTGAATAAGAACAGCAGTAACCCGGGTAACGCCGGGTCATTCAGCTAGTATATATATATAAATATATGACTTACGGAGAATATCGATTTCAGTGTTTACATGCCATCTACCAATTACTAAAGATACCTAATTAGTTCATACGAACTAAACATACTCACTCTCCACTAAATTATAAATACACTAGGATGGGATACATAACATTTAATTAAATTAAGTGGAATGAGATGAAAATATATATATATACATAATTTATATACTAAAATTTATTTTAACTTATTTCCAGCATGTTTTTTCTTGAATCTTTAAAATTAAAAAAACAATCATAAATCATGTTTCCATTGCGGATACTAGCTTTCAGTAGCAACTCATGTCAGACGGAAGAGGGATTTGAATTCAGAATACATAGGGGTGGATCAGATAATACAAAGCATCCTGTCTGACCCGTTGAAAATTCCCCCCCCCCCCCTATCTGGACTAGTACTTTATTTATCGACCCTCGAAAAGATGATAGGCAAAGTTGACCTCGGCGGGATTTGAAATAAGAGTGCAAAGTGACAGAACATATACAAAGGCATCTAATTCAACATCTTAACGACATTGCTAAAGGAGTAAAGAGAAAAATGCTTTAAACATTTTCCAATATTAGTTGTTTTGTAAATGTTGGGGAAACCACATGTCTGGGCGGTCTTAACACATTTGTGTTTGTCTTGCATTAACCGGCTTTTCTATAAATTTCAAACCAAGAAGAAACTACGAAATACTAACATTGCTGGCATAGAGCAGACATCGTGGCACATTTTAAACTCGCAATGTGTACATATATAATTGTATATATTTAGAGAAGAGGCATAAGAGTTGATGTTATAATATAAAACTTTACTTACGTGCACAGCAAAGCGCCATTGTTACTGTGTTGATAAGTCACGTGGCTTCTAAACAGAAATATACAAAAAGCAAACTTCCGGTTCTCGAAATTTTCTATGTACACACACGCATATATATATATATATATAAAATTCGATACAAATCGAAAATTATAGGTAAAAAGTAAAAGCACTGGTGTATAGTTAAAGACTACTTTTTTTAATCAGACAGAATAAATATTTTTATAATTGTTACATTAAATGAAATTAAGTTTTGTAAAATATTACTGGTTTCGATTGATATGTCAATCTTATCAAATATTTTAAAAGTTTGTTCTTATATTCTGTGGGCTGTTAGAACATATACATGCGTAGACACACACATACGTACATACAAATACCCCCCCCCCAATAGTGTCGTGGTAATAGTAGTGTTTTTATTTAATGACTTTTATACTATTATATTTATTCAGAGATAGATCGATTAAATATTTGGGAGATTTACCAGAGGTTCTTACATACAATGGGAGAGGGGGTGGACGAGTGTGGCGGAGTCGGTAATTTTCCTTGGGTGTCTCCGTTGATTTTTTTTTTAAAACCAGAATTAGTTGTTTAGTTTACATATTGTAACACCAACCCATCCTCTTTATTTTATAACCTATGGTGTTTCTTGTAATGTACTTTATTATCATATAATGTTTTTTAATGTATAAAGAAAGTTAATTGTCGCAGGAATGCTAACAATTAAAATTAAATTTTGCCGGGGATAGATTAACAAAATTTGATAAGCGGGGAATGGAATGGAAAAACATGAAAAATTAATAAGCGGAGCAGGGCGATTATTCGAGAGTCGAGGGCAACTGTCTGTCACATATAAGAGCAAATGTCTGAGCTTGTCAATAAAATAAAAAATTTAAGAATTTAAATAATAGTTATGTACCCTTAGTAAGGGGAATAACCCTTCATAAAAATATTTCGTATTTTGTGATTTCCAATAGTGTCACCTTTTTAAAATATGGAGAAAACATTTGACGATATTGACAGTATAAACGGTTATTTTTCGTTTTAGTCAGAGGCGATGAAAACAATGCAATTTCCGATAGTTTCTATAATTTCATTTTATATTTTGTAAAATATTTCTTGTGCCATCATAAAACGCACCTAAAACATCGTAAAATGATAGTCCTGGAGTCACAATAAAACGCAACCATTCCATCCTGTAAAATGGGAGTGCTGGTGCCATGATAAAAGGCATTCAATACACTATGTTTTCACGATGAACTTTTTCTGCAGCAGTAATCCTCAGGCTCTTCTCTCATGTATCCAAAACTTTCTTTAGTTCCAGCCAACAGTCAAAATGCTCACTTAATATTCACCCCCACCTTTCTTCATTCCTAAAGACATCATATCTCTCTTGTAGACATCCTTGTATTCTTTTCCTGGAGATCAGTTCTCCTTACAGCGAGTCTTTCAAGATCCTCCTATCTGGCATGCAATATATGTGGCCCATCCAGGGGAGATGTTATTGTTGAAGCAGAATGAGACTGGGTGTGGATATATGCCACAACAGCATTATTTCTGACTTGGTCAGACCAGGATATGTCTCAGACTGTGAAGTTAGAAACTGTTGAGGTGTTACTCTCATCTACAGTAAAGATTTCATATCTCACTGCTGTAATATGAAGGTAAGTGTTGAAGTGTAGAGTGGGGGCTCCAGGTCTTACTGCTATAATGTAAAAGTAGGTGACAATCTTAAGTTACATATGCTAAAGATATGATTTATCAGATTATCATCAGCTTAGTCTATTTGGCTTTCCCTAGGACATCAAAAGGCTTTCTTTGCTACCTAACAAATAAAATGCACCCAGTGCACTCTGTAAAGCGGTTGGTGTTAGGAAAGGCATCTATTTGTAGAAACTATGGTAAAACCAAAATAGTAATTTTGATCAAGTACTGACTTAGTCTGTAATGACCCGTCTAGCCCATACATGCCACGACGTTAAATAAAGATGATGATAATGTTAAAAACAAGAAGCATATATATTCAAGCTATATTGAAAAGTGTTGGTGGAGAATTGGAAATTGATTTAAATATATCCCAATTTTAACTATTTTAAAAACTAATGAGTTACTGCACAAAAAAAGAAAAAAAAAGCACTTAATACATTATGTAAAATATTTATTTTTGTAGTTTATTAGTTGATGTCTTTCACAAACATGATTCAGATTTTTTTTAGATATGCAGGCGTTGAGCCACTGACTGTTAAACTACGTGTTCATATTTAACCCATATAATACTAACCTGCCCAAAACTGGCTCTCGGCTAATGAAGCAATCAATTTTAATTTGTTCCTGTTTCAATTAAAATTTTTCAACATAATTCTTAAGTTGAAATAATTAATAATTAATAATTTTAGTGAACCACTCACATTCTTTATTAATTATTTGAAATAAAGCATATTTAATGAAAATTACAGTCATGAAAGGGTTAAATAGATGAGAGACGTTGGGTTTAATACATTTTCAGTATTAATGAATAAGGAAGCCTCTTCCTAATTTATCTCCCTTTTCATAAATGAACGTGCTTTGCCCACAGTAAAATGCTTGACCAGTTACTTCAACGCAGACGCCAGCATTTACCTTCTTGATAGGACAACCTGTAAACTCTCCTTTCGTTGTTGAACTTATAAAACGTACTTTTTCGTTCATTTTCACCTGGCCTTTGTCAAGCATCAAAGCAATGCGAGCCGTAACACCTGAACCTGTGGGTGAGCGATCCACCTAAAATATATAGAAATTTTTCAATGAAACATACTGTATATAATTGTGTTTAAGTTGTACCTTTCTTCATGAAAATATGATGTAAAAACTAGCATGAAATTTATCTACAGGGATTACAAAACCTCAATTTAAAATATCCATCCATGGTAATGAACTCTTGGTGGAATTATAGGATAATAGATGTGAAGCCAAGGTATCAAGTTATCGTCATTATCATCATTTGACTGCAGAAGCAGACAGACACAATCCTCCTCTACCTATTGCAGCTTCCATAATTAGTTGAATAAACCTGGTCATAGGTGAGACTGCAGTAGTAGACAGCCATTGCAGCTGCCATAATTAGTTGTGGTCCTGCCTGTGGTCAGGTGAATAACCCTGGCCATTGGTGGGATTTGAGACTCAGAACACAAGTTACCAGAACAAATACCACAAAGTATCTCTTTTGATGCTTTAATAATTTCACAAATCCACCATCATGGACTGGCACTTTATTTCATCAACCATGAAAGGATAAAAGGCATAGTTGACTTTAGCAGAATTTGAACTTTTAACTCAGAAAACCAGAACAAAATATTCTATCCTATGCTCTAATGATGCTGTCAGTTTTCTGCCTTTAAAATAATAATATCTGTGATGAACATTGATTATACCTCTTCTTCATTACAGATCAAGGCAACAAAGGGGAGAGAGGGGACTGTATGGACCTGTCAAGGATTTGGCAACTTTTCTAGTGTTGGTGCCATGATAAAATTTACCTGGTACACCCTATAAAGTGGCAGGTGGCTGAACAGAGACAATATATGGTGGAGAGGACTCTTTTCATTCATGCTGAGTACATGACAACCTCTCTAGTGCTGGTGCCATGATAAAATGACCCAAAACACTATATATTTATATTTCATCAACTCTGAAAGGATGAAAAGCAAAGTTGACCATGGCAGGATTTGAACTCAGAGCACAGAGAGCCAGAACAAACATCACATCATATTCTATCTGATCCCATAATGACTCTGCTAATATATGATAAATATTAATTGTACCTCTTCATCAGCAAAAATACAGATATTTGCTGTTGCCATTACTTTGCCATCTGAAGCTGGGACTATACCCTCTGTAGATGGAATCATACTATCTGTAGCTAGGGTCATATCATCTGTGAGGATGGTTCCATAGAGAAAACTCAGATCTGGGCTATCAGGATGAATTATTTTTTCTTGCTCTTTAACAGCCTCTACAATTAGAAAAGATGTTTTAAAAAATTAAAGGCACATGTTTTAGTGGTGAAGGTATTCAGTTCATAATCATAAGGTTATGAGTTCAATTCCAGCCAGTACATCTTCATCATTACGCACTGAAAAAAAAAATAGTTGTACCTATAAATGAAAGGGCCAGCTTTATCAGAAAATGTGCTGTGCTGAAGCTCATTGAAAACTACATTAAGGGTACACATGTCTGTGGAATACACAGCCACTTGTACATTAAATTCATAAGAAGGCTGTTCCATTGGTCAAGTACTCATCATCAAAACAACAATAACAACAAAAGATTAAAAGTCAATTTATTTGTCTTCAAATTATAAGAACATAATGATATGGTTCATTATTCAAAAATTAAGTTTCTCTCTATGCAATAACAATCTGAGTTTCAAATCCCACCAATGAACTCATTGATGTTATAGTTTACTACAGAAAACCTATAGATTTTAGTCATGACTGCTATAGTATATTATAGAATATACCTATAGATTTTAATCGTTGCTATAATATATTATAGTATATACCCATAGATTTTAGCCCTCACTGCTATATATATCTATATATTTTAGTCATCACTGCTATAATATATTATAGTATATAAACAAATAAAGTATGAAGGCGAATTTACAACTTTTTGAAGTGCTGAGAATATATGTATATATATATAAGTATAAAGAAAGTGCTCAAACACAGAAATTCTATAAAAATAAAAGAGGGTGAACACCCTTAAAAGATGGAAAAAGAAGTTGCCATCGGCCGCTATATTTTGGACATCTCTGCTACATTATAGTATTTGTTCCCCATTGGTCATGACTGACCAAAGGCTTTCAACAGGAAAGTTCCTCTTTAAGCCTGGACAAGGTGTTTTATGAAAGACCAGCAGTCATCCATGCATGCTAGTCATCCTTTTCACACCACCAATTTTGTTGAAAGCAAAGACCAACACAGCTTGGCACCAGTGTCAATGCTGCTAATTTTTTCTAGCTGATTGGACTGAAATAATATGAAATAAAGTGTTTTGCTCAAGGATACAATGTGCTGCTTGATATTGGAATCAAACTCACAACTTTACAATCATAAGCTTAACACTCTAGCTAGTATGTAACCGTTTTGCAATATTTTTTTGTATCAAATGAAATCACATAAGCAAGACATTCTTGAAAAGAATATGACAGCACTATGACTACATCCCATTAAAAATTGAAGTCTTTATTGTAATACTGCAAATTTTCATAACGATCTGTTCACTAGTAAAGTTACTATAAACATTTGAATCAGCAAACCTCCTTTTAGACATTTTCTCCTAAACCATTACAGAATGTTAAAAGATAATATTACAAATTTTCACATTGATCTGTCCAGTAGTGAAGATACATTTAAATTAAACCTGTTTTTATACATTTTCTGGCAAATCATTGGAGGATATTGAGAGTTAATTTTTCTTACCAGTTACACAAGTAGCTGCTGAAACAATTTCTCGGAACTTTGATTTGCTGAGATCAAGTCCAAGCTGACTTGCAGGTAAAATTGCATAAAATGCTCCTCCATAGCTGACATCCAAGGTTATGGTTCCAAACTTTGGGACATTTATCTGGATATCTAAAAAATATTGAATTATATGTCAACTGAGTGCTTGTAGGGTGGACTGGTGTTTTTGTCATGTCACCAATACAACCACCTTACAGGAGGGACAGGGCATTTTTTGGTTATCGCACAAGCATGAGCACCTTACAGGGTGGATTAAGTATTTTTTGTTGTGATGCCACTGGTATAATCTTTTTCTATGGAGCCTCCAAAAGTAGGGGCCTCTCTAAGTCTAAATTTGTCACTGTATGAAATACACTAAAATATACTGCATGGAATCTTGGACAAGTGTCTTTTATCATATCCACAGGTTGAATCAAGCCTCAGGAGGGGAATTTGGTAGACTTAAACTGTTCGGAAGCCTATCAGATGGACTGTACCTGTAATTCAAAGGACCAGTCATATCACATATTGTGGTACATTGGATCATTATCATCATCATCGTTTAACGTCCATTTTCCATGCTAGCATGAGTAGGACTAAAAATAGGGAATGCTTCAGGAATTTTATGTATTATCTTTGCGCAGGAGCCTTGCTAATCTTCTCTGTATCATTCCAACTTTAGTATATGTACTGCCGAAGTACACGTGTCTGTGAAATGCTTACCCACTTATACATTGATTTCACAAAGTTGCCTTCTTGATTGAACAACTGGAACACACATTGTTGAAACTGGCAGAGGTCCATTCCATCATATTTCTCTTGTGTGTCACCTGCACAGTGGTACCTTGGTTCATGAACACCTCTCATCCCAAACAAATTGGTTCACAAACAATTTTTCTGAACATAAAACATCTCATGTGACAAATGGTGTCTCGAGAAACGAACACACAAGCCAGCAACAAAGGTTGGCAGGGAAAGTGTCACTTGCTATCTAGTGTGTTACTATGGTGATATCTATCTATCTTTTAATAATAATGAAATAATGAAATTATTGTGTACAGTGCTCAGGTGCAATACAACTCGTCAAAGGTGCATGTATAGTACATAGAATAATACACAAATGTCAGGGAAGTGAATAGTGTATGAGTCATGATATACATGTGTGTATGTGTATGGAGCGGGAACATTAGGTGTAGTGTTGGCGAATCTGGGGAAGCATGGAGGCCTTAAAGGATGCAGTGTCTCGACAGCTAACAACCGATGCAGGTAGTTTGTTCCATGCTTCAGCAACTCTGAGCGTGAAAAAATGTTTCCGAAAGTCATGGGAGCTGTGCTGTTTTCTGACTTTGTGGGCATACCCACATGTGTTAGACACATGGAAATCAAAAAAGTACTCAGAGTTGTTGTTGGCAAGATGGTTAACAATTTTGTGGGTGTTTACCAAGTCAGTTGCCAGGCGTCGGAGCTTCAATGTATCCATGGCCAGGGAAGCAAGGTGCTCAGAGTATGGTAGATGCCTGATGGAGGGTATTCGCTTGGTTGCATGTCTCTGAACAGTTTCCAGGCGGTCAATGTTCTGAGCAAGATAGGGGTTCCAGATTGGTGATGCAAATTCTAAGTGTGGCCGCACCATAGCCATGTACAGCCTTAAATAGATAGCTGGAGAGCGGCTGACAAAGGTCTTGCTGAGTGATGCTAAGACACCCTCGGCCCTCTTGACAATTTTAGAGACGTGCTTCGTCCAACGCAAATCGCTGCTGACCGTAATGCTCAGGTCACGTTCACAAGAAGACTTCTTGATATTATTGCTGTGAAGGGAGTATGTGGACGCTGGGTTTTTACTCCCAAAATGCATGGTGGTGCACTTGTCCACAGCTAGCTTGAGTTGCCAGTCTGAGATCCATTGTTGCATTGTGTCCAGGTCAGACTGCAAGCAAGATCTGTAGTGTTCAGGATCTGTCCTTTTTATCTCAAGGTACAGCTTGATGTCATCTGCGTACTTTAGTACTGTGGAATTTTTTAAGTTTGCATCTATGTCATTAATATATGCCACAAACAAAAGGGGGCCAAGAACAGATCCCTGTTGTACACCAGATGACATCTCATATGGTGAGGAATGCTGTCCCAGAACCGTGACTACCTCTCTTCGACTGAAAATGAAGGACTTCAACCAGTTAAAAAGATCATCCTTCACACCCATTGCAGAGAGTTTTACCATAAGCCTTTTGTGTGGCACAGAATTGAAAGCTTTCGCAAAGTCAAGGTAAACAACATCCACCCATGAGCCGCCATCAGTGATCCGGGTGATGTCTTCAAGAAACTCGATAAGTTGATCACAGCAGCTGGAGTTGGTGATAAATCCAAATTGCGAGGGCCGGATAAGACTGTGAGAGTTCCAGAAGTTCCTAAGTGTTTCTCTGACACAGGATTCCATCAGTTTGGCAATGCAACTAGTAAGACTGACTGGACGATAGTTCACAGGTGATGTGCGGTCACCCTTTTTGAACAGAGGAATGACACTAGCAGTTTTCCACTGTTCTGGAGTAGCACCGTTGTTCAGACAGAATTGGAAGAAGCGTGTTAACTGGTGCAGAAGGTAGTACCCACTACGTTTAAGAAGCAGGTACGTAACACCATCAAGACCAGGAGAGGCATGGTTGCGTTTATTTTTTAGGTGACGTCGCAGCATTGTAGGTGTAAATTCCATGGTTGTAATAGAGTCCGGTGTCATAGGTGGTGGAGATGGTACACTCTGGTCTTCAATAGTGAAAATGCCTGCATAGCGTTCAGCAATGAGCTCTGCGCATTCCTTGAGGTCGTCAGTAACCTGGCTTGTGAGGGGGTTGTGAAGAGGACCAACTGGAGAGTGAGGCCTCTGCTTTGAGTGAACATACTTCCAGAACACCTTACTGTCAGGGCTGGTTGCTATGCGCTGCTCAAATTGAAGCACTGCCTTTTTTGTCACCTGTTTGAGGTGGTTGGACGATCTATTTCGCCTCTTCCTATTAATGTCTGATTTGTGAAGTTTGTACTCACGTTCAGCATTGCGCCATTTTTTTCTGGCAAGACGGACTGCTGCAGTCTCCCAAATTGCACTTTTGGGATGTTTTTTCCACTTACGTGGCACCGATGCTGCACATGCTGTCCATATTGAGCTCAGGATGTTCTGGAGTACAGTGTTGACATCTCCAGAGTCGTAGAACTCAAGCCAGTTTGGCCGTTGCAACTCGGTGCAGTAACAGTTCCAGTCTGCTTTATTCAAGTCAAAGTGAGCAGTTTGGAGATGGTTGTGGTTCTTGTAACTGCCCATGAGGGATAGATTGGCAATGATCATAGCATGATCAGAGTCACCTAAAGGTGATACACAATCTCTCTCTTATTGTATTTCTCTCTCAATATTTATTATGGGAAAAATAGTTTCAGTTTACTAACAGTTCCACTGTACTTTGAGGCCTATAACAATATGATATATTACCAGACATGACTGTAAATATCTGTTGACAAATGCCATGTCCAATTGTATTCGTATCTATGACATACAATATCATTGACAGACTGTTCTTAATACTTTATTTATTCTTACTAAGATAAAGGTTGATAAGTCAACATCTATCTTGGCACCCAACTTTTTGTATATGATTTCCTACTAAATAAAAGTGTGTATGAATAAATGTACATCATCACCATCATCATCATCATCATCACCACCACCACCATCATCATTATGCTCATTATCATCATCTTCCTTTTACATCTTTGCATTGATTAGATATGTTGTCGTGTTCTGATACTAGTCAGGTCAGACAACATCCTACTCATACACTCCATTTTGGCAAAGTTACTATGGTTGGATGCCCTTCCTAATGCTAATCATTTTACAGGATGGACTGGATACAGGATGGTGCCATGATAAAAGCATGCAGTACATCATCGTTTATGAATGATGCACTGCATGCTTTTATCATGGCACCAACACTACCACTTTCTGGAACATACTGGGTGCTTTTGTCATGGCACCAGCACTACCACTTTACAGAGTGTACTGAATGTATTTTCTCCAAACATCAGCACTACTACTTTACAGAATTTACTGGGCACATTTTATTGTGGCACCAGCACTACCACTTTACAGAGTGTACTGGGTGTTTTTATTGTGGCACCAGCACCTTCATTTTACAGAGTGTAGTGGATGCTTTTATCAATGCACCAACATTATGACTTTATAGGGTGAACTGGGTGTTTTTATCGTGGTACCAGCTCTACCAGTTTACGGGGTGAAATGGATGCTTTTTATTGTGGTTGGTGTCAGGAAGGGCATCCAGCCATAGAAACCAAGCCAAACAATGAGTGGACAGGTCTCTTCTGTTTTGTCTAGAATATGACAACCTTCCTAGTATTGGTGACATGATAGAAAAAGCATACAGTACACTCTGTAAAGTGGTTGGTGATGGGAAGGGCATTTAGCTGTAGAAACACTGCCAAAACATGTGTAGGTGAGTTTTGATGCCCAGCCTGTCTGAGAGAATAGTAGTTCCAATTAAGTACTGAATTGGTCTGGGACAACCCATTCTAGTATAGAAAAATGGATGTTTGATGACAACAATGACGATTGTTTCTTGTTAAAGCTACTTAACTGAATGCCACAAACAGTGTGAGGTGTGTATAGTATGTCAGAATACTTGGTGGAATGAATGGTGTTATGATAATTGTCCTTACCTCTAGAATGTACAAATGCGGGAACACTGTGGAATCTAACAGAACCAGACTGTCCATCGTTATAGGAAACGTAGGTCTTAACCAATCCACATGGACACTGGATATTCACTTGAGTTTCTGGAGTGGTTATTGCTTTCACATAACCTTTATCAACAGCATATCTTTTGGAGTAGAAAAAATAATTAGCTTTGTTGTGTTCTGTGATGAACATGGAGTAGCAGGGAAGGTTGGAAAAAATAGAAGGGAAAGGTGTAAGCCGTATGTGTAAAAAGTACCATGATTTATGGGAACTAGACATAGGTGATGTACATGGAGCAGCAGAGAAAGCTGGACAGAATGGAAAGCAATTGTGTATGCTGCATATGTTAGAAGTGCTATGGTTTATGGGAGTGAGACATGAGTGATGAATATGGAGCAACTAGATGACTGGACAGAAAGAAAAGGAAATGTCTTGGTGGATGAGTGGAGTATCTATCATTCAGAGAGAGAGGAAGATAATGAATTGCAGAGGATATAGGAACAGAGCCAATGATGTAGGTTATGAAGAGAAATGGAATAAGATTGTTTGGTCATGTTGAGGAGAGATGAAAATGACTGGGTGTGAGTAATAGAACCAGTGATGGGATATTGTGAAGAGAAATGTAATGATAAAGGTTATGTGTTGAGGAATGATGAAAGTGACTGGATGAGCGGAATAGTCTATGAAGAGAAATTGAATGAGATAGGTCACTTGTTGAGGAATGATGAAAGTGACTGGGTAGGAGGAATAGAACCAGTGATAATGTTGCAAAGAGAAATATAATGAGATAGGTCATGTGTTGAAGAAGGATGAAAGTGACTGGGTTAGGAGAGTGATGGAAATGAATGGGAAGAGGAAAAACAAGAAAGATATGGCTAAAGATGACGGAGAAGAAAATGAAAGCTAGGGGTTTAGTAAGGGAGGGCAAAATGGAGAAATTTGTCATGGTTCCTGCCAGGCTAAACCCTGCTCTAGCAAGGAAGTTGACCTTGAAATGTTTGTTGTTGTTACTGTTTATGTATGGAACAATAGAGAATTGCTCCAATATTTGAGATAGTACTGCTGTTGCTCACACTGGAACACTGTTCCAACATCTGGGGTGGAGCTACTGTTGCCAATCTCTTACAATTGCTCACATCAAGAGTAAAAGATTGGCAGAACTGATAGAGCATTTGGACAAGATGCTTTGTGGTATTTATTGTGTTCTGAGTTCAAATCCAAATCTGGCTCACATGCATGGTAGGGTTAATGTATCACCTGGTTTGATGTGAGCCATGCACTGCATGTGACAGGCGGAGTGACGTTACCTGAGAGGAAGGGGAAAAGAACAGAACCTCTTTCCTTGTGAGGATTTGATACTAGTTGTAGATTGTGTGTCTGCAGTCTCACATGAAACCCTAATTTCTAGTTTTGGATTATGTAGCCAGACAAAAGAGATAATCGAGGAGGACTGGCAAAGTGATATTTGCCTTTTCCTACCACCATCTGGCCTTTGGGTGGCTTTAGAAGACTCCATACTATTGCAAACGTTCTAGCCAGGTCTTTGGTTTCAGAATATTTTCATCCTTAGGTTTCTGGGGCACTGAAAATGAAATCAGCTACAATTCGCACTGGTCGTTGTTGAGACCTCAGGCGTCCTTGAGCTCCGTAGTGCTGAGCTCTTCCGTAAAATCGAAATGTCAACAGCCCATCTGTAGAAAATGCGCATGCCCTCATATATGATAGTAAAAGCAAAGTTGTGTATAATTAAATATAATTCACTTGTTATTTGCACGATTAACATATAATTAATGATAAGGCATATTTTCTAGGAATAAAATTCAACCACCACTTCCTAAATACTAACGTAAAATATTTATTACAAATATTATTGAAATTTCTGTTGATCAAAGTTTAAATCTTGATAATATATTTTCAGTCTAGATCAGGCGTGGGGAACCTTTTTATACTGGAAGGCCACGTAGAAATTAATCCAATGAGATTACATCTTGAAAAATATATTGTCTCGCTAAACTCCAGTTATTTTACAAAATATAATTACAAACGTAAATGAAGAAATATAATTGGATTTCGATAAAATGAAATTATCAAACGTTATGCTTCTTTCAGAAGGTCGCACAGTCTTTCAGGCGGTCACATGTGGTCGCGGTTTTCCCACACCTGGTTTAGATGTTCAGAAACAGATACAACCTACCTTCCTAAAGCAATCACCGCATGTCCACACATGGTACTGAAACCTCCGTTGTGCATAAACAAGACCCCAATGTCAGCCGAGGGTATGTCAGGTTCAATCAGAAGGGCACCGTACATATCATAATGTCCTCGAGGTTCATATATCAAAAATCTTCGGTACGAATCAAGATTCATTTGAACATATCTCCTTTTATCTAAAATGGTTTTCCCTTCTATTGGCGGGAACCCAGTTTCTACGATTCTTAGTGGTTCCCCTGCTGTATGCATTTCTGTAGTTGTAATATTGGTATGACAGTCTATAGCAGGATTTTTAGAAACATGTTCGCTGATTGTCGGCTCTGACATTTTCTTCTCGTATCTAAAATAAAATATACTGTGGTTATAGAGCTAGCTAGCTACAAGTGCCTTTCTTGACGAAGTATCAGTCGTATTAAATTAGCTTATCAGCCCGTCACTATCAGTGGCAGAAGGTTCTAGTGGTATATATAAAAAATAATTATTATATATTCTTTTACTGACAGCTGACACCGGCTTTTTTTGAAAGTCTGGTAATCGATCTCTTTTTTTTTTTTTGTTGAATGGCTAAGGACTCACATATATATATATATATTATATATATATATATATATATATATATATATATATATATATATATATATATATATATATATATATATGTATGTATGTAGGTATGTGTGTGCGCGCACGCACGCATATGCTTAGGTTTCTGCGTCTACCAAATTTCATTCACAAGGCGTTGGTCAACCCGAGGCGATAGTAAAAAGGTGCCACACAATGGGAGCGAACCCGAAACCACATAGTTGTCAAGCTGACAATATCTGTTCCTAATGCTATTTGTAGTGAACAATATCAATAACATTTGATTTTGTTGTCGTATATTCCCTCTCCTCTCTACATCATACAGTTAACACTATCCTGTTCATGGTTTGTTTAAAATATTCTCTTTACCTTATCTCCTTGATTACAAGTGATATGACTATAATTTCCAACTAGTGTTCCAGTTGTTCGACCAACAGAACAGCCTGTTCGTGAAATTAACGTGCGTGTGACTGAGCATTCGACAGACGTGTACTCTTAACGTAGTTTTCAGAAACTCGGTGTGACAGTATATGACGAGGCTGGTCCTTTGAATTACAGGTAGAACTTATTTTTTCACCCAACCGAGTTGACTAAAGCAATGTGTAATAAAGTGTCGTGTACAACAATACAATGCATTACTGAGAATCGAACTCACAGTCCTAGGTCCGTAAGTCGGCCACCCTAAATAATAAGCCTAGCACCCTCGCTATTCTACACAAGTACTACTGAACCAATCATACCAAAAACGAATATGGTGCCTTTTAGCTGATCAAAGTTCCTAATAAAGTTAAAAAAACAAAATGTTTTCCAAGACCAGAGGCTAATCAGACCGGTGATTATCCCGGTTTCATCGGAGTTAGGCGACCGATAGTACATGACTTATGCTGGGATGGGACAAAAGTCCATTGTAGGGTTAACTCCCAGCTATTGCTGGTAACTCATTTTCAGTTGAGTGTACTAGAGCAACGTGAAATGAAGTGCTTTGCTCGAGAATACAACACACAATCCAATTCAGGAATCGAACGCACGAGTAAAATCGTGTTAAAATATCAAGACATGATGAGGAAGACGGGAGAGAGAGATGATGATGATGATGATGATGATGATGAAGAACTCCGTGTAATTATTTATGTAACGAACTGTAAATATTACATTTCGAGTATCACATAATTTTCTTTTTGATACCAAAGCCATCTAAAACTACCCCTGCTTCTTCGACACAAAACTTTAATTTACCCAAAAATCTTCCAAACAACAACTTAATAACGAGAAACTTATTTTACTAAAAAAATCCTTCCAAATTCTTAATTATTTTTTTTTCCAGAAACCTTTTTTTTTTTTCGGAATATAAAAAACTTTCCATCAAAATTTTATGTAGGAACGCCAATTTAATGAGAAAGTTATTTTATTCAAATCTTTCCAAATTTTCAAGTTTTTCTAAAAACAATCGACAGCATTTAAAAAAAATTATTTTTTGAAATATGGCAACAAAGCTCGTACATAGATATAAACGGAATTATAAGAGGGTATCAAAAAAAAAAAAAAAAAAAAAAACTATTGGGTTCGCTTCGCAATCTCTTGGTTTCGGTTTCAGCATCACTGTGTATCACCCACCTTGAGCAGTGTCTACTATAGTCTCGGGTTCACTAATGGTTTGAGATTAAAATTTGGTAGACGTAAACTGTGTAGAAGCTCGTCGCGTGTATATATATATATATAAAGAGAGAGAGAGACTAGTATGTATGTGTGTGTGCGTTCATGCCTGTTTACATTTACTGTTTGTTTATGTTTCATAATCTAACGGTTCAACAAAATAAGTTCGATAAAATAAGACCTGAAAGTAATAAATACTGGGATCGATACGGTCGACTAAAACCCATGAAGGTATGTCTGCAGTCTATTTACAACCAGCAAAAGAATATAAGAATGTTTAGCAACGCAGCCAACAGTGAAAGAAAATAAGAATAACTAACGAATGGTATTTTTGTTTATTTGTATTTCAAGCGACACCAGATACTTATAAATATTTTTATAGTTTCACGTCTTTTTTTTTTTTTTTTCGCACACTTTCTTGGCGGATCATCTATCTAATCTTTAATTGTTTCTACCATAAAGTACCAGTAATGCACAAGGCATTACTGGTACTTTATTTTATCGACCCATTAAAGATGAAAGGCATGATTTGAACTCATATCATCATCATCATCGTGATCATCACCGTCCATGTTTCCCACGCTAGCATGAACACAAGCACGTAGTAGATTTCAGGTTGTGTCAAAAAAGAACTCAATGTATCCCTGATGAAACAATTCTAGTCCTGTAAAAATCATTTATACATATATATATATATAGTTTCGGTCATTATATATATATATATATATATACAGATTTTCCATCTTTCTAGCGGGTCCGAGTGAGTTTTTTTACATTCATTTAATTTATTAATTTATTGATAATTTATTGAGTGACCCGAATCTTCCTGGTCGTTCTTTTTCGGCTGCACGGGTGATTTTAGGCATGTTCTCTATGTGTTGGTATTTTAACGATAGTTATAGCTCTGATTTATCCAAATTATTGAGCCCTCTGCCACGCACGTCGAATTTGTTTATCGTGATTTCGTGGGCTGATATTCCGATTCTCGATTATTCTACTATATATATATATATATATATATATATAATAATTGTTTCTACTTTAGGCACAAGGCCAGCAATTACCCAGTGCATTACTGGTACTTTATTTTATCGACCCTGTAAGGATGAAAGGCAAAGTCAACCTCGGCGGGATTTGAACTCAGATCGTAAAGGGACGTAACTATGCTGGAAAGCATTATATATATATATATATATATATAATATATATATATATTATATATATATATATAATATATATATATATATAATATATATATATATATATATATATAATATATAATATATATATATATATATATATGAAATATAAGAATCAAAGAACTGTTCAAAACATTATTGTGCTTACAGCTGTTTCCTCCAAACCGAGGTTTGGATTCTTCGGAGCAATTTATTAATGCATGGACAGTTATATGACCTCCTTTTCAGCCGAGAGACATACCGATACATATTCAAACATTGTGGGTCAACATTCATTACAGAATTTAGAGTGGCAGTACACACTTCGAGATTACATTTATATTAAGAGGTACAATCAAATCAAAATACAGGTTAAAATACAACATGAAGATAAGCGGTTATATAGTGCAAATGTTATATGTGTGGCACGCATGTGCGTCTTGTTTATATAGTGTGGCAGAGAGATATGTGTGGTAGAGGCACTTAGGTAGGTAAACAAGAGTGTTAGGTTGGTAGATCTGGTGGCAAATTCTTTATATGATTGATATAGTCTGTGTGTGGAGAAATATTATAAGCATTAAAAATAGTGCAAGCATTAAAAGTGTTATATTTCATATAACTGCTCTGTAAATCATCTGATGTTTTTACATTGAGCTACTTAACTTACTGGTAATAAGGTAGTAATACATTACTGCCTACCACTATTTAGGGTGTGTGTAAAATACTTATAACTGCATAAGGTTTTGTATTTACATAACCATAAATAGTATAACTAATACTATATATATATATATATAATAATAGTCCTTCGTCAGTTATTTTCCAACCTCCGGTTGGTGCGAGCAATTGCTAAATAAAGTTATTGGGACAAGTAAATCGCGTAAAGCGAGCGAGACAGTAAACAAACAAGGAAGGATAGCAACGCAAAGATAGGAAAAAACAAGCGCATGGGGATCTGGTCAGCTTAAGCTGTGTTGATTTCATGAGCGGGGGAAATACAGACCGTTCGACGTGAGTGAGATGTGAGCAAGATGAGAACCCACTACAGGCCAAACGGGAGGAAGTGAGAAGGGGAGAAGCAGAGAGTGAGTGAGTGGAAGTGCGAGGAAGAGGCCAGTCGAGAGAAAGTGTAACTGACAGAGGGGGCGAAAGAAGGTGAGAGAAACAGAGAGAGCGGGGAAGCAGTAAGAGAGAAACAGACAAACGCAGCTGAGGAAAATATATATAAAAAACATGAGAAGAAAGAATACTGCGTGGTTGCACATGGGTTACATATGATAAAAATAGTCCTTCGTCTGATTTTCCAACCTTCATTCCAACTATCATTTTATCATATGTAACCCATGTGCAACCACGCAGTATTCTTTCTTCTCATGTTTTTTATATATATATAAAAATGAAAATATAGAAATTAATGTGAGCAAGAAGCCAACATTGACCCCAGTGCTTATTTTATCGACCTCATTTCAGTCGAACCGCTAGTTTAAATAAACACAATGTACACATACATACATCAGGCAGTAACGAAATCTCTCCACACATACTGACCCTAAACAACATAATGTTCACTTTTTCTTTATCTCAAATTGACGTCTGGAGAAACTGGCCAACTTGAGGTTATTTGAGATAACACTTCCTTCAACACATTCTTCTCTCATTCATTGGAAAAGAGAGACATCACACAGAATTGCTATAGAAAGCAGAGGCGCTTAGCCAAATACTCCAGCCCTCATGACAGGGTTGGCACCTTGATAAAGATTGGTTTAATGCATCTTATCATACTACTATTGCATTCACGCAAACCAACCACACAAAAATAACACACAATTCACTCGGTTCCTTGCTATTTTCCTGTGGGAAAAAGCAATTCACGGAATCACCCATCAAGCCAACAACATTACTACTACAACATCTGCCATGCCAGTGAACAATAATACCAAACCCAAACCAACTCTTCACCTGCTACACACATTTTTATTTCATAAAGCAACCTCCTTGACCACACAACCATGCCTACACCTATAAATTAGTTAATATTTTTTGTTTCAGCTGAGTAATTTTACATTTACATTAACATTTTAATTTATAAACACAATCAATTCAAAAATCAATTCCAACATTTTTTAATGAACAATTTATATCATCATTAGGGCAGTGGATTGGCAGAATCTTTAGAGTGTAGGACAAATGATTTGTGGTATCTGTTCTGGCCCATCCTACTCCGAGTTCAAAACCCACCAAGTCAACTTAGTCAATAAAATAAAGTACCAGTCAAGTTCTGAAGTCAATATAGATTTTCCTCTCCTCACAAAATTACCAGCCTTGTGCCTAAATTAGAAACCTTTATTGATTGATTCGTGAGAGATCAGCCTTATTCTATCAGGTCTCATAGATGTTCCATAAATTGTGAGAGTGGAAGGAGTAAAACAAGTAACTCACATAATCAGGTAATACACGATAGAGTTATACCCAGTGATTGGCTTAGCAGTATACTCATTAATTGTTACAAGGGCAAAGTGATGCATGAGAAAGGAGCAACTACAGGGGCATAAAACTGATGAACCAAGTTATGACTGGCAGAAGGAGTTTTAACATAACTAATTAGAGAAAGAGTCGAATTAGATGAGATACAGTTTGGTTTATGTGCCTTTTCTTAATGAGATAACTGCAAGGGAAACTCCTGGCCAAGTATATCTAGTTTTCGTTGACCTGGAGAGTACCACAACCTCTGATCTGGTTGTCCTTAACCCTTTAACATTTACATTACTCTATATTTACTATTGTATTTTCACAGTAAAAGCTTATCTTACATAATTATCTCATATCTATGAAATGTTGCTATTATTTATTTTGAGAACAATACCTTAATGTTAGTATGAGTGGCCAGTTACAGCTAGTTTGAACAGAAAGAGGTGAGAGAATCTGGCCGGATACAGCCGGTTTAAATGCTAAAGGGTTAAGGAAACTGGGTAGATGAGTGGCTTGTGAGAGAAGCTGTTAGTAAAGTGAGGGTAGGTAATGGATTTAGTGAGGATTTTAATATACATGTAGGTGTTCATCAAGGTTCAGTCGTCAGCCCACTCATGTTTATTATAGCTCTGAATACTGATGACTTGGTTCTTAAGTAAATCTTGGTTACATAAGATGTGTAGTGGGATAGTAGGCAGACTAACAGAGAAAGTAGACTTTGTATGTGGCAGATGCACAGGGAGATTTGGTAGTAAGAGCATCAGCGAAATAAACTTTTTCCAATCCCAGGAATGACCCATAGAAGTGGTTGATAGCTTCTGCTACTTAGATGATCTAAGTAGTAGTGGAGGGGGGTTGTTCTGAGAGCATACTAGCTAAAATAAGAACAGGATGGAAAAAGTTCAGGGAGCTATTTACGTCTTTTGACAACAAAAAGTTTCTCTCTACAAATGAAAGGTTGGCTATATAATGCCAGTGTGTAATTTGTAATGCTCCATGGTAATGAAACGTGTATGCAGAGATGTGAAGGCTGAAGAAAAATGAAGCAAGCATGCTCTGATATATGTGCAATATTAATGTGTGAACGACAAAGCATAGGTGAACTGATAGGAAAGCTTGGTATAAATGGAATCAGATGTAGTGTGCAGGAGAGAAGAGTGTGATAGTAGGGACATATGATGCATATAGATGATGATCATTGGGTGAAAAAGTACCAAGAAATCTCAGTGGAAGGAAACTGCAGTAGTTGGAGACCAAGGAATACCTGGGAAGAAGTTGTGAGAGTGGATATGAAATCGCTGAATGTCACAGAAGATGACAATGGACTGCAATGAGTGGAGGGATGCTATGCTGGAAAAGACCCATCCAATCAAACATGGAAAAGAGAACATAAAATGATGAAATGATGGTGATGATGATAATGGTGAAGGTTGGACTTGCTCTAACAAACAACAGAGTTGTTTTGTATATTATGAGAGAGGTACAGATTGGTCTAGCAGACAACAGCAAAGGTGTTCCTTACAGAAATATCCCACCTTTTTAGGGCTAGCAAGGGTTCCATTATTTCTGTGGGCACAGCATAGCTGAATTATTAAGATGTTCACTCCACAACCATAAGGTCCCAGGCTCAATCCCACTTGTGGCATCTGGGTCAAGTATAGCCTGTAAAGGTACATGACCTATTTGTTAGGGTGTCGTTGGTTTGATTAATGAACCAGACAAGCACATTGTGTTCTTCAGCAAGACTTTATTTCATGTTGCTTTTAATAACAGGACTTGGGTTCCTGGCATTAAAACACACAAGAAAGGTTCTCTGAGATACAACCTCATATGATGCCAGCTAAACTAGGTATGAGCTATAATTTTCATTTTCATTTCACCGTGTACGTATGAATGTGAATATATCCTTGGGTTAAATCTGCAGATATGAAACTACTATGAGGACCTTGATGAAAGTAGCTATGATGACACCTACGAGACAGCTAAAATTTCTACTTCACTCTGTTCTCTCTCAGACACTGAACAAGGGACTTCAGCTATGGCAGTCAGCCATAGTAGTCAACGCCACCACAGCTGAGTCATAACACCCAGTTCAGTAAATCTCTCAGATACGAAGGCGAGAACTTTTCTCAAGCTATATCCATGCATTTGTTTTGTAATGCACTTCACATATTCCACCACATCTAAACACATAAATACATCACAACATATTTTAATGTTTATATTTCTATGCATGCTTTAAAATAATATAATATGATATGGTTTTGTTAATTCCATGGTTAAAATATATAGGTAACTAACTGCAGTACCCGGTAATACCCGGGAAAGATGGGGTTATTTGCAGTTCCCAGAGAGCACCTGAAAATGCTAGCGACCCTGGGTGCCCATACTGGATTTTCAATAGCAACCTCGGCGAGGTGTGTTTATGGCAGATCAATTTTTTGTGCGGAACTATCAATAGCTGTTTAAGTCATAAGTCCTTCTTCCATCCAGCTTTCTTAATTCAGAGTGAATAAGCCGGGAAAGTTTGAGCTCAAAGAGTATCAAACTTATGTATAAGTATAGCAAACTTACTGCCTTAGCACTCAAGAACAAACACAGAACAATTAAGGAAGTCATCGCATTTATTGAAGAAATTATAACCGAGTGAACATATTCAGGTACTGTTGAAGTACCCTGTATATCATCGTTTGTAAAGCCCTTCGAATGACTGAAGCAATTCAATAAAACCATCCAGTTTTCCCCCTATAGTAGACATAACCCAAGAAAACACACCATAATAAGTCGGATAAACAATCAGAAGTGTTGCTCCTAAAGAGGGCCTTGTGATGTTCACTGTTGCAAAGTGTCAATAATGGGGAAGAAGTTACATCTTCTTAATTTATGTTAATCTTCCCACAATTTGACACCTTGAAATATCGACAAAATAAATTTTACTCTCAAAGACAGCATGTTACAATTAACATGCCGGGAGTACGAATATTCGTCAACATACAATTTGGGTTTTATTCTTCGGACTAATCTCATGGTAAGCCAACTTCCAGGTCATCACACTTTTTTGTAACTTATCAGCGATTCCTGCAGTTGACCTTAATGTGACCTAAGCGTGTGCACGTGTTTAGAACCTATATCAGTGGATGTGACATATATATATATATATATATATATATATATATATATATATATATATATATATATATATATATATATATATAAATATATATATATATAAATGGAATAGAATGAAACGAAATTTCATTTCTCACTCTAATTACGGCACTTACTTAAATGTAAGTATATGTATGTATACGTACATACATATATGTATACAGACGTACAGTAGTATGTATATATAATTTCTTTGTGTATATTTCTAATAAGTTGTTGGGAGGAGGAAGGGGAGTAGTGGGAGGGAAAGTTTAACATACAGTAGTAGTATCTCCTCTTCCTCCTCTCTCAAACCGAACATTATAATAAATGCTCGGTAAACTGATACGTGCATATATATATGTGTGCATGTATGTATATATATACATACTACTGTACGTCTGTATACATATATGTATGTACGTATACATACATATACTTACATTTAAGTAAGTGCCGTACTAAGAGTGAGAAATGAAATTTCGTTTCATTCTATTCCATTTATCGTTTCCGGTGTGCCCGGCCAACTGAACTCACTCGATATGCAAATTAGGCTGCTCAGCCGTTAATATGCATAAGGAAGGTATATACTTTCAGACGTTCAACTATCTGGCAGGAAGGTATACGATGCTGACGATAGCTAATAAGCTTGAAACTAGTACATCGTTCCTGTGCCAGTGTTGAACAAAAAGGTGACGTGGTTGCCTAAACACTGTACGGCGTAATTCGGGCTGTTTGTTTGTTTACAAACAAACAAACCGAGCATTATAATAAATGTTCGGTAAACCGATACGTGCATATATATATATGTGCCTGTATGTATATATATACATACTACTGTACGTCTGTATACATATATGTATGTACATATACATATATATATATATATATATATATATATACAGACATCTGTTCGTCAACCAAAATTAGATTGCTGTCTGCTTTGTTTGAAATTTCTTTGTGTATATTTCTAATAAGTTGTTGGGAGGAGGAAGGGGAGTAGTGGGAGGGAAAGTTTAACATACAGTAGTAGTATCTCCTCTTCCTCCTCTCTCACTGAAACGTCTTCTCATCCTCCTCCATTATAAAGATGTCCCTAGGGGTTCCATTATTGATTATTATTGAAATCCAATTAGCCAGTCCTGTTTCTGAATATTACCTTAACTTGTATGTAAAGTTTCATCAGGATCGGATCACTGGTCTAGGCGCCAACTGGTTATAACAGATACACAGACATACAGAAATTGTCATTTATATAGTAGATTAGAATTTTGTCTTCTTGTTGGTCCTTATTCACTTGAATTTTAATGTTTTGGGGAGATCGTTTCCCCCACTTCAACATATATTATCAGGGCCTATGAGAGATGGGGTCCAGCCGGTACTTTGTTCCGGGGCCCAAGAGCTAAGAGGCCCCTACAGCAACCATGCAACATCCATTTTGAGAAAAATCTTTACCTGCTTCGGGCCCCCAAAGGGGTCTTGTACCGCCTTGCAACATTTCTTTTGGAGGCCCTTCTTATGGCACATCGATAAACACACACAAACACATTTGCTAAATATATTATGTATATCATCTGAATAGGTGACTGTATGTTTCAAGAAGGTCGTGTAAAGTATATTAAATTGAATAGAGTAAGTGAGAAGCCAGATTCTTGTGGTACTCCATTCGCGGATATTGCAAATTTTGGATGTTGTTAGGCACCCATGACAGGCACTTGGGTATTTAGGAGGGCCTCTAATAAATCTTTCGTAATTTACATTTCCAGATCAATCAGGTAACGTTCATTTTATTGCCCTATTATGTACGGTGATTGCCATAAGTTGCCGAATTTGGGGGACACATAAAGCGAAATAATGCCAGAGAGAGAGAGACGAAAAAAGGAAAAGAATAAATTTCCATCATCTCATAAGACGTGTACGAATCTTTCGGAACATTTCATGATGTTGTAAATTTACCTCTGACACCGCTCTAATCTAAGGAGTCAAAAATCAAGGGATAATTAATTAACACCGGGTTAGGAAGCTGAATGGACACTGAGTATTGACGGTATTTTAATATTGGCGAAAGAAAATACAAGTTTATTATTTATTTTAACATCTCTAAATTAATATTTTTCATTTTACCCATTTATTTTTAAAGAAAAAAGGTAGACGAAATGGCTATTCTCTGTAACTTTCATTTTCATTCTTCCTATTCAATTAATTACTGTTGAAGTTGTTGGCGGTGGTATTTAAATATAAACATTGAAAATAGATGGTAGGAGTATAGTATAAAATAATGAGTGATCGTTCGACTTAGCTCTTGGCAATCTTCAAACACAGACAATATTTTTTTATTCTAAGTGTTACTCTGGAGTTTCACCTGTGAACGCACAGGATCATCAGAAGTCCTAGACCTAAGACGAAAGTTCGCCGAAAAGTAATTAAAAACAATAGTTTAAAAAAAGGTGATAAAATACAAACAAACTCCCGGACGGTTGACTACGGAGAATGAATGACACTACATCAATTATTTTTGTTTACATATCGTATACTGCTTACGAAAGATCGTAACTCCCTCCCTACATGCCCTCTTAAAAAACAAAATCCAACGTACACAATGCTTAATTCTGGCTACTTTTGGAATTGAACAGTTACATATTTACATTTCAAAATAGTCATTAAGAAGGCCACTTAATAAATTTTAAAATATTTTTTATTTATGTACGATAAATTAATAATTAAGTTCTTTCCAACTTTCAGTTGGGATCTAGTCAGTGACTGTTTTGCTCTTTCCATATCTTGGATGCTGCGGTAAATGTGAAGGTCACTGCTTCCTTAGACGAACGAAATA
This sequence comes from Eledone cirrhosa, assembly GCA_964016885.1. Classification (NCBI taxonomy): domain Eukaryota; kingdom Metazoa; phylum Mollusca; class Cephalopoda; order Octopoda; family Eledonidae; genus Eledone; species Eledone cirrhosa. Next base: position 25,278,673 of record OZ024746.1, on the reverse strand, counting down.
TTTTTTTCCAGCCTATGTCGTTCGAGACATTTAGGGGAGCTGGGCCACTGACAACGAAGTCCTTGTCATCGTTGGCGGCTCGCTTTACCGAGGCATCAGATGACACCCATGAGTGTACTTGGTTGTTCAAAACGCCTTCGCCTCGCTATCCCCTGCGGCAATGCTGCATGTGTGTTGGTTTGCTTCAAAAAGTATTAGAAAAAAAGCTTCGGCGCCCTTTGTAGTGTGCGAACGATTGACACACTGTTGTGGGATTAATATTTTCTTTCACTTTCATTCTATATTTTTATATGAAATATTTATGTAATTAAGTATTGTATATATTATTTGTGTGCATATTTTCATTCTGTAATTGTGAAGATAAAAACATGTAAAATTATAATTATTAACGCACGATGAAATACTTTTCATAATGAAATATTTAGCATGTTTTTTGTTTAGCAACAAAAAAAAATATTTGATGAAAATAATACGTATATTAATTAAATCAAGACAGACTTCCTCCTGAAATATAACAAAATCTACAAGCAAAAAAATTAAATGTACAAATAAATAATATAAATTAAAAGAGGAAAACTTGTTTTACTTCTGTACCACATTTCATTTTGTCACGTCAATTCTATACTTTTATACGACCTCTTTCATCTGCCAATAAAACCACTAT